>VCRD01000643.1:130534-236902 GCA_006783055.1 Trinorchestia longiramus | reverse complement strand
CTTGTGCCTGTGGGTTGAACCTAACTCTTGTGCCTGTGGGTTGAACCTAACTCTTGTGCCTGTGGGTTGAACCTAACTCTTGTGCCTGTGGGTTGAACCTAACTCTTGTGCCTGTGGGTTGAACCTAACTCTTGTGCCTGTGGGTTAAACCTAACATCACCAGCTTGGTCGACTGGTGAGCGAATATGCTTGCGAGCGGGAAGACCCGGTTTCGAATCCCGCTGCCGACATGGTTGACGCAGCTGGAAATACGGCATGGGACTTGGGTAAAACAACTGAATAATTATCGAAGTAATTATCCGACTCAAGAATGGGCCAGAAGGTTCGTTCCTATAGTCTCATTCTATTCTATTCTATTTAGTACTATGTTGTTGCTGTACTAGTAAGTTGATTATCTTCAGCTTTTACTACTATAATTAGTGTCTGCCGCTGCTATCAGGAGCGTAGCTAAACTAAAGTTTCGTTAAAGTCATTTGAAGCCTCACGATTCAATATTGCATGCATATATATTCATTCAGTACACGGGATGTGTAGATGCATGCTCCATGAATTTGACCGAGCGATCCATGAATGTGAAGACCGAATTTTATTCTTTGAGTTCGTTTGACGATTCATTCCTCCGTGAGTTAGTAGAGATGTTGTAGTCTTACGTAGTGCACAGCTATTACTCGAAAGTAAAAGAATAAAAACGATCAGTGTAGCAATTTAGTTCTCTTATACACATAAAGTTCTTAGTTTTGTGTTGATATGGAAATGGCTGTGTGAATTACCATTCAATTTATTTTTTTTCACTGCAAGGTCATTATTGACGTACGCTGAATGTTTTCCTTCGCTTCCAATTATACAGGATATTTATGCAGCAGAACGCTGCAGGTCAATCTCATTCTAGAAAAACTATCGTAAAGTATAAGTACTCAGTTATTAATTAAATGTTCTTGATTGGGGATAAATAATACGATGCAATTGTTTGATGCAATTTTACATACAAATAATAAGCCACGCATATCCGCAGCCGTTTTGAACAGAGATGAAGGGAAGAAGCTGATTTTGGCTGAGGTCACGTCTCCAGTTCAGGACGAGCCTATCATTGATGCTAGCTGCTCTCCATCACGGTGAGAATTACTTATTGTGTAGCTATTTCAAGTATCAAGAGACGGAAGGGCGGGCGCAAAAATTTTCATACCTAGCTTTTACGTCAGCTGCATCTGAAGCAAGGGTCACTTCACGCCTATTAGGAAATTTGAATATTTTCTTGAATGAACTCTATGGCATCCCAATAGCTCTAGTCAGCGTGTGGAGAGAATTAAGTTAGGTGCAGTTAACATGTTGCCTCCGATTGCCTTATTGGTGTAAAACTTTACTTTGTACGCATAGTCACTAGAAGGATCTGAAAAAATTACAAAATCTAACCTAAGTGGTACACCTACGTACCACTTCGGAGTCAACGTGTTAAAGAGAACTAAGCTGTGAATCATCCACTTGGCGGTTTTCCAAAGTTTTAGTCATTGATAATGAACGACATTGAAATTGAGAATTTGCTTTTCAAATTACTCCATTAAAGTTTGAAACTCGATTTCTGAGTACGGCAGTTATTGGGGTATGATTTGTTATATGAATGAGATACCATGGGTGTGTTTTGGCTTGCGGGAGCTCCCCTGCCCCCCTGGTACGTGTTGTCTCCCCCCGTCACTGGTAGTGTCACCCTCTTCCCTCTTGGTGGTAGTCCCTCTGCCCTCCCATTTGGTGGTAGTGATCCCTTTATCCCCTACTCTTCTCCTGATGATAGTGATTTCGGGTTCGAGAAAACTTGAGTGAAAGTGTTGTACGTAATGTGTTTCCAGCATGTTAATTACAAACGATTTTCGTCCTGGTTTACCATTTGGCTCGAGTGCCAGTAGGATTTTCTTTTTTCAGCGTTGAATCGCAACTTCTTGTGTAGGGCTGCTGTGTGAACTGTAGGACGTGGTAGCTCTGTCAGGCTGCAGTACGGATGAAATTTGTGGGAGAAGGAAAAAAACAAATTTTCTTCCACGCTGTCCACGCTTTCCTCAAATGTTCTTGTTCGTCTGTCTTCTCATACCTTTATCAAACATGTCCCTGTCTTCATAACTTTCTTGTGACATGTTCGAATTAATGAACATGACGGTAGATATCTTCCATACTAGTTCTGAAGTTTAGTCGAGTCAGCGTATCGCTTCCAAGTCAGTCAGTCATGATAAGCATTGTGACTCTATTTATTTCTATCAACGGGGATACTTGAAACATATAGTGTATGAGATATATGTATATGATTGAAAACTTTAATAACGACAACATACCAAAAAAACTCTAATCAAGGATCTCATCAATTGCATTCACAATTAATTTATTGAATTGTGACGACTATTGTTTTCAGAAAAACGTAGTAAATGCAATTTAAGAGTTTTATGGAACTTCAGTTTTTTTCCTGTAATCTGCCAATTGGCGTAAAAAACTGCCATTTACTGCATGGGACTGTCAGTTACTGTAGAGGACTACCAGTTACAATAGACCACCAGTTACTGTAGAGGACTGCCAGTTGCTGCAGAGGACTGCCAGTTGCTGCAGAGGACTGCCAGTTGCTGCAGAGGACTGCCAGTTGCTGCAGAGGACTGCCAGTTGCTGCAGAGGACTGCCAGTTGCTGCAGAGGACTGCCAGTTGCTGCAGAGGACTGCCAGTTGCTGCAGAGGACTTTCAGGCGCTGTCGAGGACTGCTAGCTTCTGTAGAAAACTTTCAGGTACTGTAGAAAACTACCAGTTAGTGCAGGGGATCTTACCAACCTTCTTCTTTCTCTATGTATTTGTTCCTATTTCCATACATTGACCCTTATTATCACCCAGTTTCCCATATTCCGATAGATTTTCACCTATTTTCCCTCATTTCCCCAATTTTTGCGTATTCTCACTTAGTGTCACCTATCCTAATCTTTTTAGCGAAAACGCACTCATTCAGACTTCGTATTACTCATTATCACAGATATTTACCTATTTTCATACATTATCCCTTTTTTCACTTCTTTTACGTATCGTTACCTATCTTGACGTACTCTGGCGAAAACTTTCTTGATTCTCACCTATTTCTACGTACTCGTACAGATCTTTACGTATACTTACCTAGTTACCCCTATGTTAACCTATTTCCATAACTATCATCTGCATTTATGTATTTTTCTGACATTCCCAGATTTTCACGTTTTGCGTCTATTTTCATACACTTCAATCTATCGCCACGTGTTTCCACCTATTCCCACCAACATTCACCTGTCCCTCATGCTCGCTCATTTCTCTATTTTGAATTATTTTCACCCATTCCCACCTATTGTCACTCATTCCTACCTTTTTCACCTGTTTTCAATTGTTTTCCATTTTCACCTAATATCACTTATTCTCACCTACTCTTAGCCATCTTCACCTGTTTCTACCTATTTGCCTTTATTTTCACAAATTTCTCTTATTTCTACCAATCAGCTTTTCTAACAAAATTTTACTAATTTTCAACTATTTTACGTATTATTACTTATTCTCATTTATCTAATACTTAAACTTATGTTAGTGCGTTTTAAACGATTTGTACCTATTTCAAATAGGTACACATATTTTGACCTATTATAGCTGTCTCCGTAGTTTTCCTAAATTCTTGCTTATTCGAAGCGATATTCAATTATTTTCAAAAATTTTCTACTATTTTAGCGTATATACACACACCTATTGACACCTGTCCTTACGGATCTTCACCAATCAAAACTAATTTCTCTTTTGGAGAAATGCCCAAACTTGAGCATCGTTTCCCCAACTTGCGCACCGCTTTCCCAAGCTTGCACTCTGGTTCCCCAATTTTGTACACTGTGTAGGATGATAATCACATCTTTTAGTACTTATTCGTTAATTTGCGCTATTCGTTTGTGTTTATCGTTTCATTCCTACTCAATGCATGCTATGCTGCCGAGTTATGACCTGTAATTACTGATTTCAGGTATCTGAATTTCCTGAAAAAATGCAAAGGGTATCCCTCAACTAAATTTTTTTTACATTTTTTTGGTCAATGTCTTAGAATTGTACGAAACTTTGTATAACATTCAATTAACGATTGTAAACGAGAAAAAATGACTCCAATGCTGCAAATTCCATCTGGTATATTATCCATAGGTTATAGGATCCGGTGTAGAATGCTGCATTTCATGTTTTGTTAATTATTCGTTAATTTGTATTAGTTTGCGTTTTTCATATTTTCCTACTCAATACATGCTATGTTGCTGAAGTAAAACTTGTTATTATTGATTTTAGATTTCTGAATTCCTTGAACAATTGCAAAGGGTATCCCTTTACTAATTTCTTTACGTTTTTCGGTCAATGTTTTGGAATTCTATGAAACCTTGTATAACACTCGATTAGCGATTGGAAACGAGAAAAAACGACCAATAGTGCAAATTTAATCTGGTGTATTATCCACAAGTGCTAGGAGCTTGTGGATGATGCATCTCATTTTTATTTATTCGTGAACTAGACAGTTCCTGTGGAAATTCCACGATTTAGATTTGATTAATTTGAAATTATTATGCAGATGAATGTATCAAAAACTAACGATGAATTGTTGTGTTTTAAAAGATTACTTTTCATTAATATATGGAACTCTCATTCTGTATTTAATCTACAGATAACATGGCCGTGTAGATGGAGAAAGCTAATAACGGAAAAAAACGTATTATATAGTAATCCGGCGCCTTTGGTATACAATACAATGCTTATAAAATACATGCATACCCGTTCTGATTTCAGTTCAATAATTTTTCTTCAGGAATAGATAAAAGGTAATGGGACGGACACATACAGTACAGCAGCTGGAGACTTCAACGCAGTGGCAGTAGTGATCCTGAAATACGCCGATCATGAGATAAAAATAAATGACTAAAATAGAAGCAATGTGAAATCTCGTCCGATTTTGCAATCTAACTTGTCAAAGGCATGGAAAAAGGATATAATTCATGAAAAAATTTGACTTGAAATTTATATCCACTCCAAATTTATACTGCAACTCAGGCTCGTTCCTCGAATCAACGCCAAACATATTTAGTATCCAAGGAGAAATTATTTACAGTACATACAGTGGTCTCGCAACACCGGAAAAACTGAGCAATTATAACGCCACTAGATTGCAGTAATGTACGATACATCAAAGGCAGTCAAAAAGGAAGAAATGGTCACAGAAATAGATAAGAAATTCGTCCCTTTCGACCAAGAATGCATAAACTTGAGATATGCCGAGAACATTTTCATCAAAATCAATCAGCGTGTACGAGCAGCAGAAACCACCTATAAAATGGACAGAAACATACAATATTTAAAGAACAGTTTTGAGCATTTAAGTCAGTTTTCGACAAGTTCTGCCGAAATCAACAGCTCTTTGAGCTTCTCCTAGCTTACTTCCATATTGTTACTATTGCTTACATCAAAAGCCATGGCAGACTTCGTGCTCCCTTTTGCTAGTTCATCATGAAAACAAATTTACAAGTATAGGGCATTCAGTGAGAAATCCAGGCAACTTCAATTTGCTAAATTAATGCAAATCTAATGCTCATTATCTGTACCGTTTTTTGGATTTTTTCTGGTATAATTTACTCTCAAATTATAAGTTTACTTTGCTATTCACTGGTACAAATACTCGCTGCAGAATACCTCTCTCAACACACATCGGAATTCTCAACAGACTTATGGGGGACTTTATATTAATGCCTTAATACCTTTATGAGGTTATGATGGCCTGTTAAAAATGGACAGTTTTATATTTTACTTCCAATTGTCAGCGCCTGCAGAACATCTACAGCCCCAGAGGAATAGACGGACTATAATCAGTTAATTGATTCCTAATTATATTGTTAGCATCCTTTATTGAGTGACACGCGGCCCCTTCTATGAAAACTCTGAAATACGAGTATTCATTTTCACGTGCATGACTGTATCCCGGTTAAAACTTTTTCTGACCTGCATACCATGACGCCACTTGATAACTTTTGATAAATTTACGATCTATAATACATCATCTTGACATTTTTTTGGTAACTTCATAGCATTATTCAGCTAGCTTTCCAATTTACCTGAGTAGTGGTCTCCTGATTTGTCCATTTAAGCTTCTAAAGGCCGCTTACAAGCCAAAGGCTTGATGCTGTCGTAGCCTCTGATGAGGCTAGCATCTCTAGTGACATCGTCAGTCTTTTTCGGTCCGACAGCCTCTTGGTGTGAGGCGTTGATCGTCGCTGCCAAAATTGCGTTCGACATCCTTCTTTGACTCGTAGAACCATGCTTCTCTGCATCACCTTGTGTGAAATCAGCTCTTTTGCTTGCTCCGTAAAGAGCACTGCCATGAAAAAAAGTAAAAATTACTGATTGTGGTGGAAAATATGAATCGAACTGTACATTAAACCAACAAAAATTTTTGAACACACGAGACAAAAACCGTTGAAGGATGCATAACCGATATCACCATAGTAAATTCAACAGTTTAACAAATGTGAGTGTTTCTGTTTGCATGCTTGGCAGCTGTAATGGAGTCATTAGTTCATCTATTTTTTATTTTGGATGTACAATTTCTAAGACTTGTTTGACGATTTTATTGTCTGAAAAATCAACCGGTTTAGGCTTTGATTCTTTTAACCAAGACAAGTTATATGAATTCAAGACAGAAATTTGAAAAACAATATAAAACCTGTAGAGTATCCCAGCCTATATTCATTTGACAATTAGCAAAAAATGTAAGCATGTCAACGTACATTTACAATTTAATTATGTTACAAATTTATCATTGGGAAGAATATGGAAACATTGATATCGAAGTAATGAAGATCACAAAAAGAAAAAAGCTAAAGTATGAGCTAGAAAGAAACTTCTCACTGACACCTGAATTTTATGCAAATTCAGGCAAGCATCGAACTCAAGTACAAGACTGAAATGTGCAAACGTTTGTCGTTCGTCTGAAAATAGTGGACTTTTCGTCACCGCACGTACCTATTTTTTGCTTTATGAAGCTAGCTTAGTATCAATGGTACAAGCTAGAGGACCTGAATCGTTACAAACAAGTTGAAACGTACTCACAAGAATACAATAGCAATTGTCATATTGATGCTTGCAGCGAAGATGAACTGTGCACCAGGGTAATATTCCACAGTCTCGCGGTAGATGAGAGTGTAGCACGCGTTGCCTGCCAAACGCACTAGGTTTATTAGAGCGCCAGTCGGTGCTGAAATGCGCCCTGTTCAAAATATGAAGTTTGATAAAAATTATGATAATTATTCAATTCAATAGCCAAAGATCGAGTGAATCAGAGGGGAGAACAACTCTGAATCTGAGCATTCATACAGGCATAAAAAAGGACAAAATATCTACATCCAAGCAGTTGTTCAAATACATGTATATTATCCTGTAATTGTAGGTTCACAATTACTGTATTAGTGTTATGAATAAATTTGACAGAAGTGAGGATGGATTTGCATGTTGATATCTTAATGAATACGAGGACGTATACACGAGGGGATTTCAAAACGTGAGGTAGCAGGAGCACCGACAGGTGTACAAATTCCGTATTTGAATAAAATCTCTGTCTAGGCAGCTGAGAGCCTGAGACGACTACACAAGTCGAGCTCCGTCGGTAGATGGGGCTAGTTGTGCGGTAGAGCATCGAACTCTTAGAAAACGGAGCCATCGAGAAGAAAGTGGTCTGCGATTGAAGTGAGAAGTATGATAAGGTTTTTGCACCTCAAGTAAACGTCCCCAGTGGAAATTCATCGGCAACTGGTGAAAGCGCACGGAGCGCGTGTAATACCATGAAAACAGAAGGGGATTTGAACAGCCAAGCTCATCCAACACAGGTTCTTATTTGTTCCGCGCATGGCAAGCTTCGATTTTGGCCGATCGTCGCATTCGTGTGAGCTAGATTGCGAAGGATTTCAAAACCTGCAATGGTAGTGTACATGATATTGTAAATAAACAATTGGATACCGGAAAATGTGTTGGGCCTGGGTACTGAAGTCCATCAAGCTGTTTTACTGTGACTCCACCACCATAACGCTTTCTTCTGTGGTACTTTCGATGCGTTAATGTACCGACGGCAAAAATGTTTCGACAATCATGGTGAATATTTGGAGAAATAATACTCAACATTGCCATACTGCGCTGCGTGTCCCTTTGAATTTGCAAAGAAAGGTTCTCTCTCAGAGCTATTGTTACTTTACTATATGAAATCTATCCTCATAGCATGCCATATTTCAGATCTAAATATACAGTTTGTTGTCTTCTACTTCCGTGGTAGTTCGTCAAAAAAATCAAGTAGGTGTTAAAGTTTCATGATCTTAAAACTAAGTTAGTGTTTGTAATGGTTAAAAACGGATCATAACAGTACAATAGCTCAGTGCCTAGCTTGATCTTAACACTGGAAGAAGGGAGAGTGAAGAAATTACACAGAGTGATTCAACTGATTTTGCTTGAAAAATGTTTGAATAGTATCACAACTTCACATTGAAAAAATGAGTTAGTTTAGTTATAGCAAACAAGCTACGATACGAAAAGTTTCAAACCATGTTAAATTTGAACAAGAATAGTGATGCAATTCAAGTAAACTGATGACTGACAATAGACTAACAGCATTAGACGACGCTCTAGGGGAGGCTGCCAAAGAAATCAGGCTAACAATACCTTCGCAGAAGTTCTTATGACTGAGAAGGCATTAAATCTTTTTGCAGAAAGCGTCCCTGTTTAGTTTTCCCTTGGGTAGTCAGTATTGTTCGTATAAATGAGAATACTATAACCTACAGGAATACTCCCTGAATAACATAAAAAAACAGGACCATTCCTCAATCACCTTTTTCATCAGAGTCAACGATCTTGGTGGGGAAGGACCGTAGAGCGATTTGAGTGTTGGTGAGGAGTCCCAGCACAGGAGACACCCACATGATGGGGACCAGACTGGGCCTTAGCACAAGAGCATACAAGGTGAACTCCAGGGCAGTTGACACAGATCCCCAGGCAATGAGCATGTAGTCGCTCACGTTGCAAAATTTCGAAAGAAGTGGGACCAAGCTTAAAGAGCCTGTGAAAAATAATGGAAGACATGTTCATATTGTCTTCAATAAAAGTGACTTGTATTAGCTCTAAACCTCACTAGATGGGGAATTTTCTCAAAAGGAACAAAAATAAAATAAATGAATGTGAATGCTTCATTATTTTGTGTTATGATCACAAGTTTGAGATGCAAAAAGTAGAGCAGTTACTAAAATTGTGACAGTGTTGTTTACAGTAATAATGCAGGGTATCAATAATGATTATAGAAATACTTAATTTTCTTCGATCCACGTTTACTGGTCGAGAAATTTTAAAATTGAACGTTAACTCACACATTGCTGCAATTAGGAACCTGTAGGTGGTCCAGTAGCTGTAAATGCCGGCATCCCATCCGAGCACGCGTCGGGTGAACAAGTAAAGAAAGAGGCCTGTTAAACAAAATTCTGTTTTGTGTTACAAGGGCAGAGTAGTGTTACAGACATACGTAGCTCTCTCATACTAACTCATAACTCTTTTTGGAATCAACTCAACTTGTGTCAGTTGACATCCCTTCAATTTGAGGCAGTTGGCATGACTTCAGTTTGTATCCCTTCGTAATAATTTGCATTAGCCAGTATTATTAGTCAGGTGTTAGCAACTCTATTTTGTGTCAGCTGGTAAGAACTCAACGTGTATCAGTTGTTTTCTTCTCAATTTGTATTCATAATAATTATGGTTGAGCAATATTGAAATAAAGATATTTTGTCATCAATTATTCACTTTTTCGAGTTGTCTACCATGGTAGTTATGATACAAGCATAGGTTTTCATATTTCAGGACGATGTGTAAAGCATATGTATCGACATAAAGTGTGTGTATCGACAAAGTGCATGTATCGACAGCTACCGTAGAAGTGTGGGACTACAGGACGCCGTCGTACCAGCTGCTTAAACAAACCATTAAGTCTATCACCAGAGGCCCGAGAAATATGCTTAACCCCTCACGACTTTGACTTATAGGCACAACAGCACGGTTAAGTTATGGAGCTTGAGAGACTCTACGACAAAAATTAGAAATGAATAAGAAAATAAAAAAGTAAGCTTGTATAAAACGGCCATGAAGCGAGAGAAGGGAGGACTTGGGAGCTAGACCTCGAAAGCGATGTAGGCTATTGCAGCTAGAGCGACATCTAGGGCATAGGTATAGGTTTAAGGGTATGGGTGGAATAGGTGTAAAAGTAATTTAGGGAAAATTAAGCAAATCATCACACCGAAGAATAACAGCAGATTTTACACGTACATTTACCGTGTATAAAGAGGAAGAATTAATTGCGCGACAGCAAGGAAGGGAAGGGGAAAAATAGCGTGATTGCTGTATTGTAATCGTGAGTGTTGAACATCGAAGCCTATCATCAGCAACGGATCTCCAGTGTAAGGGCAAGTTTTAACATTGTTATTGTCAACGTGATTGAGGTAAGTGACGGTAGATTTCATAATTTGATGTGAACGCCAGTGATTTAACTAAATTGTTCCGTGTGCACACTTAATTACTTAGCTATCAAGTATGTAATTGATCTGTAATAGTGCACCATTTAATAGGACATCATTTGCGGTTCATATGCCAAAATGTGGTAGATGACTCATATTTCCCATCCCGTGATATTTAGAATAACATGTATTAAATCTTTTGTGTGTATTATTGCCCTCTCTATAGCCATTGAAAAGAAGTACTGGGAACACCTTTTACCATGTCATGTATTCAGAGGATTAGAGTCCCTCCAGTGCGATTACGTATGTTTGTTGCTTTTAAATAATTATGTTATTCACAAGTATTAATTGAAATATATCCGTAGGACAGCATGCAGAAAAACCATGCATTGAAACCAAGATGACGTAATTTATGAAAGAGAAAAGAACTCATCAACAATAAATTATTATGCACATATCAATGTGCAATTAAAAGTATGCAGAGAATGAGCATTTACCCTTTTATATAAATTAAATCAAACATTAATAATAAATTAAACATGTTATTCATCCTACTTTTATACGCATCGCCACAGTATATTCATAAGTATTAAAAATACTTTTTGCTTGAAAATAGCAATAATCGATAATTTTTCTAATTTTGGGTACAGGTTTCGTACAGTGGCTAGTGATGCATGCCTTAGAGGCGGAAACTTACATGCTAACCCTGTCTGAAGCTCCTAAAATTGTGATGATGTGGCTACGCGTTAAATGGACAGAGTCTGACATAGTCGTCTTCCCTGAAATTCAAGGAGTGTTCCTGGCTTACATCTTTAATCAGAACATTAGGAAATGCAGTTCTTACAACTATGTTATTAATTATTCATTGTAGTTAACTCACATTTAGCAGCTCTTCGCGCCATGTTTGACCCAACTGACGTCAACAGCAAAGCTCGGTTGTATCCAGGCCTCGGCTTGAATAAGGTGTGGAAAGATTCAACAACCCTCCTCCAGTTGATGAAATCAACGACCATTCTTCCAGAACTGACATCTTCCTTTTTCAACCTCTGTTTTTCAGTGTCTTGGAGGCAGTTTCCAACTTTAGCAAAAGGGCCGCAGCTCTCTTTAATGATGAAAAGGATGTAGAAAACAACAAACGTGTTCAGCCCAAGCATGATGGATAGTGCGACGTTGTAGGTGCTGTGCATGAGCACCAAGCCCGTCAGGGTGGTACCAACTGGCCCTCCAAGAGACCACAATGAGCTAAAAGTCGAGATTTTAATCGTTCTCGTTTCATCCGAAGATATGTCGCTAGCATAGCTGAAAGCCATGGACAGGACACCATTGAAACCACCTCCCAAAGACATGACGAACGATGCACTGTAAATGAACTCGGCCGGCAGGGAAGGGACGTTCAGCACCAGAAGGTAACCGATCACGTTGGAGGCTCGAGAGATGAATATCAAAAGCAGAGGGAACTACAGCGCAATAGAAAAAGGGATGAATATTTATTTGATTTTCTCCAATAAATCAGTTATAAAACGGGAAAATGTGTATACCAGAACAAAAAATAATGAGCACAAAGATGGAAAAAATGGAATAATTTATAACAGCTGTTGTATTTGTCACATCACACAGAAAGGAAATTGAAAACATTAATTTCGATTAATTATCATTCGGCACGAAAACGTTTTTAAACTGAAATAAAAACATTTTTAAATTTGGACAATTATTGACAGCCATTGTGTACGTACATATACCAGGAAATGCCAATTTTCAACAAAAACATTTTCTACATAAATTCGATATCTTCAGTTATGAAACAGTCACCAGCGTAGATAAAAAATATAACAAAACCGGCGTTGTTTCATTTATATTTCACATATTAATACAAAAGAATTTTTTTCCAATGATTTGGGGAGCATCTGGGTTTACCACAGCCTAGCAAGAAATGTCCACATGAACAAATATATACCGAGTTTAGTAAACAGTGTTGTGGGGCACAATATCAAAACGTTAATTTTACACAAGGCAACTTTTCGACGTTTTGGCTAAACCATTTATGCTTTGAACATTTTAATTCAATCTAAGCAGGCACTTCAATCAATGGAAACATGCACTGGATTTCACTCAAATTCATTACCTACACCAATTAATAAAATTTGCGGCTGAAATACATAATAACAGACTTCACTCGTATATGTAACTAACCTTCCTGCCGTACACGTCACTCCAAGCGCCCATGAAGAGGGTGAACAAACAAGCGACCACAGACAGAATGATGCTGTCGTAGAAGATGAAAATACTCAGTTCCTTCTGGACCAGGATGTTAGCCTCAGTATGGTTCCCCAAATTATGGCAAACCTAAGGACACAAAAACAGTTTTTCGTATGGTCTATAAGTGGACACTATGATTAGGTATTTAACTTGAATTTGGAAGCATTAAATACTGTCGATAAAATTGGAAATGTTCACATTGAAGTTTTAGTAGCTTTTAGCAACAATTACATATGAGAGAGGAGTAATAAAATCTTTTGTTTATACACGCTATCAATCTCCGGTGGGTAAAATGCCTGTGCACTGCATATATACAGTATGTACGCATGTCCAGTTTATACAGACTTACTACCATTTATAATAATCGTTTTTATGCTGTTATTGCAAAACCAGTTTTATGTTGAATTTTGCATCGTTGATTTTGTTGCTGCAAAGAAAGACCTGCAAGTCCTGTATGTTTATTCAGTTGAATACATATTTTTTGAGCTTTCAATCACTCTCTATTCGAAACGCAAGGGCGGACTTTCCGAGAAACGACATAAATTGTATTATGCAAATACTTGCGTCTAGCCTCTGTATATTTCTTCGCATAGAATTTTACTTACTTTGTTGGAAAAACCCAAGGTGTTGATGCACGTCTTGAACATCTGCACGTTCTCCATTAGAATGATCATTGCGTTGATGGCAACCCCCTCGATGAACATCACGGGCTCCAGGGTCATCGCTCTCACGGCTCCCAGTATCTTCGTCCATAGCCTGTCCATCTTCAATGTATCTGAACATAGAATTTGAACATATGTGCATAAACAAAATGCCACCAGAACCACAGAGTGCCTTATACTAATTTCACTCTTCAGTCTCAACCCTCAGACTCTTCTTACCTCCGTTTACAGAATGAAAACGGAATATCTTTTTATCTTGCCTTACTCGGAGTGAGCGTCTAAGGGGGTAAGAAACCGTCGAAGAACCCAACAGGGTAAATGACGCATGAAGAAGTTTCGACACGTATATTAAGATATGCAGAGGTAAAGTAAATCAGAATCATGAGAACGTGGAAGAATTGGTATATCTGTTACTAGTGCGTGAGCACGTGCGTAAAAGTAGACCTGCGGATGATGCGTCGGTACTCGGCTTCTTTAGGAGTCTCAGCCCACTCTGTCTCGGCTACAAGTGTAGTAAGAAATCTTGCGTCGAGAACATGTGGAGAGGCTGGTCAGAGGTCTTGTGGTGGTGACAGGGAGTACTCGATGAAGAGTTGTTGACTTTGAAAGCGCTCGGTAGAGAGCGACGAACCTGTGACCAATGGTCGGTCGATGAGTCACCTCAGCTGGCTCGCGCATTTTTCGGCGTGGAGTGCGCCCTCGCTTTCTGATAAAACTACGGAACAAAGCTTCATTTGCTCTTCGTTGAGATCTTCTGCCTGTTTGCTCATTGGGTTGCTTGAGTTGGCAGCTTACCGTATGCTATTGTTGCGAAGTAACTTGTGGTGTGAGCTGGGCGGTTCATCACAGCCTCTGAACTTTGTAAAGGTATTCGCAGTGTGATATGTGTGTAAAAAAGGAAGAAGTGAATGATCAAATTACCCTTTGAAATTGTTTGTGTGCACAAAATAAATATTAAAATCAGCGAGTCTGCGATGTAGACTAGACTACACTAGATTTGAAACCAGTTATTGACATAAGTTATGCTCATGAAGTGCTTTATGAGATTAACATGCTTAATTATCAAAAGAGTGATAAAACGTAACTTAGTACCGTATTTCAGACATTTAAAACGTTCAGGGCATACACAGTTCTGCTTCTTTTGATGCTGTCAGTAGTATGATCAGGCAATGAACAGCGTATGGTTGTGTAGCAGTTCTGCCATCAATAGAGAATTTAGTAGTTAATGAGTTGAAAATAGAGATTGGGATAGTTAACTCATGTCTAGCGCTTGCTTTCTTGAAGCCGATTAATATTATGCTAACGTACTTACATATATAATGTATTTTATATGTAAAGCGATCGGACCACAGTGTGAGGCGACACACCAGTACAACGGCCCAAAGCCGTTAAGAAAAGTGCTGAAATCAGTCATTTAATTCAAACAAATGAGCAGTAATAGGATTTAAGAATAAGTTCAAGGTTAAATAATTAGGTATTTGAATAATAAAATAGTAAGTCGGTTGAGTGCAAATTTGAATGGGGTGGCGATGGAAGAAGCGAAATGCTTTGGTCACTTTTAGTCGTGTACTACTGAGAAAAACAATTAAGGCTGAATTAGATTAAGTCGTAGTTATGAGCTAGCAAAGATCCTCAAAGAAAGGCCCAAGATTTTCTAGTCCATTCGCCTCCTTCATTCCTTTCACTCTTTGGAACCCTTTAAGTGTACTTTCTTAACAAATGCAATTTTACCCTGTTCTTTTCATATACTACTACTACTAATTCTCTTCGTTCTATATCCAAACTTTTGCATTGTCCTTCTGATGTCATTTTTCGAACCAAACACAGCTCATTCACTTTCTCCATGTTCCCAAACCTCCTTAATGCTCTCTTAACAATTCTACAGTTCTTTTACTTCATATCTTTCTCACAGATTGATTTCCTCTTACTTCAAACAGTGTTTTAGGAAGGTACTTCTTAAATATTTTTTCTTCGACAGTTATAGATGCTGAATTATAGTTATGCATTAGCATAAATAGGGAGCCAATTTTTTTCAGCTGACTAAATATATTTTACTAGCGCGTCTAGCTTCTTAGTATCAAGTCCTGTTCAATGAAAACAAATTTACGACATTCATGGTCCACAAACGTTCAATACACTACCTCATTGAAGACGGCATCATATAAAACATAATGATGAATGTGCATACAAAGAGCGTGTCAGCGTTGTGTTCAATCAATAATTACGTGTTTGTAGTAAGCCATGCCAACAATTCGTTTATTTATTCTGCTGGCCAAAGTTTAAGATCTGTTTCCACTTCAAGGTCCTAGTTTAAAAATGACAATATATACTTTTTCTATCGCGTCAGTTTTTTCTATGCTGGTCTAAATTGGCCCACCCCTATTTGTCTATCTATTTAGATTCATATCTAATTACACTATTTCACATTCTTTCATATTGATTTGATTGAATAACACACCAGTTCAGTATATTGGACTCATTGAAGAGAAAGCGATTGAGTTCCCTTGACTTTTTTGCTACATATGGGAGAGTTATACAGTGCCTCGCCAGAAAATTAATATTAGTGTTTGTGAAAAAACATGCATGGCTTATGATTAGCTTATAATATACGATCACGATAAATCATGGACCCGGCACAATGCATGCAAGCCCCGTCTTTAAAATGTATGTCAATGAATAAACGGCACAAGGAAACAACTAATTGTGGCATCCGCATGGTATGATCAGAGCGAAAGAACAATGCAGATGATCGCTACTTTCGCCTCACAAAAACTCTCGATTACAGCAAGAAAAGTCGACAAACTTAAATTACTCAAATTGGAATTCAGCAATTGGACCCCGTACTTCACTTAACGGAATTGTCAGAACCTGTTTTCGCAGACCTACCTTCACTGGAAGATGGAAGTGACGTATATAAATCAGATGAATTTTTTGAACATAACAGAGAAGCAGACTTTGTGAATACATTAAACAAAGAAAATGAAAACTTGAAAAATTGAAAACGGTAATGTGTGTCAAGAAAATGAACGCTATATTTGATACAAGCAGTCAAGAATTAGCTAAAATGACCACATAACCAAAGTCAGTAATAAGTGTGCTACCCTACTTTGCACTATATGTCACGCTCCTTGTACTAAAATCACCAACCCCGATGAGGCAAAATTCTTGAGGTAAAATGGTAGTTGTATTGCTTTGGTTCATGTACTCGAAGTATAACGATGAGAATCTATCTTTCAAAAACCTTCTTAAAACTACAAGAAAACGAAAAACTTTTGCAATGTGCACTGTAAACAATACGAACACTAAAAAGACCTGTACTAGTCTATAAAACGTCTATTTCTCCAACCTGAAAAGCTACGTAAATTATATACTCTAATTATCCTTATAATTAATATTATAATATAATAAATAATATATAGTATATAAAATATAATTATTATATATACTCGATCTGTCTTCAGCCGATAACTTAATTTGTTATGTTTTGTAAATTAAAAATCTTTATCACTCCTTCTCTCAGAAATAACAAATAATCGTATCAAAAAAAACCAAATAGATAGAAAACCACACCATCATATTGCAATAACCAACATAGTATCAGAATGGTAAAATAGATATTTTAATGCCTGAAGAAAGCCGTAAAATTATTCATTTCATGCGTGGTCACGACTGTAAGCACTACACTAGACTAGAGATGGAGGGTTCAGACGACGAGCTTGATAAACTAGGACAAATGTTTCGGTTGTGTTAGTAACAATTACTTTACCAGGTTCTCTTAGTCTTCAAGAAAAGAGTGGCATAACCACGGTCATCATTTGCTTATATATGACTTCTGACTTACGAATAATAAAATTGAGAATGATTAGTATCTCTTCTTAAAAAATTTGGTAGTTGTCGCTTTGGAGCGAAAACAGTATTACAATACAATAACATTAGTCAAAATGATAATTTTTTTTATCATTAATACGGGCGTAACGCCTTGATGATGGTAGAAGTTTTGAGACCGGCCCATTCCAATTTCATCACTAAAATAACATTCATTTTCATTTATTTCTATAAAGTTTGGCAACAAGAGTACACAGGCGTTGGCAATGAAATTTTCAACCACCGAGTTTCAGTGAACGCAAACTCTAAGTCGTGGAACTAACTAAGTCGATTTCTGTACAGGGAAGCTTCATAATTAAGAACATTATCAATATCAACAAAGATTATGCCTACGACGAAACTTTATGTTTTATGGTTAAAACGAGAATACATTCAATGGAATAAACATAACATTGATTTACGCTGGGATGTGTGAATTTGAAGAGTGAGATCAGGATGTATTGTACATGAACGTTAATGTGAACTTTAATATTCTTATGAACCCATCAATCATTGTCCATCGTAGTCGAATGTTGATAGAATAATTCACTGAAAAGAGTCTGGAGTATTTAATTTATTGCTCAAAGTCAAAGCAAGTGACTCATCACTAGACAAGTTCAGGGATAATTTTATTTATCAATTATATCAGAAATGTACCTTCTTAGTACATTACAAATAAAACCAGATGTATGTTCCAATCTGAATAAAAACGGTTGCTCTTTCCGTTTGAAATCTCGACTCTCATTCCAAGATTTAACTCTCAGTGGAAAATAAATTTCATCAGATGTTCCCCCGTCATGTTCATTGTGAGAATTGTCGGGTTATAAAAAAAATTCAACAAATCTTCATTGAATTGAAGATGGCAGCATAACTCACTTTTACGAGTTTTGTGTGTTACATTAAGCACATCTATGAAAGAGAATGAAATGCAACCCAAAATTGTAATTTGTTTCTCTGTAAGAAGGTATTCAATCAAATTATATGGTTTTAATAAGCCCTTTGTTTTTACAGTGGGGTATTTACATCAACTGAAATGCATGTGCATTTATTTTTGTGGTTCTATCAGTGCAGGAGGATATCGTTATCCCTAAAATTTCAATTAACGAGGGCCGGAATGCAAATGGTTTTTGAATTGAAACTTCAGCCAACAAATCGTCGTTGATGCTAGGAGGAAATTGGTTTTCTCTTGTACATGATTTACAGAAATTCCTCCTGATTGACTAATTTGATTTCTGAGTTAGAAAATTTCAAGCGCAGAATATGCGTGTATAATTTCACGAATACAATTTTCATGTACTATTTTATGCGTAAGATCGAGAATAAACCTTCACACGTACGACAAGCATAATTACGTGTCGATTAATTTCACATGTACGATTCCCAAATTTTCCGCATCAGAAAATCAAACGTGGCTTAAAACAGACGCACCCATAAGTCACAAGCCTACGATTTTCTTCACATGAAGAACAAAAAGGTCCATGACAGCAGTAGGTGCATGAATAGAGTGTTGGACGTCTGAAATGCACAGTTTTGACGCGTGTGAAATGATGAGTTCGCTGAGAGGCACCTAAGCTTCGTGTGAACACTTCAGTTTCAGGTAACACACTGAGACAAGCTCGTCACATTACACATCTGTCACAAGGTTACACATGTCTTGTATGCACCACACATGTCTCTTCCCTACCACACATGTCTAGTCTATGTCATACATGTCTAATCCACACCACGCATGTATTGTTCATACCACACATGTCTAGTCTATACCGCACATGTTTAGTCCACACCACACATGTCTAGTCTATACCACGCATGTACTGTTCGTACCACACATGTCTAGTCCATGTTTAATCTATACCATGCATGTACTGTTCGTACCACACATGTCTAGTCCATGTTTAATCTATACCATGCATGAATTGTACATACCACACAGTTATAGTTCAGCTCACACAAGCGTAGTCCAGTCACTAAGGCTTAAGCATTCTAGACTACTGGCTGCTCCCGTCACTCCTCCGTTTGTGGGATATGGACAGATTCTCATCTACAAAACCCCATTAAGGCAATATTTCTTTGACAATATCGCCATAGGACTACCTTCTCCACGTGAACTCCCATCAGCCTCTCCCCTTCCCTCCTAGCACTTGGACGTTGGAATTAGCGTTGAACTTTGCTTGTGGGTCCGTGGAATAGGGAACGCTTATTTTCTATGAGTATGTCTTTGCTTTGTCGATATCGGTATTAAAGGATATTTTAAGCCTCAATATCATACTAGCTTTCTACACTCCATACAATTATTGTAAACAAAAGAACTATATTTTTTAGGCATAAACTCGATTTATCTTGGTCGGTATGGACTCATTTTGAGCCTACTACTATAAACTCAATTCGTTTCACGTGTTGTTAAACTGTGTTAGCTAGCATCAACAAGTGTTAATTGTTGGTAACTTAATTTTGAGTCAGTTGACCACAACTCAATGTGCATCAGTTTTTATCTTCATGAGCAATCTATAACGAGTTAGTCTTCAAGGATTCTGTCAATTTCTGCGCAATTCATCGGTTTTCACGATGCTTTTTGTTCAAAACTAGTTCTAATCGATAATTTCATATGGCTGGTTCCAATATGCAAAAAAGAATTTGATTCAACCAATTTTCTGTATAAAATTTAAATATCGTTCTTGCTGATATCGGAATTTCATATTCATCAATTATCGGTTATCCCTTTATCGGCCGATGTCAGTTATCGAATTATCGATTGTTAAATATACCAACTATGAGTACATGTAAGATTAGATATTATACAGTCTATGTATAGAGCTATGAAGAAGCATTGAACTAAGTTTTGAGGTAATTATACTCGTTATAAATTACAATAAATCATACTCATTTTGTCATGGCATCACTCTTTATCCATAATACCGTTGTTTGTCATCTACTGAGCCTGAGCCAGCCAATAAAATATTACCCTCGTCAAGCATCTATTTTCACAGTTTTTATATGACAGTGACAGAGGAACTAACTCTTTGAGCAAGGTTCTACCATCGTGTGTTACTTTTGTAAATTGATTTAAGAAATAATAAAAGTAGACTAGGTCATTGAGTCATTTGTTCCCACAACTGTCACAGTGAATGCATGACTTTAACACTGATCATCGTCGAAAAAGGTATCAGCAGTTATTTATCGATTATCGTGGTAAATTGAATTGCTATTTCTTCCATTTATGTTATTAATTCCTATCATGTTGTTCTACTTAATATACGTCAGTAGGCTATAATCTCAATATGAATCAGTATTAAAAAGTCAGTAAATATCAATCGGTATCAAATAATTTTACATACTTCCAATGAGTACACATTTCAGCTTAAACTTTTTGCATTCATAAGTGAAGAAGGTGCGTATATGACTAATGAAGTGCGTAATAATGTATGATAACCCTCTAAAAACGTTAATAAATATTTTACATGATGACTTTGTATAGCCTTTCCCTAATGAAAGTTAGGAAACACGTTTGGTTTGAGTAGCTGTAAAAATAATAGAAATGTTTACTCACATTCGGGAACTCTTCGCGCCATGTTAGACCCAATAGACGTCAACAGCAAAACTCAGGCGTACCCAGGCCTCGGCGTGAATAGCGTGTGGAAAGATTCGACTCCTCTTCTCCAGTTGATGAAATCGACGACCATTCTTTTAAAACCAACACCTGTCTGTTAGAAGCGCTGCTTTTCAGGTTATTTGAGGTAGTTTCTTATTTCTACGGAAGGCTTGAAGCTTTCTTTGACGATGAAGATGATGTAGAAGAAGGTGAAGATGTTCATTCCTGGCGTGATGGACAGTGCCATGATGTAGGTGCTTTGCATGAGCATCAGGCCTTTCAGAGCAGTACCAATTATCCCTCCAAGATACCACAGTGAGCTAAAAGTCGAGATTTTAATCGTTCTCATTTCCTTTGAAGTTATGTTGCTAGCATAGCTGAAAGCCATGGACAGGACACTATTGAAACCACCTCCCAAAGACATGACGAACGACGATGCACTGTAAATCAACTCGGACGGCAGGGAAGGGACAATCAGCACCAGAAGGTAACCGACCACGTTGGCGGCTCGACAGATGACTATGCATTACAAAAATAGAATGAACATTAAGTCAGTTATCATCAAGAATAGATACATAAACTGTGAAAATATGTAGTTCAAATAACATACATAAGATCACCGAAATAAAAACATTTAAATTAATCAATGTAGCTTTTATAATTGTCAAAATAAGGCCACACAATTCGCAATTTAAATGCATTAATTTTATCAACGATATTTTACATGAAATGATTGTTTAACTAAAATATAGGAAAAAAAACACCAAGTTCGAGGAATCATTGTCTGTCGATGCATATGTATACCAGAAATAGTGAAATATTAGTCTATATCAAACAAAAATATGTATCGAAATTTTAAGCTTTCAGATGTGAAGCAGTCACCAGCGTACATCAAGATTTACAGCAAAACTGCCATGTATTTCAAAGGGCATTGTAGGAGGGAAATTTTTGCATAGTTTGGAAGGCAACAGAGTTGACTACGACCAGTCGAGAAATGTCTACTTGAAGAAAAGATGTAGCGAGTTTGAAAAACAGTTGTATGGGGTACGATAATAAATGTTAATTTTAGTCGAAACAACTTTTTGACTTATCGGTTCAGCTTTCTATTTTTTTGAACAATCAAATCCAAATGAAACGAGCCCATCTATTAATACATGAAAATGTACACAAGATATAATTCGAACTTTCATTAAATTCATAAACAACTGGCAAAGCAATCTACGCTGAAATGTTGCATAAAACTACGTGCCACAGTACTGGCACACAGGAGCAAACTTAACTTGTACATAGAACTAACCTTCATACCATACACGTTGCTCCAAACCCCATAAGGAGCCCAGTCCGAATTTTATCGTCTGACCGGCTATAATTTTCATCGGAACTCACCGCTAGTTTTTGTATATTTCCTATTTCGATGCTTTCAGAAATGATTATTTATGGATATCGTTGCATAAATCGTTGATCTTATGGTAAAAATTACTGGTTATTAACCAGTTATTTTCGTTGGACATCGTACAAAACTTACCATAATGACCGGTAAATTAACGGTAATCGGACGATAATATGAGCCATTCGTGATACCAATTCCGACGATATATCAGTTTATCGTAAGGAAAAACGAAAATTACTTTTAAATTTCGACGAAAATTAGCGTTGGTCAGACGATAAAATTCAAATTAGGAGGATGAAGGCAAAAAAAAGTCACACATAGAATGATGCTGTCGTAATGTATGAAAACGCTGTTCCTTCTGGACCAGGATGTTAGCCTCAGTATGGTTTTCCAAATTATGACAAACATAGGGAGACGAATTTTTTTATCATGGTGTAACAGTGGAACATTATGATCACGTATTTAGCCTGGAATCTGGAAACACGACGGAACTGTAGAAAAATTGGGACGTGTTCATACTGGAGTTCCCCCCCTCCGCTAGGGGGCGGCTAACCGTGGCTGCTAAACAAAGAAAATTTTATACTGGCTTCTGTAGGTGGACCAATGATAGGCTGTAACACTTTTCCTTTTAGTATCACTCGGCATGTACACTCTAACAGGCGATAATAGGTTGGTAATAGCAACAACGACTTCTGAACTTTCTGTGCATCAATTTCTAAGAATTTCTATAGAAAGTATGGCACTAGGGGATATCATTAAAAAAAGTAAGACTTGAAGCAAAAATTATTTGCAAAAAAACAATGTTATTAAAATCAATTTTCAATAACATTGAGTTGTTCAATTTGGACTGACCGGCAGTAACAAGTCTTCAATGAAAACAGCCAAAAATTTATTTTCGTTGGTGTAAATAAGGAATGAACATACAAAACAAGGGTCAATTTAAGGTTTTAGCAAATATTTGAAATAAAGCAGACACAATGATTGAACAGCATCATTTACCCACATGAGCGCCACATAGGTTTATTATTATATCTACATCAAAATTTCTTCAACTCATGTGATACGTCAATTTCTTAACCCTTTAACGACCAAGTGGACTATTCGGTCGCCTTTCACGGTCTTTGCGAGAATTGTTCTAATAATTAAACAGTGAGTAATATAAGGTTGGTACTAGGTTTGAACGCAGCGGCATGTTACAGCGTCGTTCTTTTGGCTGCCCGGCTCTCAGCGTGCTTCATTGCATCAGTGTACAGACGGTCTTTGTGAGCTTAAATGTAGAAACTAGAAAAACAAATTGGTCGCTAAAGGGTTAATAGGACACGTACGATTGCCTTTGCTGCAGGTTGATGGCCTCCCATAAGATTAGTTTTTACGTAAATTGGCATCCTTCGGCATAAATGTCTCGTTTGAAGATTACCCAAAACTTTCCAATCGGGTTTAAATCGGTGGGAAGATTATCCCATATCATAAACTTTTTCCCTTGAATGCTCAAGGGGGCTAAGAAGGCTTGGGTGGTATGAGCTGACTGTGAGGGAGCGTTACCATACATAAAAAATAAGTCCCATAATAGCGAAACGAGTATGCGATCTAACCAAGGCATCAAAGATTCTTTCAGGAAATTATAGTGGGCAGCCGATATCAGTTGTACTCCGGGTCCTCTGATACCCTTATACATTTTCAGCAGGTCGTAGAATGCTGTAGGAGTACGTATAATTTTTTATTACTGCGTGTTCAATAATTTTAGAAAGTATGAAAAAGAAAGGATGCACATCTCTCCGAGACCGAGTTTTGACCCATGATAGTCACCGTGCACGGTAGAAGCGAGAACAAATACAGTGAAGGACCGAGCTCAAGCAGAAACTGGCTAAAATGACAAGTTGGCCCCACCCTTGTAAAGAAACAGAGGAAACCAGATGAAAGGCCATCTTAACTTTATATTTTACTCCATTATAGATTGTCACAGCTAGCAGAGCTAAACATGCTGCCGGTAGCATAGCATGTTACAAGGTGTAGGGATTATTATATACAGGGTGTCTCAAAAAAATGTACTCACCCTTTAACCGTTGCTAACATGCTGTCTTCTTTGTGTTGCAGATGTGAGGTTCGAACCTTTGCGAACATGATTAAATGTGATTAAAGAATCATGTTCGCAAAGGTTTGAACCTCACACCTGCAACACAAAGAAGACAGCATGTTAGCAACGGTTAAAGGGTGAGTACATTTTTTGAGACACCCTGTACATTCGTACATGCCAACGATGTCAAATTTTCCGGCACATCGAACGCCTTACTTCCTACCACGAAAGCCGTGTGCTTTCACCTTTAACACGTTAACACGTTGACTCCGAAGTGGTACGTATGTGTACCACTGAGGTTAGGTTCTGTAATTTTTTCAGATCCTTCTACTCGTAGTGACTATGCGTACAAAGTGAAGTTTTACACCAATCAGGCAATCAAAGGCAACGTGTTAAGTGCAGTTGCCTAGCCTGTGCAAATCTTTACTTTGCACACACAGTCACTAGAAAGCTTTGAAAAAATTACAGAACCTAACCTGAGTGACCCACCGGTGGGTCACTTCACCCTTAACGTGTTAATGGAAGCTAAAAGAACTTCGACTAGACAGTTACTTGAGTTTCTCTAGTAGTTAAAATGTAATTAACACGTTGCCTCCGATTGCCTGATTGGTGTAAAACTTCACTTTGTACGCATAGTCACTAGAAGGATCTGAAAAAATTACAGAACCTAACCTAAGTGGTACACATACGTACCACTTCGGAGTCAACGTGTTAAGGCATGACAGAACACTATCGTCCAGCCGTCAGTGAATAAAAAGTATGTGTTCGATCGCAGTTTTGTGATTTATTTCCGCAAGGTAACTATACTTCTATTTCATGCGAGGATTAGACGAATTCCACCCTTTTTGTTTCACATTTCATTATTAGTAGCAGGGTTATTATGTACTGTTGACGTATAAACAATTCAAATGTCTACGATTGTAACCGTAGAAATTCTAGCTCAA
Source organism: Trinorchestia longiramus (assembly GCA_006783055.1). NCBI lineage: Eukaryota > Metazoa > Arthropoda > Malacostraca > Amphipoda > Talitridae > Trinorchestia > Trinorchestia longiramus. The sequence continues at coordinate 211,590 of VCRD01000643.1, read as the reverse complement.
AATTATACTAAATATACAGACTAGTATGAAAATGAAGGTTTCAATTATTGAAAGTTAATTGATTATGTAGTCTAAAACTTTCGTTCAAGACCGCGAAAATGTGAAACTTTACAATTTTGTGCTAATTGAAGTCTAAGAACCTACGCAGCAAACTCCAGGACACGAAGATTTAGATTTGGTTCAAACCTTTTCCGCTAATGACATTCTGAGTTGCTTTTACGGGTGTTACTGATATTTTCTACCTGCTTTCCGAGCACATCCTTCTAGCTTTCGTCGTAAAAAGAGATTGCATTTTGGTAAAACAGCTCGCATGTTACTCACTTTTCGAGGCAGCGGGCAGCTGTTAGAATCCGACGGTCTTCACAAAACTGCCTCCTCATGCGGAGCCCCACAGTCACCATCCGCCTGTGCTGGTCTGCCAACCACGCTACGGCTCTCCAGCAACCCCCTTCATCCTGTTACGAGTTGGTTAACTTGGCAGCGGGGGTCCATACTGTAGATTATTTACTGCAAACTTCATGTAAATTCACGGTCAAATCTCCTGATCTGAATTGTTGTAACTAAAAATTCTTCCCTCAAAAAGGAACCCCCTGCATCTTCTCTTTCATTGCATGAATCAGCATGAAATTTTGCAAAGACAAAGACAGGATTACGTTCAAGAGAACATTGCTTAGTCATGAACCACACCAATATGAATTTTTACGAGTCATAATGTAATTTTGGTAATCCAGAACTTAAAACTGAAAACTATGAACTTAGAACAGGCAACGATCAAAAGCAATATTTGTAATGTTGAACATTCAATACTATCTCAAGCTTTGAAACGTGTTCCTACGAAATATATAATTTTAAGCGAGTGATCGTTGGTACAAGCAATCGAGTTTTGTTCCCTAAGCAAGAGTTTCCTTCTTCAACTTGATGGTTCCAGGCAAAATGTCTCATTTTAGACAGAAGTAAATTTTCTGTAATTGACCGAATGATTGCACTGCCTGATTCTACTTACAAAGCAAAATATTCTGATATGTAGTTATATTGTTTTCATGGCTGCTAATAAAATTTTGTACGGTGGAAGGATCAAACGTCAAAACTTCAACGAATATGAATTGAATCACAGTGGCATTTTTTCTGTGACCAGTCAAAACACAAATTATAGGAATATTTAACACCAGGGATAGCGTATAAAATTGAACTGGGTGAAAACGCTTCTCTTCTATGCATCCTTCATAGAAACGAGGATTGGCTTTAACCAGAATATGACTGCTTCACTTATTGTTAACAGCGGACAAAGCAGTTACGGCCAATGTTAAGTGCATGATCTGTAAAACATCAAGTATGCCAAGTATTTCAATCAGTTTCTGTATTAGAACATATAAACAAATTGCTTTCATGGCACTCATTCAGAAGTAGAAACGTCTCGAGAACCTGGGTATGATCGAAAATTTCAAACGTTAGTTTCGTAAGAAGCTGTTCTTTAACACATTCATTGCGGTTGCCTAGCCGATGCAAATCTTTACTTTGTACATACAGTCACTAGAAAGCTTTGAAAAAATTACAGAACCTAACCTGAGTGACCCACTGGTGGGTCATACCGCAATGAATGTGTCAAGCTCAGAGAGAGAAAACTGAGCATGAAAAGAACAAACAATTTTGAAAATGTCTGTTCCTATATTACCATGGGAGAAGTTGCTATGTCATTAAAAAACAGAAAAAAACCATGGGCAAGCGAAGGTATGAAAAGAAAAATAGATTCAGTAGTTCTTTCTGAAAATAATTTAACCTGAATTTGTATTCATACCTTTTACACTTTAGATTACTGCCAGGTTTCGAAGTAAACAGTTTAAATTTCAGTATTAGTGGTAATGCAAATAAATACTAGCAGTGTATATTTTTCATGTAATAATGTAAGCAAGAAATTCGATTAGTTCTGAATAAACTAGACTACTACTTGTGCAATCTTCAAGATGCATTTTTGCAAAGTATATTTTATGTGACCTAACATTGCTATTCAAGTTAAATATATGAATATTCACAATATACAGAGCGAGAAAAAACTTAGTTCGAGTTACATAACCAGTTATATAACTCTTCTTATTGCCGCCAGGCTTACTAAGAAATCCCATTTCTTCTACGACGGAATTTCGCTGCAATTGGAATATTTTCTATGAATTTAGTTCTGCAAAATTTATCGAAAAGACATTTGCGAATGATCAACCAATGAACGATACTAGACAACTTAATAGGACCCTACACACTGTCGTACATACACAAATGTCTCAACCACTGCCAACTAAAACAACTAAATGGTACCGACAGATTTATGCTTCCCTGAACGCTGGATGAGTAGAAACTTTGGCAATTGATCCTGCCGACAGCGGATCATTAATTATGCTTGAATCAATTATGCATCATTATTTGAAATGCAGGTACCCATTTTAACTTGATTGTTATAGTGGTTTTCATTTAGCAAGACAGTTGTCTAGGATTGCTGTTCATTTATCAACAAAAACGGATTGGACTCTTCAAGTCGTGAGTAGTAGCCCCTTAGGTTATTTGTACGACGGCTAAAGAGCATTGTTACAAAATCAGGTCAGAAAGAGCTCAGAGATCAGAAATATGCTTTGGTGAAGAGCTTGAAATACATAAAAAATGCTAAAGATGCAGTCTTAATTCATTAACACTACAGGAATAAGATCATGACTTCTCAGGCAGGAATACAAGAATAAGAGGTAGAGGGATTGTGGTGCTTGTGAACTGTGTTTGGGTATCTTTGTGACATAAGACAGAAGGGTTTCTAATTAGACTTGAGTAGGGCTGCATACTTGAGTACGGTTGGCTAGTATTAGGCACTTTCGAAGATAAAAGACTAAAAAGTCTGTACCTAAATATTGAAAGAGGAAATTTTAGCGAATTTGAATTTTTCACACTAAAATTCAAATGAAAGTTTATTGGTGCATTTTTCTTTTCAATTGCTAAAGTATGTTTTTCAATTGATGTTGAAAAGCATAAATTTCCTCTTGAGTCAGCATATAAAAGTCAATTGTCTTGCAATGTTATGCAAAAATTTGATATCCATGTATCTTTGTATCAGTTATACGATATTTAAGTAAAATAATTTTTTTATTGATTTTGCATGAGTTTCTTCATTTCTTGGGGATGGGGACTTAATTGTTTATGCTGGCATTGACTATGTTTGGCTACAAATGTTAAACTAAAATTAACGCGTTTTCTGGAATGTTTTCTCACCAGTGGGCCATACTGTGCTTCTATTTGTTGCTAATTGACCCATCGATAGGCCCCGCGAATAGAAAAAAATGTATTTATATTCATGTACAAATACAAGGATATGCTCCGTAAGTGTTACTTTTAGTAGCACTGTATTGCTACCAAGAGGTCGCAGAAAACGAATTAATCTGAGTGACCAGCATAATATGTGATCTGTAATTTGTTCTACTGGCTTTGAAGAGTACTGTGTGCCTGATTTTCTTCCTGTACTAAACAAAAACAAACAAACAAACAAACAATCTTTATTTCCAATCAAGTACACAGTACATAGACATTTAGTACATTGGTTTTTAAATTCTTAAGGTTAACATTCTTAGAATAAGGATGATGGTGAGCTCCATGCGACGATCCTGGGATGTGTCCATGGGCGGGCGTTGAGGTCTTACCGATAAGTGCGAGCTCACGGCGTGAAACGAGAAACAGTTCGTATTCATTGCCGGGTTTCGAACCCGCACGCAGTCTTTCTGCACAAGCAGAGACCCGATACAGAACACGGGCCGCATACCACTCGACTACGGTGGCTGCAGTATGTTAAATTTTCCTAAATACCTTCTTCAATAATTCAATGAATTATAAATCACATCTTGGCTTCCACTTCGAATAACAGCGTCCATATGTTCATCATACACTCACACTGACATCACAACCATCCGTCTACTTCTCTACATCAAGAACCAATCAAAGTCATGTTCTCTCCATGGACACATTCGACTATTCTCAGAAACACATCAATTTATTCTCCATGCATACCAGATGCACCGAACATGATATAATTTAAATTATCAACATTCATAAAGACTCCTAAACTTCTGTAATTAGTATCACTTAATTCCCTACACTCACTCAAAGCCCAACATAAAGCAATACTTATTTTCCCCTATCACGCTCCGAATACATGTTTTAATTCAAACTATGGGTAAATTATCCAACACTTAGGGACAACTACACGAAGACTGCAACCCTCGAAGTGCTGCATTCCTAACTGTATCACTATTCTGTGCCTTGCAAATAGCAAAATTTACATTTATTTTTATGTAAAAATAATTGTGCTCCTCGAATTTAGAGGAGCTTACTCAATTCAGCAAATTAATCACAAAATTCTTTTTTTTTTGCTACAGCCACGTGAAAACTAGTTACTGCTCGTTGAGAAATGTAGTCAGAACTTGATCTAAATGAAGATATCTTGAGTGTCTGAGTCTTCAAATTTTCACGAAGAAAGGTTGGTGACCAATTATATTTAGGAAGAGCATCCAGTATTCATTTTACGTCAGCTTTAATTTGTTCGGTTATAAAAAGTGGAATCTTCAATGCACCGTCGTATTTTTGCTGCAGTTAAAAATAATGTGTCGTACATAATACATTTTACTTAGCATTCATTAAGTATAGACTGAGACTAGGTATTAGTATTGTAGATTTACTATGAAATTGGTATGAAACTTAGAATATCTGGTAAGCATAGAGTGAATGAGCTGGTAACTGACTATTATACTCGTACTTGCTGTCTCTAAGATAGTACATGACACCAAGACACACACATGTATTTATATATATATTTGGGCAGGTATATATATATATATACATATATATCAATTTTTGAATGCACCATGATTCCTGTTATATATGGTTGATAAAAGCCATCGTGTTTTTATTCAATAATTTATTTATTTATAAAAACAATTTCTTGTCCCACTCACTACTGAATTTGATAGGAAAATTTGTATGAAGAGAAATTAATGCGGAGCCAAATAAAAATTTATTTTAGGATATGTATCGACTCCTTAATGGAATAGACATACAAATATTTTAAATGTTATACTCTACGTAGACACGAAAAGAGCTGGGCTAGAAAATTGACAGGCTGCTTGTTGTTTCTCAAAGAATTACACATATTCTATGTCAACATTTAGAAAAAGTATTTGATGGGTAACTAATTTAAATATCTTCCTATTTCAGAATACTGGTTTTAAATCGATATCCTACCCTTGCATAATTCCATGACACAAGAGTTCTACAAAACTAGTGCAAATGGCAAGGCAATTGAGGAAATATTTCAATTAGAGTTACCTACTTATGTAATACACAGTAATCTCCATCTCTCTCTCTATCTGTGTGTCCGTTCCATTACTTCCCATCTATAACTAAAGAAAAATTATTGAACTATAATCAGAACAGGTATGCATGTACTAGACAGTTCTCGTGGAAATTCTACAATTAAGATTTACTAACTTGAAAGTATTTTAACGATAAATATATTGAGGAGTTATGATGAATTATTATATTTTAAATGAATTATCTTCATTACTATACACAGAACTTCCAGAACTTGTTTTACCCATTGAAATTCCTTGGTTTGAAAGTGATCATATTAAGTATTTAATAAAATACATATATAAAAATACATATATCAGTTTTATCCGTGTTTGAATATTTTTCATGAATATATACAGAACTTTTATTCTGTATCTTATGTACCGACAACATGGCTGTGTAAGAGAAGAAAGCTATTAACGGGAAATTTTTTAGTCTTTTATAGTGATCCAATGCTTTTGATATCCAGAATACATTGCTTTTTATACATGTATACCCGTTCTGATTTCAATTCAGTAATTTTTCACCAGTAATAGATAGGAAGTAATAGGACGGACACACACAGACAGAAAGGTAGAGAAATAGATAGATAGATAGATAGATAGATAGATAGATAGAGAGATGGAGTGTATGTAGATTACAAGCACTGCATTGTAGATGGTAAAGGTGCCATATTACTATAAAATAGGCTCTTTTTACAATTATTAGCCTTCTTTTCCTACACGGCCATGTTTTCGGTAGATAAGATGCAGAATGAAATTTCTACATACATTCATGAAATATTTTCTTTCAGAAACAATAATTGGTTGTAAATCTTTAATACATTCGTATTCATAATAATTTTAAATTAGTCGAATCTAATCAAACTTATAACACAATTATGGATTGAGAAAACCTAATTTTATTGCTTCAAAACCTTGGAATTTTCACCGGTTCAAATAATTAGTAAATATTTATTGCACGCTAATATTAACATCACTATTACATGTTTCTAAATATATGTATCTATCAAGGACTACTATAAACAGGACGTGCACGGCCATATAGCAGACTACGCTAGCGGAGGCCATTACATTCTTAGTAACATTACATTTTCTATCGGACAAATTGATCAAAAATTACTTCTTTCGAGCAATAGAAGAGATAAAAAGGTTTTACAGTGAATTTTAAATGGTTTAATGCACTGTAATGCTTTGAAATACCAATTTTAGCCGGACTTAACATGTATTATTGTATGAGCTTAGTGGCCACTTTACAGAAAGCCGAGTTGCTGCAGTTTTAGACTTTATAAAATGGATTATATTAAACCTTTTTCGATGCAAACAGCCAAACACACAAACATTCACGCAAATAAACAAACAGACGTAGAAGCAAAAACCTACCAAACTGCAGCGATTAGTCAGCCAACCGGGCCTTCTTGACAGAGGTCTGAAGAAGGACTGCATTCTTCTGCATTCAGGCGAATCTGTACTTCATCTACCAAGAGAAACACATTCTTCTGCTGCAATGTCTGGGCTTTGTCAAATGTTTCCCTCATCACCTGGTCCTTGTCAATGGATGAAGTGATGCACTGCAGCTTGTGTCTGCGTGGCAACACTAAAAAGTCTCTGAGCTGTTCATAATTACACTTTGGGTATGATTGAAGAGCAAAACAATAATCATTCATGGAAAACTGCTTCTGTAATAAAAGTTCCAACTGACGTGTCAAAAATACCAACTTTTTCTCCTTCTCGGTGTCGACACAGGCTGATGGGTGAGCTTGAAGAAGAGTTACAACATTTTGGATCGTTTTGTCAAACGGGCTGTCATAGTTCATTCCCAAGCGCACAGTTTCGTTGAACTGAGTATACGATCTCAAACCATTGTTGGGATGAAGTGTCTTAAACAGTGGTACACTAATGCCGTTCTTGAACACACTGAGCGTTAATGGGGAACACAAAGTGGGCTTGTTTTCAACAATCACAGACAAACAAACAAAACAAAAACGTATATTTCCAATAAAGTTGGTACATAAGAAATGTAACAGCATTGGTTTTTAAAGATGCCTTATCATAAAATCCTTAAGTGGTAGGTATTCTATGCATAGTATCATAGATGATAGAACAGCAGTACCTACGGGTATACGTAAACATTCACATCACGCAATGAACGTTAAATATACATGGGGAAACAAATGAAACTTCGCTTTTTCAATGATGATTTAAGAGGTACTCATTGGTGATACATATAAATTCTGACGTGGTAGGTATTATACGCATTTTAGGTGATAAGCGAAATATTTTCTTTAGGTACAGCTTAGACTTGACATCCAAGTGTCAACTCTCTGAAGTCCGCCATTCGTCGGGCATTTCGTAATCTTGACCCCGAGGATGTAAAAAGGAGTTGTTCACGGTTTCGCTCGAGAATCTCCCAAATTATTGACGCAAAGGGTAGTCACATAGAATGATTTTGTTCTGTAGACAATAACGAACAAATAAATACAAGTAAAAATTACGTTTTATCATTATTTGCCTTTCAAAATAGCGAATTTTAAAAAAGTTATGTTAGTCCCAATTTAGCTGCACGACCCTGTACATTTAACTGAATTGGATGTTTAACATCCGAGAAAGACCGAAAGAGGAAAATTATGAGAGCGAAAACTTAAAACATAAAGTTGTCATTGTTATTAAATTGAAATTGTATTTTCTAATTACTTGTTGACCTTATGGTATGGCTTGCTGATGATCGATTTAATTTAATCATTATTACAGTTATCTGTATATATCGTGTTTTATATGAACGGGCGTTACATATCAGAGAAAGAGAGTAAAAAATAAAATATAACAGTGAATGCTGCATTCACTGAAGTCGTCGGTCATGAACAAACACACAAACCTTTCTTTCGATCTTGAAATAATCAAGTTCTTGTACTGCTTCGGCAGGGTACGTTCAGGTTTGAAAGAATCTAATGAAGTGATCTTATTCTTCTGAAGAAAATACCTCAGTTGTTGGTCTTCCTCTTTCACCGGGCGAGGTGTAAGTTTTGGAGAGGGCAGACATGAAGCAGGCACATTGAAGATACTGGGAGGGATTCCAGGTCGCATAGAACCATCACGCAATTTGATAAAAGGTGGGTCAATACCACAGTGCATTTCACAAATGAAAAACTTGTCTGGATTAGCAACAAAATTTTCGCGAGGTGGTAGAACATCAAGCCACTTCTGTCTCTCAGACTGCTCTTTCGGGAGGTGAAACACGCGGCGCCTGTTCTCCTTATTGTAATTACCCCGACAGTTCACAACCCCACACTTGTTCGGAATTTTTAATACATATAATTAGCAATAAACTTTGTAAACAAACAGTATCCACTTAAAAATGCAGCAATGTGCCTCGAAATAAACAACAATGTCCGATTCAAACCGAGCGACAGACTACGACAATGTTCACACTGTGACAGATGGTGGCTAACCAAGCTCACTCAGCTCAGTGAACTGGCCTCTGCTTGCGTAGTCAGGTAAATGGCCGTGCACGTCCTGCTTATAGTAGTCCTTGGTATATATATATATATATATATATATATATATATATATATATATATATATATATATATATATATATATATATATATATATATATATATATATATATATATATATATATATATATATATATATATATATATGTATATGTAGTTCTAGGAACAAAGCTCAAGAAAGTCTTCGGATTTTGCATCAAATATTTAAGCATCTAGGGCTGACAGTGCATAGCACTAAATGGATTTTACAACAAACATTTAACTATTTAACCCATGTGTACAATTTGGATTCACCTCTAATTTGAAATTTAAGTGATGAATAAGTTTTATATAACATTTTTAATGTTACTTTACGTGCAAAAAGTCATGAATGTGTAGTTAATTAGTGAATTTCATGAATTTTCATGAATATGTCGCGCATTCATCTAAATTTAGTAAGTGCTGGAACAGTTTTACGTGTACAAGTGTTTTCAATTGAGGTGTTAATTATATTTAGATCTAATAAAGCTATTAACATGAGCAATAGTCAGTTATGAACACCATATATTTAAAGAATTCTACTGTATATTCATACACAGTTTGCCGCTTGCTTGCTTGGTCCGTCTCTCTGTCAAGCTCGTAAGGATTTAGATAGGAGAAAATTCAGTATGGTATGCAGATATTGTAAGCAGTGTATTGTGGATACCAAAGGCACATCCTTCAATGTGGAAACTCCATAAAGCCCGCGTCCACTGGCAAATCAAATAAAAAAATTTAGTAAAAAATACGTGAATTTTCACATGTGGGTCTACTAATCGTGATTATTAGGTGCTGGATATACCTACTACATACCTCTACCATTTTGTGTGTACTACTAAAGAAACGTGATAGATTGAAAATAAGTTTCTCTCTGTAATAAAATTCCTCATTAATTACAATATTAACCATTTATTTAATAACACTAGTCAAATTATCATTACTGATAGTACCACGGGTAAAACTGATAAATGTTTTTTTCATAAATCTTTAATTTTTTCTTTTTAAGCCGTGGAATTTTCATGAGTACTATATAGGTCATGTTATCGGTAGAAGAGATACAGAATAGAAGCTCTGTTTATATTCATGAATAATATTCATTTAAAACAAAAAATTCGTTGTGAATTTTCAATACATTCGTCTTTATAATAATTTCAAATTAGTCAAATCTAAACCGTAGAATTTCCAAAGGAACTATTTAGTACATACAAAATTTTCATACGGTATCTTATCTACCGATAACATGGTCATGTAAGAAATGAAAGCTAATATCGGAAAAATGGAGTATTTTATAGTGTTCCGGCGCCTTTGGTATCGAAAACGGTATACGAATGCTTAAAATACATGCATACCCATTCTGATTTCAGTTCAAGAATTTTTCTTCAGTAATAGATATGAAGTGATGGGACACAGCCCTTCTCTTATACGGCCGTGTTATCGGTAGATAAGATTCAGAATGAAAGTTCGGTACACATTCATGAAAAATATTCAGATTCTGATGGTACCACGGGTAAAACTGAAAAATGTAGTTATTACATAGATCATTAATTTTGTCACTTTTAAATCAAGGAATTTTTACAGGTACTATTTGGGTCATGTTATCGGTAGAAAAGATGAAGAATGGAAGTCCTGTACATATTAATGAAAGGTCTTCATTTAAACACAATAATTCGTCGTAATTTAATACGTTTATTTTTATAATAATTTCAAATTAGTCAAATCTAAATCGTGAAATTTCCACGGGAACTGGCTAGTGTAGATATAATAGACAGTGTATCTCCATCTCTCTCTTTCTATATGTGTGCGTCGGTTTCATTACTTCCTACATTTTACAGAAGAAAAATTATTGAACTGAAATCAGAACGGGTATGCATGTATTATAAGCAGTGAATTGTGGATACCAAACAAAACAAACAAAAACGCATACTTTTAATAAAGTTGGTACATAAAAAATAAAACAGCATTGGTTTTTAAAGATGCCTTATCATAAAATTCTTAAGTAGTGGGTATTCTATTCATAGTATATAACAGCGGTACGTAGGGTATACGTAAACATTCACATCATGCAATGAACGTTAAATATACATGGTGAAGCAAATGAAACTTCACTTTTTCAATGATGACTTAAGTGGTGACACTTGTAAATTCTGATGTGGTAGGTATTCTACGCATTTTAGGTGATAAGCGAGACATTTTCTCTAGGCACAGCTTAGAATTAACATCATTGCATTTAACAAAATCGGATGTTTAACATCCGAGAAAGACCGAAAAAGAAAAATTGTGAGAGTGTAAAGTTAAAGTATGATGTTTTAATTGTTATTAAATTGAAATTGTAATTTCTAATCATTGGTAGACTGTTTAGTGTGACTTGCTAATGATCTATTTAATTTAATCATTATCACAATTACCTGTAAAAATCATCACGTTTAACAAAAACGGACGTTACATATCGGAGAAAGACTAAAAATAAATAAAATAAAATGAAAAAATGTGCTGGATTACTATGAAATACGCCATTTTTTGCACTAATGGCCTTTTTTTTCCTACACGGTCATGGTATCGGTAAATAAGATACAAAATGGAAGTTCTGTATATATTCATGAAAAATATTCAAGTTCTGATAGTACCACGGGTAAAACTGAAAAATGAATTCTATTACATAGATCTTTAGATTGATTACTTTTAAGCCGCATTATTTCCACAGGTACTATCTAGGCTTTGTTATCGGTAGATAAGATACAGAACAGAAGTTCTATTTATATTAATGCAAACTATTCATATAAAACACAATGATTCGTAGTAAATCTTTAATACATTCGTCTTGATAATGATTTTAAATTAGTAAAATCTAAGCCGTGGAACTTCCACGGGAACTGTCTAGTATATGTAGATTATTATATACTTCAATATTGGATGAGCAAGAATCTGAGCCTATTCCCTGAAAGAGCCTTAGGACTGTAAATTTTGCCCCTATGATTATTATTTATTTAGAGCACTACAAATCAATTTGGATAGTCGTAGGTTGATATTACAGGAAAGAGATGCAATTGAGGTGGTTTAGTATGTGTACAACTAAAAGTATTTAGCATTCGTAATTTTTTACGCTGCTGGTAGATAATATGATATACTCCATAAAGGTAGAACTGAGTTCATATGTATAAATATATTCTATCTGATATTCAAATCTTAAAAACGAATATTTATTCATCCAACGTAATATTTGTTCACTAGCGCATTCATTTTGTTGCGGAAATCGTTCAGAAATCTGGTGTGTTTTTTCGTATAAGTTTTGTGCTTGGATTTCAATTAGCGCCAAACTTGTTGGCTTTTTCGATACAATTTTATGCTGAACATTTGTTTAATTCTTAAATTGAAGTGAAACTTTGTAGTTAAAAACTCTACTGTTGCCACTTTGGTGTTATTTTGTCGACTAATTAATGGGGTTTTCAGTTTGATGAATAATGGACATTTACTGAAACTCGGAGACCTCCGTTAGACCTGCACGAGTCAGATGCACAATTTTCAATTTCGGATTTTCTCTTGCATCTACACAACACACAAATGTGCAGTTTATCTTTGATTTCCTGATACGACTTTGAACCATTTGTGACTCGGGAAACTGCAGACAGACAGAAGTTCAGTTCTTTGAGGCAAGAACTGTAGTTGTATAGTCAACGCAATAGAATTCGCCAGCAGAAACATGTTCGGTGTTGCACAATGAATTTATCGCTGAATAGGAGATGGTCAAATATGCTCTGGCATGCAGGTGCTCAATTGTTAGAGCTGGTGCGTATTGTCTGTAAATGGTGTATTTTGTTTGTTCATGCTATACCATTGTAATCCTACGAGCAACACTTCGTTGTAATGCAGCAAGCATTACGTCGTTGTAACTCAAATTTGCGTGAGCTTCCAGTCTATCATGCGAAGGTCAGACAACATTTTTTTAATTTCATGAACAAAATATAACGTTTTAATCTGTAGTCATAAAGCGTCACATCGAGGCCTAATCTTTTTTTTATTTTTGCTCGATGCTATATTTTTGTCACACACAAGGCCGACAGCCTTGATCCCTGAATACTCAAATAAATAGCTGAAGTGGAGAACCCTTGTCAAACATTATTAATCGATAGCTCGAAACTGGGATTGTTCTAGACTCTAGAGGATTGGAAGCAGGCAAATGTAATTTTTTTTAAAAAAGTAAACAAATTAGCGCTCAATAACAATCACCCATTCAGTTCGACACCTGTTATCAGTAAAGCAAAAAAAGATTATTCGAAGTTCGTATCATAAAACACCAACCCCATAGCTTGATTATTGACACCTAATACTGATGCAGTAAACATCGTTACTGTCTTACAAACCTCGACTCTTTTAGAAAAGTCAATCGTATATACGATTGTAATAAAGGTGTAGACCCTGTATACCTCGATTTGCAATTTTTTTCGACAAAGCAACGACTTTTTATGGATGAGAAAGTGAGTCATGAGCTCAACGAGCGATCATTCATGAATTTGATGCATGTAACATGAGTTCCCCATAGACACTTTTTAGGCCCGCTCCTCGTCATTGTTTACATCAACAACCTTGACGTTTAGTCATCAGTAAAATCAACAAATTCGTCAACGAAACGAAGCTTTGACAAAGTACCTGTTCAATCAAATTTTAATCATCTACTACAACAACCGAAGCCTGACAAATAAGCTTCAACATTGACAAATGTTCAGTAATTGACATTGATACTAATAATTATTAGTACCAAAATTTTTTGTTACAAATCGAAGTATACAAGCCTCGACTCTTTTCCAAATGAGTCTAGGTTTGTAAGACAGTAACGATTTTTACTCGATGGATGATACAACATTGAAGCAACGCAACAACAAAAAGGTCATGGTGCCATCATCAATGGTAATATCAAGCATGGCAAAAACATGGAATACAGGGTTAGAAATACGAGCAAGATCCTTGATTTCAGTGTAAAAAACTTCAAATACAAGCCAAAGAACACAATATTACTGCTCTATAAACCACCAGTCTGGTCACATCTGGAATATGCAGTCCAATTGTGGCCTCGCACCGTATAAAAACACTAACAAAATGGAGAAAATCCAGCGTAGAACAGCGAAAATGATTCCCAAACTCTGCAATCGTAGCTACTAAAGATGTTTCCAGGAGCTTGAGCTCATCTGCATATAACAAAAATCCTGTTGGGTATACTCATAGAAACTTATAAATATATCAATAATTTTAACGATGTTACTCAAGAGCGACTTTTCGACGCAGACGATAACGTGCAAACCAGAAATAACGGCCATAAACAAATAGCAAGAAACGTCACACCATCAAAGGCTTTAAACTTCTGTCCAGATAAAATTGACAGAACCTGGAACCAGCTTCTTAAAAATATCTCCTTTGCTGGCACTGTGAGCACATTCAAAAATAATCTAGAAAAATGTTGGATAAGGAATACCCCATTTCTATAGAGTAGTGATTCTACGAGTATATGTAGTCTCCTTACTCCTGGGACCTGTGCATGATTGCCGTGCGTGAACGTAACTGAAATGTCTATACGGGATTGAGGTGCGAATGTCTGATTAACAATTTTACGTTAGACGGCATGAATAGAATGAGGCTATAGGAACGAACCTTCTGGCCCATTCTTGGGTCGGATAATTACTTCGATAATTATTCGGTTGTTTACCCAAGTCCCATGCCGTAAGTCATGATGACTTGGGTTGCTACCCATGCCGAGACTTGGGTAGCAACCCAAAAAATGTTCTTGCAGTCAAATTCTATTTTATTCTATTCTAATGTCATCGATGAATGCATTATAACCAACACACATCGTTTCCCTACGATTAAATCCTCGAGAAAAATGATCTGGGGTCTGCGTCACAAGTGCAAGACTAAAGGCCAATAAATAATTGTTCCATCAAGCAATAAGCCAACGCTATTCCCGTTTCTTCATCGGCCATCGAATAAGATGTTATGTCCGGACTATGACTAGTTCCCACGAGGTTAAATGATGTTGTGGGTCAATGAGTATAGCTCAGCCTTAATCTAGAGACAAATATACAATTGTTATCACTAGTGATGCTTATGATGTAAACTAAAATAAGTTAGAAGGATACCTTGAAAGGAAATTGGCCAACTCGCAAGGAAAGCTCTTTAGCAGGAAAAATAATTCTGAGATAAACTAAAATTATCAAAGAAAATGGACTAATTCGTAGAGAAGGCTATCTGGCAAGGGAAATAATTATGAAACAAACACAAATTAGCATAACTGCAGTATTTGTGCTACGTATCATACAAATAACTAACTAAAATTTACTGTCACAAAGAAATGGGCAAGTGATATTAGCCCAGACTTAGGGTGAATACATGTGAAAGTTGCTTAGCAAACTTGAGAGCACCATCAGAGGGGAATTACTCTAGTTTGGATAAGTGATCTTAATATTAAAAATGAAACTTTCTAACTGTACTGCGGGCTCTTAAAACATGGGCACAGTAACACAAGAAATAGTTGCTCCTAACCATGGATGATGGGGACAAACTTGAAACTGTGTTGCCATAGTCTACTTTTTAAACTACGGAGCACATGAGCGTCAGTTTACTCTCACTATAACTAATAATTATAGACACTGGCAGTGAATAAGCTTGAGATTCAAATTGTCATACTGATGTGAATTTCTGTTTTATGAATGCATAAATTGGTAACATAAGTCACTTCTAACTTGTAGCACACTGAAAACACTGGTACCAAAAAAATCACGAGATTCCTTTTTTACGAGATGGAGCCAAATAACTAGCTTTTTCCCTTAGTAATTATTTAGCACTGCATGAATAAATAATGGGTTTTCTGTGAATTTAACTTGAAAAAGACATAATGAAATCTTGTGGACCATAAGAAAATCTTATTGGCTTCAGCATATTTTCGAGAAAAGTTGAGCAAGAGGGAATTACGTCTTCATTGTGTACATGTGTTGAGAGTTCCAGTCTCCAACCAGTTTTAGATTTAAAGCTAACTTTAGTAGAAGAACCCAACCGATTTTGAAAATTTTTACTGCATAACAGTAAAAATTCGAGTCGTAATGTGAGTAGATAATTCGAAATCTTTCATTCAAATATTTATTTACTTCTGATTACTTTCAAGGAGGAGTACTTTTTGTAAAATGAATTGCTTGTGATATCGTCTGCTGAGTCTAGCTATAGTTTCTAAATATTCTCCACACTCGGAAGTTCATTCTACCTTCATGCCGAAGATTAGGTATTTCATAGGGTGCATAGTAAACGAGGAGCTACATTAATTTTCCTGTTTCAAATATTGTAATGAAAAAATAAAAACATATTCTAATTCTATCTCAAGTTCCTATTCCGTCAAAACAGTCAAAAAAATTGAAGCCTCAATTAGATTTTAGGCTTCACAGAAACACGAAATGAAATGAATTTTGCTCCTGTCTCAGTCGTCGAATGCTTGGCGACGTCCTGAAATTTTGGAAGTAAATTCGCTTAGTCTACGTATCTCAGAACAAGAAGCTATGTTTAATATCCATGTATGCTGGTCTACAAATACTGTTCATTTATTTGCTGATGACGTGCACTGTGGATTATCTCCAACGTCCAAGCATATTATTTGCTTTGCATTACCTTTGTCACTCCCACATGACGGCGAACAAAGCTGCGTTCATAAAATGTAAAACTAGAGTTTATAGCCCGAACTTACAACAACAGCCTTAGCTGATGAAACTATTAGGGTTTTTAATTTGAAGGATTTTTAATTACAGTCTTTGTCCCACGCACTGATATGTGATGAAATTCTTGCAGTAATTTCAGTCTCTTGGCATACATCAAACACGATTATGAAGGTGGTTCACGAAGGTTTTATTTAGAAGAGCATAAATAAATTTCTTTGCTGAACTGGTGTTTACGCAAAGAGTCATTCTTATAATCTTGATGCTGAAAGTATATAGACTTACTTCTTATTCTCACCTTGCTTCAGTCGCAATTATTTTTTTTTCGACTTACACATTTATTGATACGCATTGGACGTAAATGGGCTTGAGTTCATCAAATCTCTATTTTACAACTACATGAACGCTACAGCAAAGTTTCAGTGAGCCTGAAATATCTTGATGCTGTTAATTTATTGTTCAAATAAGTGGTATTTTATGTAGATTAACTGATACAAAATATTGGCAGTTGGAAGTGAAATGACATCAATAAAATAATTCTATACACTTTTGGAATTATTAATAATAGAACAAGATTTAAACGGCAACAAAATTGACTCAAACGCTCATGCCGATACAGACGGAACAGGCAACAGAAGAGAGACAACCATGTCTGAGAATGTTCAGGCTTAAACAATCATTATTAATTTTTGTTCCTCGTTGCGCCCTGCCGTGGTTATACACCTGTCATGTTATATCTACTGATGATGTCATGTCTACTGAAGATCCTAGTTTTATTGAGGATGTTATGTCTATTGAGGGTGTTTTATCTACTGAAAATGTTATCGTTACTGAGAATATTATATCTAATGATAATGTTCACGCTACTAAGAATATTATATCGATTGAGGATGCGCTTTTACTGAAAATGTTATATCTGTTGAGAGTGCGATCTCTAATGAGAATACTATATCCTATGAGAATTTTATAACACAGAATGTTATATCTATTGGTATATTATATACGATTACGAAAGCCGTGTAAATCTTCCCTTTTCCGAATCGTCCTTTTTGCACTTTCTTTAACTTTTGAAGTTAGCATTCGAATTTCAGGGAAAGCATGAAATAAAGAGGCTAATTGTCATCCAAGAGCGAGCACCCACGAATAGCACACCTAGCCTCATTGAACCGAATCTCTTTAGCTGGCGTGTTATCATTAAAATTGAATGAAACCTCGCCAGTTCTATCATCCAACATGATGGGGATGTCTTTTTTAACTGGTGTGCCAGGCGAAGGTAATTTCAATCGTTCAGCTGCAGACATGATCACCTCTTCACTTGAAGGCCTATCAAGTCCGATGTCAGTTGTGTCTGGTGGGAGAAATTCGGCGCTGGTGAATATATGTAGATGGGTCAGTTGGCCATATTTTTGTGGCTTAGAAACTATGAATAGCAGGTTTCATTATTGAACTTTGGATCAAAGTTGAACCAAAAAATGTCAAATCTGAAAGAGAGTTACGGCATTTTCTTGGTTGCTTTGTAGCCATTTTCGAAGTTTATTGCTGTAATGAGGGCTTATCACGTTGACTCCGAAGTGGTACGTATGTGTACCACTTAGGTTAGGTTCTGTAACTTTTTCAGATCCTTCTAGTGACTATGCGTACAAAGTGAAGTTTTACACCAATCAGGCAATCGGAGTCAACGTGTTAAAGGCCTCATAGAAGTAACATCAAGTGGCTGTAGTCTGTGAGAGTAATGTGGTGGTAGTCATAGCAACGAAACGTCACTCTCTCACGCGTAGTCTATGACCTCAAGATTATTGGTACGCGTTGAAAGCCACCTAATATAAAAAGAACCGCGAAGTCTTTTAATACATAAGAAAATTCCACCAGTATCGAAATCATACAAGAAATTACTTATTAGTCATTCATTCAGTGTTGTGCCCCTTGGCCCAACTTCCTGGTGATAATCTTAACTCAAATTCATTTTGCTTCTTTTTTCGAGGTAAAACGAGCATCAGGAACGTGTTAACCCTTTAGCGACCAATTTGTTTTTCTAGTTTCTACGTCTAAGCTCACAAAGACCGTCTGTACACTGATGCAATGAAGCACGCTGAGAGCCAGGCAGCCAAAAGAACGACGCTGTAACATGCCGCTGCGTTCAAACCTAGTAGCAACCTCATATTGCTCACTGTTTAATTATTAGAACAATTCTCCCAAAGACCGTGAAAAGTGACCGCATTATCCTTTTAGTCGCTAAAGGGTTAATTCCGCTTTCCGACATAAAAATAAGGCAGGTTGCAGTTTCGTTTGTTTCTGTAGATGTTAAAGATACGATTTACTGTTTCCCCTTGCAAGCTGTGATCTTTGATTGTTTTTGTAGAACTCACTCAAATGCTCGTTTCATCGCAATTGACTCAATCTTGACCTGCGATTTAATTTTGAAATCTACGGCCAAAGCCATTTCTTACAGCCGAATAATAAGCTAAGCTACGCAAGTCTTTCATTGTTAAACGGAAAAACCTAACCTCCATAGTTTCTAGGTACTTACCGAGCTAACGTTTCTGCTCTTCCGTAAACATGTTTGTAAAATTTTGAGCTGTTTTATCAATTGTGTACAGGGTTTCTCCTTTTTTAATGCATCTTTTCAGAGCAGACTGGGGACCATCAAATTGGTCCGAAACCTGCAAATAACAGGATTGGTCAGAAATAATCGCCTCCTCTACATTGTTAACTGCTTCAGTAGACCTGGATTGCCTATTTGTCTTTTTCTTATAGTCTCAAACTATCTGAAATCGAAAGAAAAAATTAAGTGTGTACTAAGAACTATCTCTTAGTACAACATTGCGGGGCAGAATAGGGTGCTTCCCCATTGCACCCCCTCTGCCTGTCGCATCTCAGGGACACGATTCAGGTTAAGGAGGTAAGAACACTCGAGAAAGATGCGTAAACAAATGTTTAATTCGAAACTAAAGACAATTCAACGTACTTCAACCGTGTACCAAATATTGTTGTAATGCAAACAAGTACGTATGTATACCTTACCTTGGTTGGAAAATCTTTAGAATTTACAATACAGTAGTAAAAAATAACACAACAAACACCACATGCACCAACGTCCAAGAAGACCACACTAACATATTTGCCCTAGTTGGCCAGTCACAAGTTGGTCTAGTACTCTAGTTCCAAATCTGTCCGCTCGCTGGCAGCACATATTTTTCACCCAAAAACGTAAACCTTCATTTAGTCCCGTTGTGCCCAGGGTTCACCTACATCTGCATATTCATAAAGATACAAACATAAATATACATGCACATACATACGTATATGTATTCGGATAAAACGTGATATAAATTTAACTTTCCTTTTATTTCAGGAATGAAAGCACAATCGGGGCATGTGAAAACACTTACCGTTAATACTGAATAATTTTTGTTTCTTTTTAATCTCATTATGCATATATGTATATCTGTACATGTTAACGTACATACTGTTTTCAATCTTAAATGTATGTATTTATGCCTCTACATATGCATAAATGCCCTGAAATATTAATAGCATACACATAAATTATCGTAGGGATAGAAGAAAGCGCACTTGTGTTTTTGTCTTAGTATTTATTTATTCACTTAAAATAGATAACTTAAGTTCAAGTTAGATGAACAGTTCAACAAAATTTTTAGACAATCACCAGCTAGTTTTTCAAAAACTTCATTATATACGGCGGGAACAAAAATTTATGAATGCATCAAGCCTCCATAGTTTCTTTTTTTCATTCCAATAGACCACAAGGATTTTTAAGACGAATTTGAGACTCATATTTTATCGAATACCAAAATTAATGTTAGTCATTGTTGTCTATGGTTTCAGAATAAACAACAGATATCTATTTTCACTGTAGAATATTTTAGTCCTAAGAAATTGATATTTTTCCCTTCATTTATTCGTGTGGGAATGAACTGTAGAAAATTAATGAAGACTCTATACCTACTTTTCAATTCAATTCACAAAAAACTAAAATAACAAATCCAAAGAAAATTAAGTGATAAGAAACACTTTCTCAGTACGAAGGCAGGTGGATATCTCGTTGTTGTAGTATTGCGCAAAAACTGTTAGCAACTTTTAAAGTATTAAATTACCACCAACTGAGTGGCACACATGTAATTCCGAAAGTGAGCCATGTAAAGCCCTGGCGGATCACTCATGATACACGCATCACAGCTTGTGAGCCCCTGGTTCAAATTAATTATTCTATTTCAAAAACGAAAAACAAGCAAACACATAAAATTCGTTGTCGCTTATTTTCGTTTGTCCATCAAGGGTTTTTCACATTGATCAGAACACATCAAATCCTACGTAAGGTGGTTTTAGAAATATTGTGGGTTATTCATTTCAAATTTTTCCCTTTCGTCAATTTTTTACTTTCATTCTGTGAAAACTGGTGTGCCATTAATGTTTATTTAAGCTTTCACTCTGCATGTATTCGTTTGTCTGGTGCCTCTAGGATACTTGGTCTCATTTTTCAGGAGACTTGAAAGGCAGACTTGCGACTTGCCCTCGCAAACAGGACTTCTGAGGCGTGCCTGGTCAGGCCAATGAGCACGTTTCTCTGAACACTTTGCATGATCTTTCCCTCCCTGCACGCCTAGTGCTAGATGCAGGACAGTGAGTGTGGTCTTGTGGAATTATATAATTATCTTGTGTGTTGTGCTGGCTAATCCAATTCATTTTTGTAAGAGGAATTTACAGAGGCAGTAAGTTACGAGCCTGCATGTTTTAGAATTAGCCTGTCGACAAACTTTCTTCGTTAAACAAGTTTGTCGGTCTCAGCTGTGAAATATAGGCCAGCAAGACACATTTGTAACGGCTTACAAAGTTTTACGACTTTTTTAGCCTATTATTTTATTCTATATGCCATTTAATTTTTTTTGTTGCAATTTCTAGCTACCTGTGCTTCCAGCTGCTTCCAAAGTTTTGAGAAGGGTGAGTTCTATTGTATGCCGCAAAAGTAAGGAAATGTACAACAAAGTTGTTATTTCAGAAGTGGTTGTTTGCTGGAATTATTTTATTTCAAAATGATGACAGTTTCCTGACGATATCAGCTAAAAAAGTTCTAAAGAGCAACTGCTTAGTGTACAATTTGGAATGTTAAATAGTTACTGAAGCTATTTCTGTAAGATCTTCAGTCGGCTAATATAAATCCTTGCACGGTTCCTTTGAAATCATTGAGTAAATTCCTACATATAGATTTTTCGAGTAGAATCTACCATTATTGCTGTTTTTTGTTCTTCAAGTAGCGGAATGGATCTATATTTACGAAATACGTACAGTAAATTATCTTCTATGAAAAACTATAAATCACACGCCAGAAAGTTGAAAATTGTAGACTCGAAGGAAAGAGGAAACTACTCTATACAAAAAGTACTGAAAAATGTTGTTACACACAATACCGTAAATCAGCTTTTATATCCATACTGAAAACCGCTGCCGAACAGAATACTGGAAACCGACTTCCAAATAAAACTTTACCGCTGCCTAAAACTTTCCAGGAACTGGCTCTTGAAAATGATACAGGACACCAAGTTCGAAAATTATGCTGGAAGGTGCTTTCAAAGAGAGTACTAGGAACCACTGCCTAACACAAAACAGGAAACAGTTTGAAAGTGGAATACTCTTGTCCGCATTCAAAGTGAGGACCAAAGGAATAACAGAAACAAATAATACATACAGTAAACTTCCACACCTACTTCCTTTGTTCAAGGTTTTGACTAATCCTCGTCGTGGAACTTTTATTAGACCTCTTAACTTTGCGAGGTGCACAAGTGCTCTACATAAAAGCCGAGGAAAACTTACGAGAGTAAGTCAAATGAAATGGAGGGAGATCCCAGCTCACGACAGGTGCTTCCTTTTTGTTCCTCAAATACACTAGGTTTTCATTGCGTGTGATGATGAGAAGGATGTTTGCTCACTACTCACCCAGCCAAAAATTTGTAGAAAAGAAATTTCAAAAACGTGGCATCATCAGTAAAGTTTCACGTGTTGTGGTAGAGTCGGAATAAATAACAGAGCTAATTCACGTGAGATAAAAAGTGAATAATTATTACATGAATGGTGTTGTCTTGTTAGCTGCTATTCATAAATACCTGTTTGTCGTAATCTACCTGATGTAGCTAAATGTAAAGGCTGCTTACACAAGCAATCATTTTCATTTTTCCCTCATGTAAATGAATTGAATTTTCATTGACAATATTGTGCATGTTATTACATGCATGTAAATGATGCTTCAGTGATTTGAGGACAATGGTAATTCAACATTTGGAGCTACCGCTAAGTTTTTATTTTCTAATTTTTCATTATTGATTTTTCCGTTTCAAGCGTCCCATTACTTAGATTTTTGATTATCAGTAGTATTAGCTGAAAAAGGAAACAAATATCTCAGGGCTAATTATTATGTTCATTTAGAAATGGATGAATAAAATTTAGTATGTTATACCTGTTGCTAACTTCACGGAATTGTTGATTTGATCATTGCTGGGAAAAAATGTTTTCCGTATGTCTTTTTCTTGCTACACCGACGCATGGAAAATCAATGTATACTGCACAAATTTTCTTCTTTTAATTATTGAAATAATCTACGTTTTTTTGTTATTTTTCATTTATGTTTCCTAAGTTTTTCAAATGCATCCTCTTATTCATCATTGCGTTGTCACTAACTGGGACTACATAATAAAAACACAGATAAATAACTTTAAAATGAGAAAAGAATGTATGCACTACGGCAGTGTACAGTTCATCTTAGCCCGGAAAAATGTTACAAATGTATGTTTCTGAACCAAAAATATCAATAAGATAGTTTTGGAAATTTTTAGGTGGAATATGGAGAAGATTGTATTCAATTTTTTTGTTTAAGTCCGAGTCATTTACATACAACTTCAGTTGTGGATATTATGCATCATATTGCGTAAGTTCTATTCACTGAGCTTTTTACAAGATTGCTGGTTATGTTTTTTGTGTCTGAACATGAACTCTCTTGATCACTGAATATGTCTCTTTGTCTCTACTCTCATTCTAGCGGGAGCTTCATTGGGCAAATCGATCATGTGTGTAGCCCTCTAATAGGAAATTTAAAATTTAGACTATTGCTGGGATAATTTTGATTCTAGCATTCTGTAATCTTTGTACACTCACAAACGTAGACCCTATTTGGAGTAAATACAAAGGGCGTAATCATGATAATTAAACTTTGAAATTTTGTGGTCCATTTACATCATACACTTATTTTTACTCTATGATATATGACACTTTTGGTAATTTCTTTCATCAAAATGGAGTCATAACTCTTCTTGTTTCAAAATTTTATCAAAAATAAAAGTACTGCGTTCCTTTATTTAGCTGCGATAAGTTGCTAAGGTAAAATTTAAAAGCGCTGGAAATCACATGAGTCTTCAATATACTTTTAGATAATTAACGTTTGTTATTATTCTGAAGCCGTACGGTTGCCATCGACTTGTGTTGATACAAAATATTTCTCCTACTAGGAAATTTTTTTTTGGTTGAAAGTAACATTTCAACTGCTTCCTGCCATCAATTAATAAGCTTTACGTCGAGCTAAAGATAAAATTATTTATCAGATCAAAAGATAACGTTTCTTTTAGTATGAGAGAAAATTGGAAAGTTGTACTTTCAGCATAATTGTCGTTCTGTTGGAATATTTTTCCGTCCTTACGTAAATATTGGAACTAAATACGTAAGGCCATTTCCTATATAAAAGAAGTTGCATACGTTTGTACAAACACAAGTAAGCGTATGTAAACTTTTGACATTCTGTGTACTGGATATGGAAGAGTCTGTTTTAGAAGTTCACCGATGTGTTCGTTCAATGCATTCAAGATGAAACCTTTTACTTTTAAAATATAAATAATATGGACGCACTACTTTAGATTTCACAGAAAATGTGTGCAAAATGAAGAACACTAACGCACGCGTTGCAGACGCAGTAGAATCGTTTCTCAAAAAGCTTAAACATTTCACTGCGGCGGGTAACTTGGCCACTAACAAATTCAGTTATCCACGTTGTTGGATACGTGGTTCGCATACCACTCACCTGTTCCTGGTAGTAACCGACACGAGAATTGCTCAGTCAATAGGTTGTATGAACACTTCTCAAAAGGGCAGATGGAGGGTCATTCACATTCAGCTGGGAGCAGCTGAAGTTTCCTGGACCTGCAAGACTTGTGAATTGATTGCACCATGAGTCCCAGACGAGGCTGAGCTTTCGTTCTCTGCTTCTGTAGACTTCATAGATGTGGAACCTGAGCATGTCCGTCATGATCCCATTTTAAAGCAGAAATTTAGTTCATCCTGAATAAAAAATCATAGACGTATCCACACGTTCAATATGTTCATCTCATTAAAGGCAAAACTGGCTTTATGATTTTGATTCAATAGAGTATTTAAATTATGACCAACTTTATAAATACCTTGTATGATGTCACGTTGAGTAGTCCAATAGTTTCAGACCCCTTTGGGACGTGTCTCTAGTGTGTGCTGAACACACCTGACGTGTCTCTAGTGTGTGATGAACACACCTAACGTGAGTGTGTTCACCTTTAAAGACCACTTCCAAAATCTGCTGCATGACCTCAGGACTCAGCAGCTGCTGAAGAGCTCGCAATTCTCACATCATGTCTCACATCATGGCTCACATCATGTCTCACATCATGGCTCACATCATATCTAATATCATGTCCCACATCATGTCTCACATCATGTCTCACATTATGTTTACTATCATGTCTAATATAATGTATAACATCATGTTTCATGTCATGTCTCATATCACGTGTCTTGAAAATAATACTATCTTTTAGGAAATAAGGATATTTTACACTTAATACAGTAATACTGAAATGGAGGAATTTTCAACTCTGTGACAGTGAAGATTGGGAAATTAGTGAGGGTCAAAAGTTCACTCGTGAACAGAGAAATTGCAGTACTGGTTTACTTGTACCTTCACATCGAACGAGTAAATTAACGGGGACCTATTCGAAAGGGGGTCAAAATGTGTCGAAAACATAAATATTGGCTGCTAGTCAGTAAAAAACTGACTTAATGCAAAATAGATATCAAGAGGTCGTTAAAAAATATCTGTGGCTTGACTTTACTTCTTCTGGCAGCGTGGGTAGAGCATGTAATACAGGTTTTTCTACAGTGAAGGACTATAGCTGAGATCTCCTTCTTATGATTGGTTGAAAGCAGTTACATTGAAAAGTGAAGCCACATGAGGTTTCTCTTTTCAATATTATCGTATGATCTTCAGGAGTACAGTATAAAAGCTTGCGCTTTAAAAAATAACCAATCAGTGTAATGGACTGCACGTATAAAACACACATAAACTTGCAAGTAAAAACGCTTGTTCAGACGATATATACTGTGTACGTTTGAGTTTGCAGGAAGTTAAAAACAACCCTGTTTGCTACTCAGATATTTTATTCTTATATCTCTTAGTGGGATCAAACACACAAAGAGTCAATTTAGGTTACATCAGGAGATATCACGCTGAAAAATAAAGAACAGCACTCTAATGAAGGCGAAACTTTGACACTGAGAAAACAAAATACGGTGTGACAATGCCAAATTCACGATGTATGAATTATAGTTCCAATGTCATCAGATTCAATTCATTATGTACGTGTTCAGTACATCTAGTTACAGACCTGGCGCGCCTACAAAAGCCTGCACGCCCAGGCGGAATTAGCCGCTGGCCAACAGGGACAATTATTACGTTAGCGGCGGACGAACGCGATGAGTCTCTTGCATGAGTACTTCGTCCAGCAGCTGCTGTGCGGGAAATGCTTGGAAATATAAATGCAGGTTTTATTTCGTCTAATACTGAAGGAGAGTTGTATTCATGGGACCAGTTATTTCGGTGCATCTTGATTTCGTAGATGGGTCTCACTCATTGATATTAGAAGTTATTATACTCATAAAGTCACCGTATACTGGTTTTATTCATTCAATGGCATTTATGATTATTCAAAAATAGTTATTATATGGAAATGGTCTAAGATACTAATGGCATAATTGACTGTGACACATAGGACCACGCACAATACATGGTCATTTAAGCTAATTTCGTTTCACGAGATGATGCTGCAAAAAATGCTATGGGTCTATGGTAATGAATATTTTACCTATTCTGTAGATTGCCTCGATACAAATTGCTGAAGTTTAACGGTGACTCAATATTTCTGATGCGATGAAAAAAGCATGGGAGCTTTTGAAATGTATACTGCTTGTGATGTATCTATCAAGCACAACGATGACCTGGACCAGGGGTACTCAATTACGGCGTGTCAAAAGTATGGACTATAGTCTCCACTTGACGTGTGAGCACTGTAAAAATATTATATAATAGAAAGTAATGACTCTCAAGTTATATTAGTAATAACTTTCTAATATATTTTTACTGAGAATTTTGTTTCAAGAGGAGGTTATGGGATCCAAACAATAGTACTGAGGTGTCCGGATTTGCACTGAGGTCCGCTAATTGAGTACGATGTCAACATTGTTCTTGAAATGTTCTTCTTGAGGTAAACAGAAAAATTAGTTCCATCCCTAACTCAAACCAGAACATTTATTTGCTGACACTTATTGGGATAAATCAATGTGCTTAAAACGCACTCACTAAAAATTAATAATAGAAAAAATGTTAAAAATTTTTAGCAAATGGTAAATCTGTTCAATTTGCTAAATTGAACCAGCTCCATCAGCATTCATCAGCAGTTCATAGATAAAACATTTGCAAAACAAAAATAAATATTACTAACGTTGATAAAGCAAGAAAATTCCACCTTAAATTTTGAGACATACTAAACACAATTAATTGATCAACAACTTGAAATTGGTGTGAGCTACTTGCTTGATCCAACACACAATTTATTTGAAAATATACGATTCTATAAGCCTGACATCCCTATCACCATTGTCAGAATCAATAACTTGAAAGTTAAGTTCAGATACCTGTGTATTACTCTGCTTGCCGAAGAGATGAACAGACTACTATGGTGATGCGTCAAAGGAATTCCACTGCAACAGTTCCAGAAGCGATGCTCATCTATCCTAGCGTATAAACGTGATGTCATTCCAACGTACACAGACGTACACTCTAAGCAAATATACTTGTATAACAAGGAGAAATGCATATTCATCAACACAGAATTTTTGGGCTGGAAGAATGACTGATACAATACGATGTGACTGTAATCGAAATTGACCGCCGCGACGATTTGACCGTCGGGAAATTTTTTTGAAAATTAGGGTTTTAGATTACGGCTTCATTTTTCCGATGGTGAGCCAAAGAACGGAACAAAAACGGACAGTATAATGATTTGTCAGAACTAACAGTTGCCGTACACTGTTCATATTACTTCGATAAAAATCCTTCGTGTTTTGTGCTAATTATGTTCAACGGAAAACCATTTTTAAAGAGAAAACCCTTTAAATATTGAAGTTGTGAATGCATGTTGCAAAACGTAATACTGTAATATCAGGAGTGCTCAGCTTACTCATAACAGCACAGACACGTGTCTATACAGAGTACAGAAGTGCGGGTGGATACTGAGTACATGCACATCGTACAGTGGTGTATCTTACGTGGAGAACATGCTTAATCTATTCCAGTATTTTCATGTAGCATTGTCTCGGCCTGTTCCAGTCTATTACTGTACTGAACAGCTACATTGTCTGGTTTGAAGTTAGACTGGACAGACACAATGTCCAGCCTGAAGTTTGACTAGACAGACACAATGTCCGGCCTGAAGTTTGACTAGACAGACACAATGTCCAGACTGAAGTTTGACTAGACAGACAGAATGTCCGGCCTGAAGTTTGACTAGACAGACACAATGTCCGGCCTGAAGTTTGACTAAACAGACACAATGTCTTGGCTGAACATAGACTGGACAGGTAGAGTGTCCAGCCTGACCTGTTCGGGCTCTACCCACCAATGAAAGCTTGTCAATTTGCGTTCGTGTTTTCTAAGGCGAAACATTTTGTTGCTAACTTTTCCCAAGCGACTTCAACCATCTCTGCAGCGAGCTGGGGAGAACGTGAGCAAAATCCTTCGTTATTTTTAGGCAGCAAGTTTCCATCTACAAGACGAGTAAGACGAACGTTTCTCATACCAAAATGCCTGGAATTTTGAACGAAGTAACTTCTTTTTCCTTTTTCTTGCATTCAAGAATTTTAAATGTTTCGCAGTAACAGGTAACTGAATATTGAACGGCCCTATGATATTGTGTGCCTGTTAATATCATTCAATACAAATTCAAACTCAAGGTATATACTGTTATAGAATAACTCAAAATAAAGCTTTTAAATCAAGGGAACGCGGCTGCTCTTGTATGAAGATGCTAAGTCGTAACAGTCATTGCACTCAAAATATTATCTTGCCAAAACCATTCGATTAAATCCTGTAAAGTTTATCTCATTTGATGAACATGCGATGCCACCTATTTATGACTTTTGCTTTTTTTTAGTCGGTTATCTTTGGTTAAAATAAAGCAATATGTAACAAGAACATAGGCTTTGCATTCTGACGTTCATGAATTTTTTCGCATGTGTAATAGATGCCACATCCAAGTGAAGGTATTACGACAGGGTGAAGGTATTACGACAGGGTGAAGGTATTACGACAGGGTCAAGGTATTACGACAGGGTGAAGGTATTACGACAGGGTGAAGGTATTACGACAGGGTGAAGGTATTACGACAGGGTGAAGGTATTACGACAGGGTGAAGGTATTACGACAGGGTGAAGGTATTACGACAGGGTGAAGATATTTTCACCCTCAGTCTCCCAATACAGGGACAAGGGCAGCGTGAATACGATACAGAAAATTAAATGGCTTTTTAATTTCTTGACACCCGTTCAGGGCTTCAAAATTGGCAAAATTTTTATTTTTTCCCTGTGACTTAGTCGTGGCCAAGAGAAAATACATTCATGGTCATGATAAATTTAGTATCAACTCAGTTTCTAAGCTGCTTAATAATCGCAAAATAATAAAAAATTACTATACCTGCTCCTGCAAAAATTCACGTTTTTTAATGAAGAGGCTGCTTCTTGATGAATATTCCTGCATTTTTTTATCAAATTGACTGCATAGTGTAGTTGAGATAAACTTCATTTTTTCCTTCTCATTCTTTCATTTACCACTCCAAGCTACTTTTTCGAAGGAGTTTCCACATTGAAGGGGGAGAAGGCCGATAACAGAAAATATCCAAGACTTTATAGAAATCTTATTGTCTTTGGTCTCCACAATAAAATAATTAAGGTTCATGTCTACTCGTTCCATTGTTAAGTCAATACTTAGCTTAAGTCAAGCTTAGCTTAGCTTTCAGCTCCTTAGAAATGGCTTTTATAAAATACATTTCGTAACCTAATTTAGCGGTGATGGGGAGGAGAAATCAATAAATATATCAATAGGTATACTATGATTTTTATTATGCACTAGTGTGCACGCCCGTTAAAAATAACGGGTTTCAATATTATGCATTTGAAGGAAGAACTTAAAGCAACAAATTCTCAGACCTAATCAGAAAGTTTGCAGATTTAACTCTAGCGGTAAAGAATCTGTAAACCAGAAAGTCTACTGATTTAACTACCAGTATTTAAGTGAGATTCCCATTTTAATAACATAGGAGAAATTATGTGGAAAAAATATATAAATTCATTTAATGAAGGAGACCCTTGGCCTTTTAATATATAGTGTTGAATGTATATAATCGATGGAGCGATGTTGAAACAATTTATTCGAGAATTATGGAAAAAATAAGCTTGACGATCGATGCTTGCATTTCTCATGCGCAGGTTTTTGAGCGGTTTCTCGATCGTCAATTGGCCATCTGGTGGCAATCGAAACATTCATCACCATTGATCAGAGACGACACCGATAAATGGATGCATTAGTTGGACGTCAACATCAAGCCGCTAAGACGCATGGGAAGCTTCCGGAGGTTTTGATGTTGAACTTCAAGGGATTCAGAGATAGCAATACTCTCCTGTATTCTAGATACTGGGAGATAGTTCAATGTTAAACTTTGTTGGGTTTGAAAAGATGTGTTCTCATAAGTCAACTGTATTCAAGCATATGTTTTCTAAAGTTAAACCTCATTTTACAAATTACTCACTTCAAAAACCATTTGAATGAACAAAATGAATCTATTCAAGCTTTTTCATTCGTTAACTTGATATTGTTTTTGGTGTTACTAGTGATGCATTTATAAAGTGTCGATGAAGCGCGTTTCTCGTACACGTTGATCACCCTCTCATTGCTTCTGCTTTAAAACTGCATACGTTAGCATTCAGCATGGCTGAAAAAAACTCAGAATACGTACTATATTTTTCCAGCTGGCAGTGAATGGATAATTTGAGAGTTACACTCATCATACTGCCTCG
This sequence comes from Trinorchestia longiramus, assembly GCA_006783055.1. Taxonomy (NCBI): domain Eukaryota; kingdom Metazoa; phylum Arthropoda; class Malacostraca; order Amphipoda; family Talitridae; genus Trinorchestia; species Trinorchestia longiramus. The sequence continues at coordinate 180,570 of VCRD01000643.1, read as the reverse complement.
TAAAAAGGAAGACAATAACAAGTAGGCACTAACCAACTAGTTGACAGATGTCATTTAAACCAGTTCACGTTTTGAGTAATGTTTTTGCGTCTTTTCTTTGAGCACTATGCATAAAGAGGAATGTTTTTGCGTGAATTTATTAAGATCCTCACAAGTGTAGCACAGGGTACCGTATTTCATTCTGTTTGTTTCCATACCCCTGTACGTTTTAAGCAGACGGTCTTAAAGCAGAGCGACGGAGAAAATAGTTTGTTTATACCATGAAGTATTTCTGATGAAGATTCTTCAACTAGCACAGCAAATAAAAAATGAACGGTTCCACATCAGGACTGTTATGTAAATACTTCTCTAATAGTCAACATATTCGTGCGTCAGACATGAATGCCTTGACAGCTAACTACAATACTATCCTTCGTTCTTGTATCATAACTGGACTGCATCAATCCGCTGTTTTGTCACACCTTAATGAAGCTTCATGAAACTAAAGTGTATTGGTCATTGTTCATACCAGTTGCCCGTGCAAGAAAATAAACCAAAACAGTTGATGCTACTCGCAATTTACGACTTAAGGTTCATGAAAGGTCAGCCGTACAGCACATTTACTCGAATTAAAAGCTTGAGCACTAAAAATTTAAGTTTTTAATCTTTCACTAGTTATGAATGATATGTAGTAAAGAGAATAGTAAACATTTACTATTGACCCAATATAGGAGGATGTAGCAAAATAGATATTCATTTTGTATCATAACGAAATTCGTATTCTGGAGCTCAAATATGTATCAGTTTATGGGTGTGGATAATGTTGAGGGCTCTTCGGTGAAAATAATACTCTGATTGATGTTTGAGTTCCACCTGAACAAAAAATATCAGCAGTTTGAAATTGAAATGGAGATTTGCTTACTTCATGTACCTTCACTAGTTTGCAAGCAAAGTGTTAATCTCTATCATCAAAACAGTAACAGTAAATTAAGCAGAGTTGCAAGTGGGACTAACCTCTACGGAAAATGAATCCATGAAAATCTTTGACTATACTGCCCAAATATTTAAAAGTTCCTGACTATTTCTTGATCTTGATAAAAATTATCTTTGTTGTTCGCCTAAAATTCAACAGCTCGTGATGCATGAGCAAAATTTTCTGAAAGTATCGAAGAGTAAAACAGAATTCCTGAAACAGTCTCAAAGTAGCTTTACTGAAATTCATATTTCCATATTTACCTCATGACTACAATCCATGGTAGTGAGGGAACTCAACGGCCTTTTCTTTCCAGGAGAAAATCTGGTATATTTTATTGATGCAGCAGATTATTTAAGATTTCGAAGACATATTGACCCTAATACCACCGATGCTTGTGATAGCGTCCCTAAAGTTACTGAATAAGTGCGAACGTACTGACGTTTTCAAAGTTTGCAATCACTAATATCCAGCAACGGTGACTATCAATGAAAGACTGAGTTTTAAATTCTAAATTGCATAAACGTTGAATATAAATGAACATTCAAAAACAAGTCCAGCGAAACTAGGCACAAGGAGTTTAATCACGAAACAAAACGTCCAGAAATTGCGAAGTCAGTTTAAAAAATATCGTCTTTGGATATCCTTATTTTGAATAAAATTTCACGATTTCTAACACTGCAGTTACTTGGTCACTTTGTTTGCTGGTGAAGCTGTTAGGGATTAGAGGGCTCAAAGCAGATCACTGGCACAACACGAAAAAGAACTAATAATTTCATATTAGGGTACTGGAACATTCCACATTAGTGATTGTTGTGCTCGCAAGAAAGACTAGGGGAAGAATGCTACATGTGGTGATAAACGGAAAAAATTTATTTAATCACCTCTTGTTCGTGGTCTCAAACTGAACACAAGTATTGAAATATATTTCTTTGAAGTTCATATATTGAAAATTTCCAAATTAAAGAGGTGAAATCGCCAGCAGCTGGTATGAGGTACAGGTTTGGGACATAAGTTAGATAGTTTGAGTGCCACCAAGCGAGGGACAAAAAAGGTTTAAGTATTACGTAGTTCTTAATTAAAAGCATTAGAAGTAGAGGGGTTGAGGATAAGCTACGAGCTGGAGCGTACGTAACTACGAAAACTACTTTGGAATCCGGGCGAAAATTACAAGAGGAACCACTCCAAAAAATGACCATTTTACGTTAAAATGCATAAATAAATCATAATATTAATCACTCATAAATATTAATCAGGTTACGGAAGTTGAATATCCTGCCATAAAAGCAGTTCATTACTTAATTAATTTAATTTTTTAAAGACGCAAATCTTTCAGATGCAAAGGATTCACGTCACATTGCAAGCAGACCTTAACATATTATGGAGACAACATAAGAGCTCTTCATGTTTGAGAAATAAATTTCAGAAACAGAAGCTGAATTCGTTTCCTCTGATACCTTGTGAGCAGGAAGGCGCTCGGTCACGTTCGCAGGGTCCAGAGAGCTCTAAACAGCTGCTTCTTGTTGTCGCTGCTGCACGCCTTTGTTCTACATCTACATGCTCACAATGAGGGGATCTTAATTACGAATAGAAATTGTCCCGTCAAGTCGTCAAGATCGTTGTAAGTCCACCTTCATAATAACGAAATTGGCCAGCGTTATTGAAATCATCCTTTTGCAGCATTCGATTGAAAACAATCCATGCATTTGCATCAATGCAATTCTCGGTTAAAAATTAGTGAGAACCCTAGTACACTAAGAACTTTCTAGTCTAAATTAACATACATAACGAATTTTCTTGTTTGTCAGAGAGATGATCCTCGACAAGTATAATACAATCCTGTGTCCAGCCATGGCTAGTTGCTCCATTCATACATTGATGTTTTCGCATCGCAAAACTATGATGAAAGGAGTTTCTTAACGTAAACGATGAAAAATGTTCATCGGGAGTTAAAGCCGTATTGTCTGCCACTTCCTATGGAACAGAAAACTTTAACCCCTTTGGCGACTCACGGCATGTCTCGCTACAGTCGTGTCCACAGCGCTCCAAGTTAACTTAGCTCGTTCTGAAAATGGTTTCTGGTAGTTCTCGCTACCACCGCTTTTACAGCAAGCGAAATCAACTTTGTTAGCTGTGAACATAAAGGCTGGTAGCAGGTTCAGAGCTCCCATCAGTCACCGAAGATTTAAGGCTTTATTCGTGCCACTTTAGGAAGCGTGTTGGTGCGTCGATGTCTGGTGTTGCCTTCATGCTGGCGGACTTAGGATGCGAGTGTTAACTTAGCACCGGTCGAGTAAGTCTGTAATCATCTATTGTTCCACAGTTGGGCTACTTTCTTGGACGCAGCACATCATACAGGATCGAATACTAACAAATTTAACAGGTGTTGGGTATTTATGAATATAAAATTGTTATCAAAAGGGGTTCTAAATACTTTATATTTTGCTACCATGTGCAAGTAAACTTATATTTAGTGGTCATGAAGATTATTCAACAAAATAATTACCTCCCTGAAACTTGTAGAAATTTATATCCCACAGAAAATTGCTGTGCTGGAGATTATTGTGGCCACTTGGTAGTTCAATAACAGCTTCCTTTATAAACAGGTGAGTGAGGAGAATTTTTTTGTAAAACACTTTACGTATGTACACTTTACAAACTCTGAATCGTTATGAATAAAAACTTTGCAAATGGATAGCATTACTCGAGCCGTGTGCACCACAACAATTACACCCATAAAACTATGCTATTGGGAATAGTAGGAATTGGAAAAGAAAAACCTGCGGGCTGTCTTTTTTCTTCCATCCTCTGTTAGAATATACAAAGATTCTGACTTTTGAAACTCATAATTATTCGTATATGAAAACAAATTTTCAGGTGCAGAGTTAGATATAACTTAACTCATGCATGTGGATGAAAAAGTAATGCTGCCTGAGGCCAAATTATCAAGAATGCCCCAGAAAAAGGCCCTTCTCTGACTACCATCAGTGAGCTCTGCGACTCTTATGAAGAACAGGACCTGCATACTACGAAGAGCACGTTTACAACTAAATGTTTTACCAGAGAGAATAGCGGTAGCGGGGGTATCAGGTTCGTAAAGCTAAAACTTGGGGAAATAGTGTGCTGGTTAGCTAAAATTATGGGTAGCGAGTTCCCATTAATATTTTTGAATAGAATAGAAAAAGGCAATAGGAACGAGCCGTTTGGCCCATTCTTGGGTCGATACCCAAGTCCCATGCCGCTTAAAGTAAATCCATCAGTCATGCATGTACACCTTAACCACGTCAGTCAATTCAGTCATATACACGTATTTCACTCACGGACCGGCATTTCTGTCACATGCATTTATCTCAATCATACATTGGCCCTCAGGAGTTAGGGTCATAGAGTTAGTACGTTGTATTACTGCGAGGGGTTCGTAATCCAAAATTTGTCGAGACGATTTTTGAATGTGTTCACAGTGCCAGCAGAAACTATGTTTTCTGGCAACTGGTTCCAAGTTGCGGCAATTTTAAAGGGAAAAAAGTTCATAGCTTGGGAGTCTTGAAGTTTTTGAGTAACAGCTTTTGGCCGTTATTTCTGGTTCGTACGTTACGTTACCATCTTTCGAAAAGCCCTTCCAGGGTAACACTTTTAAGGCCGTTGAGATACTTGAAGGTCTCAATAAGTTGTCCTTGCAGTCTTCTTTGTTCTATGGAGATAAGTTCAAGGTGTTGAAGACACCTTTCGTAGCTGAGATTGCGGGATCCTGGAATCATCTTCGTTTGCTTTCTACTGAATTTTTTCCACTTTATTAATATCTCTTCGTAAGGTAGGAGACCAGAGTTGCACTGCATGTCCTAAATGAGGCTGGACTAGCGCTTTACTCGTATAGAGCGGTAATATTATGTTCTTTGATTTGTATTCGAAGTTTCGACAAATGAAAACAATCATTTTGCTCGCATTTTCAACGCTTTTTTCCAGTTGTTTGTCACGTTTGAGATTTTCAGTGACAATGACACCTAGATCTCTTTGTTGCTGGACTGTTTCAATGGGTATGTCATACATCGTGTGTTAGAAATGCCGGTTATTTGCACCAACGTGCATTAGTGAACATTTATCAATGTTAAAGCTCATTTGCCAGGTTTCGGTCCATTGTAGAAGACGGTTGTGGTCTGATTGGATAGTTACTCTGACCCTTTCGGTGAATGCTATGTGACAGAGTTTTGTGTCATTAGCAAATTTGTTGATTTTACTGATAATTCCGAAGTCAAACCATTGATATAGATGATGAAGAGGAAAGGGCCTAAAACGCTCCCTTGAGGGACTCCTGATATTACAACCGTTAAATCACTTGCTTGATCGTGAATCTACACGCGTTGAGTGCGACCAGTGAGCCAGTTTCGTAACCATCGGAAGTAGTTGCCTCGTATTCCATGCGCTTCCACTTTGGCCATGAGTCTTTCACGGGAAACTTTGTCGAAGGTTTTTTGAAAGTCTAGATAAACAAGGTATACGGCTTTTGTACGATCGTATGTGTAGTTAACTTCTCCAAAGAAATCAAGGAGGGTTGTGAGGCTGCTACATTTTTTCCCGAGCCCGTGCTGGGTGTCAGTTATAAGATTTTAGTCATTAAGGTGCTTTGTTATACGGACTTTAAGTAGTCTTTCTATTGTTTTGCTGATGATAGATGTTAGACTGATTGGACGATAGTTATTAGGTATTTATTTGTTCCTCTTCTTGAAAATAGGAGTGACATTTGCCCGCTTCTAATCTTCCGGAACTATTCTAGTTTCAAGTGATCGGTTGAAGATGTTTGTAAGGTGTTCGCTTATTACTTCGGCTGTTTCTTTGAGTATCCGGAGAGCAAGACCGCCGGGCCCGGTTGACTTATATGGGTTTAAAATATTGAGCTGTTTCTCTACCTTTTTTACTGTAAATACACCATCTGACAGGATTTCCTGAGGATTTAAAGCATGAGGTTGCGGGGTTTCAGTAAAGTCTCCGTGAGCGAACACAGAAGTAAAGTATGTAATTGTAGCTTTGTTTATGTTGTTCATTTGGGTTGTTGAGCCCTCAGAATCGACCAGTGGTCCAATAGTGTCTCTTTTGAGTCGTCTGTGGTTTACATATTTGTAGAAGCTTTTTGGGTTAGTTTTAACTTGTGCTGCAACTGTAATTTCTTTATTTCGTTTTATAGAATGTCTCGTTCGCTTAACAGCCCTGAAGGCGTGGATATGTTCTTGACGATGGGGGTTCTGTTTGGTATCTTTTGAATTTTCTGTACGACTGTTGTCTTGAATCGATGAAGCGTTTAATCTCTTGTAAGAACCATGGAGGGTTATTGGTTGACCTGATTCGGTTTCTTGGGATATGGTGCTCTGTAGCGTTTGCAATCTTTTCTGTCAGTATCATGTAACATTCCTCGGCATTTTTGTTGCTCATGAGTAGTTCGTAGTTATGGCTGCCAAGCTCTTCTTTCATTAGTTCGACGTTTGCCCGTTTGTAGTCGAGGATTTGCTTATGTTGAGTCCTTGTGTTAGGGTCTTGTACTTCGAGCGTGAAGTCTATCATCTGGTGGTCACCGATCTTGTCCGTAACTTCTAAGCCGTTTATGCTGAGGTCAGTGGTCGTCATGACGAGGTCAAGAATGTTGTTTCCTTTAGTTGGTTCGTTGACATGCTGCTGCAGTGAATTTGTATTATTCAGATCAATAAGTTTTCACCCGAGTCCTTGACTCTGACGAGTAGTCCAGTTTATGTGGGGCAAATTGAAGTCTCCCATGATTAGTGTTTCATGAGGAGGACTAAGGATATTATCCTGGCAATCATAAAATTCTTCATCTTCAATTGCTGTGCAGGTTGGGTTCCTATACACGAGCACAATTTTGATAGTTTTTCCCGGATGCAGTTGGATGGTGAGATGTAGTATTTCCGATTTTTCTGTTGTTCGCTTAGTTTTGATTTGGGGTTGCAGCTTTTCTTTGATGTAGATAAGGGAATGACCATCTCAGTTGCTATGTGACGGTTTTTTGACATTATGCAAAACGTATATTTTCATTGAGACGTCTTCTGGGAGATGTCTTCCATTGAGATCTAGCCATGTTTCATTGACAGCTATGATGTCATGCGACAACGTTGATGCAATGGTTTGAAGTTCTGCCATTTTTGGTAGGAGGCTTTGGACGTTGCCAACCAGTATCTTCAGTAGCCTAAGACTATAATCGTGGTGTGATAATAGGGTTTTACTCAGGTTATCCCAATTGAAGTGGTCAGGCTGCCGATAGTTTTGTGGCTTTGCAAGTGTTTCTTGCTGCGCCAGAGATGTCTGCTGCAGAGTTGAGGTTAAGTGATACCGTTTTATCGAGAGAGCTGTTAAATTTTTGGCTTGTACGAGTCGGGTGCGGTGTTCGTTCTTTATCCTTGTTGGATCGTAGTGTGGGGTACGTTATGTGAGTGCAGTTGGTATGGACAAGAACGTGTTATAGTCGAACTGTTTATTACTTTCCTGCGTCGTGGAAGATCATTTTGTTCTGCTCTGGGCAGATTACAGTTGTCTGAATTTTTTTTGCTTTGCCTTGTTGATGCTCTGAATGTACTTTCAATATGCTTACCGAGTTTTGTACGCTGCCAATTTTGTCTTCTTCCAATGTATTGGTTTGTCCGAGTGTGGCGATGGTCAGTAAACTCTCTAGCCTAGCTTGCTCGACTTTATTTAGATGGATGTCATCTTTCTTGAAAAGATCATGGTGTCCAGTGTAATGGGACATCAGGTCTAGGTACAAGCCGCCTTTTCTGGCACATATTCTTTCTACCTTTTCAATAATTGGTAGAATTTGGGTATTTAGATTCGTATCCTTTATTCACGGAAGAATAGCAGTTAAAATAGCGTTGATGGATTTTTTTACTTTATAAATTAACGCTTCAAATTGTATGAGGATTTCATTTTGGGGCTCATTTTCTAAGTCATGTGTTCCGCAAAGAACCATAACTACGTCCTCCTTTGTGCATCGTAGATCTTCTAGAAAGTGGACTGCTTCAGGAACTCGTATTTTAGGGCGGCAGAGTATTTTACGCTCTTCTAACCCCTGCTTAAACTCAGTTTTCTGTCCCTAGATGATGCTGTCTCCAATAAGAAATACATGAGGTTTCTTCTTGATCTTAATTTTTCCATTAGTTGTAGTACAAGTATTTCCATCACATTTTTGCAGTTGTTTGTTAGTACTTTTGTTTAAGTTGCGATAAGGTTCGAGGATTCCAGCAGGTTGGGTATAAGATTGAGTTTGGTGTGGATTATGTTCACTGAATATTTGTATGGTCTGTTTTTCTGTAGAGTTTATATTATTTACCATTCCATCTTTCAAAGCGTTAAAACGGTTTTTGTCGTTCAGATGAAAGTTTGAACGTTTAGCAATAGCTTCAATACGCGGGGGCTGGTTATTAGTCCGTAGGTGCTGGTCAAGGTGAGTCTCTGTAGACTGAAGCCTTAACTCGTGTTCTTAATTTTGTTTTTGTTGTATCTCAGTTGTTTCTAAGCGCCCCGCCAGCAGTTCGAGTCGACGGCTGAGTTCGAGTTGACGGCTGAGTTCTTGAATTTTACGTGATTAATTTTCAATGATTAATGATGATTCATGGTTGGAATAATAGAAGCGATACTCCTTTATATCGCAACCTCTCATGTTGAAGAGTTGCAAGCTGTACGTTGACTTACATTCTTTGCAGCATTTTGTTTTCACTTTCGAAGTTTTTTCTGTACTTTGGTTGGACTCCATTCTTTGTTGTATGTCAAACTGATCGCGTCTAGCTTTTCAGTGATTATCCACCGAGTTGGTGGCATGTACTGTTCAAATTACGAAATTAGTGTCTGATCTTGAGATCACAAAATTAGTGACTGATTGTCAAATCGCAAGTTAAGCGACTAGTTACAAAATTATACAATTAATGTCCAATCCCCAGATCACGAAGTCAGTGACCAGTCACGAACTCATAAGACTTATGTCCCGCGACAAAGTTAAAAAAATTAGTGTCCAGTTGCAAGATCACAAAATTAGTGTCTCGTCACAAGAACACAACTACAAAATTACTATCGATCACAACCACAAATCACAATCAGTAACCTGTCACACAATCGTAAGACTATTGTTCAGTCACAAAGTTTTTGTCTAGTAACAGAATATAGTGACCAGTCACCAAAGTACACGATTATTTTTTAGTTGCAAAATCACAAGATTAGTATCTAGGCACAGCATCCCCAAATTAGGATCGAGGCACAAGATCTCAACATTAGATTCTGGTCAAACATAACAAAATCCCCTCATTAGTGTCTTTAATCACAGCACAGCAACATCATTAAATTTGGAAATTAAAAATAGAAAATATTAAACTTGTTCCTTCTATCAAGATTATTTTTCTAATTATTATTATGTTAAAAAAGATTTCCATTTAAAAATTCCCATTATACAAATTCCCATAAACCAAAGGATTGTATGAAAGGATTCATTCGTTATTATTTTGAAAAGTGAATTCGAAATGAACTTTTTATCGTGTGTGAAAATTTATTCTGTTCTTATTCACACAGGAGCAACGCTTATGAAGATTCCCCTAAACAAAACATACATCAAAAATAGTTTTCGTCCATTGAAAAAGGATTCTGTTGCCATTCGTACAGTACCAATATCCAATACACAAAGATTAACGCTTATAAGGGTTTCACAAACATAAAAATGAAATAAATGTTAGCTGTAGATGGTGCAGTGATGGTAGCAGTAGACAGTGCAGTGATGGTACTGGTAGACAGTAGTAGACAGTAGCAATTGAATGGCAGTAGTAGACAGCAGCAATAGTAGACAGCGGTAGTAGTAGTCATCGGCAGTAGGGTGGCAGTAGTAGTAGACAGTGGCAGTAGACGGCGGTAGTAGAATGGTAGTAGACCTATAGCAGTCGATAGTGGTAGTAGTAGTAGACAGTAGCAGTAGATATCAGTAGAGCAGTAGACAGTAATGATATCAATAGCAATAGATGATAGCAGTAGATGATATAGTTGTACTAGTAGATAGTAGCAGAGATGGTGGTTGTGTAGGACCACCTTGGTTCTCCTTGTGGTCTGTTCGCTGGCTGGGACTCTGAAGTCTAAGCAGGCGGTCGGCTTGTTGCGGTTATCTCGCTGGTATGCGGCCTACGAGAGCAGCTGGTTCTCCAATGTGGTGTAGCTCGTGACTTATCGATACCTAATAGCTCGCTTGTTTGTTGTTTAGATATCTTGTTTGTTGTCTAAATATTCTGTTCACTTTAACGATAGACACTTTTATTCATTTTGACAATTATTTGGTCGGTAGATAACGTATTCACGTAAACTCGACTTGATTGGTACGTTTTGTAAGATTGATCTCTTACACTTCACGTAGCTTTAGCACCTTTCTCGTGAGACCATTCGCGGTTGTGGCGTGAGGATTACCGACAGTGATTGAAAGATCTCTTCTAAATTTCCCGGATTGATGAGCAAAAAAAAAATAAACAACTCACAAAAACATATCTATCTGAACTTTTACTAATTGAGGGGAAGAGAAAAAATATGGATTGCCATTATTGCAAAATTGGAGCAAAAAATAAATTTCATTAAAGTTTAGTTGGTAGGAAAAATTTATACTCGGAGGTATTTTAGTTGAAAAACTGTTGAATTTAAATATTATTCTTTTACTATCGTTTTGTATGGACAATGGAATTTCAATTTCTCACTTTGTATATAAAGGTGGAATTTTCTTGACTTTTCAAGTTCATACAACGCAGAAATAAATTTTACGTTCACACTTGAGTTGCAACAGCAGAATAGTGAGAAGGACCCATTCACTCCACTGACAAGAGTAGGAAGGACCAATTCACCCCATTGACGGGAGTTGGAAGGGCCTATCCATCGCAATGACAGGAGTCGGAAGAAAATAATTAATCCAATAACAGGAGTCAGAAGAAAACAATTAAGGGTTTTCCGGCGTGTCGCATGGAGTAACATTCAAAACTAACTTTGAGCATTCTCAAGAATTAGCCACCGAACCAAGTTTAGTTTCCCATGTGAGGTTTCTCAGTTTCGATGTCGATCCTAAATCGAGTTCACGTTTTCAAGCTATCTCTTCTAGAGAAGACTGCCTTTTTTAACGGAGTAGTATCCGAATTCCGGTGAGAGGAGTTATATCTACCATCAGTTTACCTTGGTACCGAATTGGTCAGTTCAGCTTAGGAATACATACGTTAAAATTCTCTCATGGATATTTGGCATGAAATAAAACCCGAAAGGCCGCACACAATGTTGCTACACGTGTAAGGGCAAAATTTCCAGTTCTAAGATTCTTTAAGGAAATGGCTTTAGACACGGGCACAAAGCGTCTCAAAAGAGGTCAGGACTGACGGAAAAGAAAATACACTAGCTTTATTCAAGAATACAGAAATATTATAAAATTAAGTTTTCAACGTTTCCAAAGTTCCCTATTATGCAATACTTTTGAGTTTCTTACCGATTGCAGGGAAGAAGGATAACACAATGACAGTCTAAACGGGGCCGACCAATCAAAGGAACGAAGAAAAAGAATTTGAGTGCAAGAAAGTCTGTTCGATTCACTGCCTCTGATGTTTTCGCTGAACAAAAGTAACAGTCTGTGCAATGATCTTTTTGCTCTCATCATACCATGAAGATACTAAATGCTAACTTTTCACGTGTTCTTTTGGTCACACTTTTTGAGCGGCCCATGGCTTGTCTTGGTCCCCGAGTTTTACTTTACAATATGCATGTTTGACATAGACACTGATATTTACTCTCTTACTTAGAATGGTGAAGCTACCACAAATATAGCAAAGGAGTCAGGGTTGTTCAGGCATTTACGACGAGAAATAGCAGGAGCAGACATGATCTGGAACAAAGGAAATATATACCTCAGCAAATAAAACACCAAAATGGAATAGTTGCAAGTTCTGGAAACTACAAAAATGGCATAAAATGAAAAATAACTTGAAACAGTATTCCATGGCTACAAGGTTAAGAGAAAAGCCAGCACAAATCCTCATAATTCCTACTATGATAGCTGTCTGTATGCAGATATTGATAATACTGATCTATGATATTGGGAACCGCACACATCTCTCATCGCACAGTCTCAATTGTGACTTCACAAACAAGTTGCCCCAAAGCTGTTGATTAGTCTAATCGTAATCATCTAGCAAGTCTTACAGCTAATCCGTGGAATTTTGATTATCTGGAGGGTCTTCTGCGGGAAAAAAATTAACAAGTTAAAACAAAACTGACTGCAATTTTGGATCCATCATGCCGCGTTTAGTTTTAATCTTCATAAAAATCTAACTCTACAGAATTTTTCCCCAAACACAGAGATGAAGTATCGTTGTTTTCTGTAGAATAAAATGCAATTAAATTTTTTCTTATGTCAACTCTCACACCGTTGTAGTGTGGGGCAAAAATATGAATTCAAGTGCAAATTAATTTGAAAAATGAATTACACGTCATTGTTTCGTAGTCAAACTTTAGCTCGCCTGTCTCAGAGAACAGCCACTCAAGTTCAGCTGAAAACACCGAACGAAGCGAAAACTCTGAACTTTTTGTTCGGTTCGGCGGTTAAGGTCAACTGGAGGAGACTGCTAAACTTTCTACAACGGTTGTAATTTGAAGTATGTACAGTTGAACGCCACCAGATGTACTCAGAAGTTAAGAACATTCGTAGATTTTACCATTCAGTTATTTCGTCGCCATTCATACTAGGAGTCACGTATTGCATGTCCAGTAATGGGGCTGAAGGTCAGTTCAGAAAAATAATGTACAAATAATGGTTCTTAAAATATTTCCTGCTATAAAATGCTGACATTTTTAATTTTAAGGTATGTACTCGAAATGCAAATTTTTTCTTCAATTTGTAGATGCGATGAAAAGTTAAAATAATTGTCTTGCTTTCCGCATTAAATATGTAGTTTTTTACGAGGTGGGCCTCTGGAAGGAAATAACTCTCACGTGTATGATTATTTCATACTACCGTTTTATATAAAATCCGTGCTGCTAGAAGTAAATAAGAATAGAATAGAATAGAAAATAATTGAACAGAGTATGGCACTAGGAACGGGCCGTTTGGTTCATTTGTGGGTTGCTACCCAAGTTTCATACTGTTTAACGCGAAGGCATCAACCACGCACATGCTCATCAGACAAACACAGGTATTTTAGTCACGTGCTTGCACCTTACTCACGCACAGGCGTTTCAGTCATGCCCCGTACTGCAATCATACACAAGCCTTATGGAGTTCAAAAGGACATGGAATCAGTACTTTATAAAACTGGGTGCTTCTTATAAAATATTTATCGAAACGATTTTTGAATGTGTTCACAGGGAAGCGAAACGATATTTTGGGTAACTGGTTCCAGTTCTGACAATTTTAAATGGGAAGAAGTTTAGAGTCTGTGATGTTGCGAAGATTCTTATTAGCTTATGACCGTTATTTCTGATTTACATATTCTCGCCTCAGCCAAAAAGCCCATCTAGGATAACATCGTTGAAGCCACTGAGATATTTATAGGTCTCAATGTATCATCCTCGTAGTTTCCTTTGTTCTAGGAAGATAAGTTCAAGCTGCTGAAGGCACCTTTCGTAGCTTAGATTGCGGAGTTCTGGAATCATCTTTGTTGCTTTACGCTGAATTTTTTCCATTTGTTAATATTTCATCGTAGGGTAGGAGATCACATAGTATAGATGTTGCCTCACTTACGCTTTATAGAGAAGTAATATTAATTTTTTTGAATTCTATTTAAAGTTTCTTGCAGTGAAGCAAGGATCCTGCTAGCGTTTCTGTCTTTTTTAAGCTTCTTTATTATGCTTGAAATTTTCAGTGATAATGATACCAGAATCTCTTTGTTTCTGTACTGCTTCAATAGGTATGTCATACATCGTACGTTGGAAATGACGGTTATTAGCACCAACACGTGCATGACCGAATATTTATCAATGTTGAAGCTCATTTGCGAGATTTTGGTCCATTGAAGTAGATGATTAACACGTTAAGTGCGAAGTGACCCACCGGTGGTCACTAAGGTTAGGTTCTGTAATTTTTCAAAGCTTTCTAGTGACTGTATGTACAAAGTAAAGATTTGCACCGGCTAGGCAACCGCACTTAACGTGTTAAAGTTTGATTGAATTGTTATTCTGTATCTTTCGATGAACGTCTAATGCAAAAACAATTAGAAAGCATGGATGCTTCTAAATGGGTACGCTAATGTGCGGATAAAAAAGAGAAATACTGACAACAATAATTAAACTTTAACATGTCTGCTAACAGAACAAAGAATATAACCTTGTTTAACAAAGAATCCACTCAAGAAATTAAGTCTCCGACTTTGAACAACAGGGAACACGTACTACACAAAGGCCAAGGTTTCTGCGTTGCTTCTTGTAGGAATTTTTCCCTAAAATGGAACGCTGAATTTCCTAGCGTATTAGGGTAACAAATCAAAAATATTGCTCAGTTTTGGAGCTCCCCATAATCGAATGCAGATGATTTCCTCGCCCAAGGCTAGCAGATAATCTCAATCAAAGGATACTGCTGCTGGCAACAGTAAACTGAATTCAGAGTAACCAATATCGGACAGTGTTCAGTGAGCGCATCTTCTCTATTGCTTACAAGTGGTCGTTTTAGATGTCTGTAATCATAATTGATGATCAATGATTCGAATTATTTTAGTCAAATGGATTGAAGTTGATGAACCAAGGCCTTAGCTTTGTACCGATGACACAATTGGAGCTATCGACTATACACATCGAGCGGAAAGGATTCCAATGTGAAACCAACTGTTCTATTTCCGATCGAATTATCATCGTAAAATTATAAATCAGTTCTTTTTTCGATCTCGTATGCTACAATAAAGTTAACTTTGACGGATCTTAGAAGACTCTGAGAAACAAAGGAACACCTTCGAGTGTACGGTGTTGCTTAGCTTGCAAAATATGCTGAAGTACAATTTAATGCTTCTAATTTTACTTGAACATACAAATATCATAAAATTCAATTCAGAATAATGCTATTTCATTTGTACATTGAAGGATTGAGATGCCTCCTCAGAATTAACAGTTAGTGTATAATTTTTTTGTACTATTCTGTACAATTCCTTTCATTTTGCCCGACTTCAGTGAGCGAATGAACTCTGCGAATTTCATTTTGGTTGTACTGACATGGTGAGGTTTTAGGTGGGTATAGATCCCAGCAAGAACATGAAACAACAGACAACGTTATATCAAAATACAGTATGCTTTTTTCTAAGGAGCTCCATGGGGTTAAGCAGAGTTTTTGTCTTACCTCTAAAGCTAAAGACAAGTAAAAAATTAAAGATTGATTTAACAAACATTCCGATATCAATTTATCTTAGTCAGATTTATTAGATTTTTTTGCTTCAGAAATTTCTGAAGAACAAAGTGAAACCCAATAATACTGGTGCATCGTAACAATGGAACTATTCATTGGGTTACAATAAAAAATGGAATCTCTAAGAAAAAATGAGCTGTATTCGATCTCAGAATATGTGAGATGCCTCACAGCTATTTCGAAAGCTATTCCCAACGAAACAAAATAAATGTAGCTAAAATGTAGCTTTCTTCGAGTGCAGTTCAATTTACAGCCCAAAATGACAGTTCATTGTTCAGAAGCACTTCATCGAGAATATGAAAATTTTACTGATAGTGGTTTTCAGAGAATTCTGGTTCATACTGTTTCACAATTTAATTTTCTAAAACACTACGTTAATTGTATTCAAAACAATAACTATTTAATACTTGCACACTTGAGTTGATTCATTGTACGAAGTTCATTTTTATCATAATATGTGAAACGCTTTCACAGCACGCAGTCTCTCTGTTGTGAACGCTGCCAGAGAGCGTCATGGAACTGCTGCTGATGTCCTCTATTTCTTTGAGGACAGACTGAGGGTACTGAAGGCAGACTGAGGGTACTGAGGGCAGACTGAGGGTACTGAGGGTAGATTGAGGGTACCGAGGGCAGACTGAGGGTACTGAGGGCAGACTGAGGGTACTGAATTCAGACTGATGATATTGAGGGCAGACTGAGGGTACTTAAGACAGACTGAGGGTACTGAGAACAGACTGAGGGTACTGAGGACAGACTGGGGGTACTGAGAACAGACTGAGGGTACTGAGGACAGACTGGGGGTACTGAGGGCAAACTGAGAGTACTGAGGGTAGACTGAGAGTACTGAGGGGAGACTGAGGGTAATGAGGACATACTAAGGGTACTGAGGGCCGGCTGAGGGTACCGAGAGCAGACTGAGAGTACCGAGGGCAAACTGAGGGTACTGAAGACAGGCTGAGGATACTGAGGTCAGACTGAGGGTACCGAGGGCAGACTGAGGGTACCGAGGGCAGACTGAGGGTACCGAAAGCAGACTGAGGGTACCGATTGCAGACTGAGGGGACGAGGACAAATTGAGAGTACGAAGACCAGACTAAGGTGTACTGAGGGCAGACTGAGGGTACCTATAGCATACTTAGGGAGACAAGGTCAAACTGAGGGTACGAAGACTAGACTAAGATGTACTGAGGGCAGATTGAGGGTACCGATGGCATACTGAGGGAGACAAGGTCAAACTGAGGGTATGAAGACTAGACTGAGTGTACTGAGGGCAGACTCAGGGTACGAAAGGTAGACTGAGGGTACTGAGGACAGCCTTATGGTACCGGCGGCAGATCGAAGGTATTGGCTTCTCATTAACTCTCCGAGCTCCGGGGTGGACAAATGTCATTGCATGGCGTTTGCAAACACTCAGATATTGCTGTTAACAACGCTTGATATGATCGCGCTTCATGATGATGCTTGATAACGCTTTACGACATTTGATGACGTTATTTAACGCTTGATAACTCCTGATGTTGTTTGAAGACGTTTCATGATAATAAAGCTTGATGACGCATGACGCACTGAGAAAACAATTATGACAGCTATGTTAAGATCCCAAGTCGATGCTCTCAAAATGCACTCACCTCCTGATACCACCATCGTGCACGATACGTCACCTTAAAGTGCAAGCTGCCCTTAAGCACTTGAGATTTAGCTTCAATTATCTCCCTCTGAATGATCAGCTTTTAGTGAATCGAATTGTGTTAGTTCGCTTCTTCCTTGGAGAGATCAGCCGTGATTGAACTTGATCTAACGAGTTGCTATGCAAATGTCTACTCCAGTGAGGGATGTGCCCACATGGTTCATGAGGTGCAGGCACACACGCTATGTCTACTCCAGTGAGGGATGTGCCCACATAGTTCATGAAGTGCAGGCACACACGCTATGTCCACTCTAATGAGTGTTATAGGCCTATAGTGTATGGTTCTCTGAAGAAGTCCTAAGCGGCATTTTACTATGCTAAATGGCTCTCTTTAGAGCGCCATTGAGCCTCGAGAAAGCGAGACGAGCTGGGCTTTATCTCGAAAATTTAGTATTCAGTCTTGGTGACAACGATGAATAATTCTGGTCACGGAGCGTGGCCTCTGCGGCCGAAAGGAATTTTGGGAGCTTTTATTGAGGCCCAGGGGAGGTGTGTGAGGCCAGCAGGGAGGACCACTCCAGAAAAAGGGTCTACCTTCATGTCATAGATTCGTGTTAGAATTTCGACAGGCGTGCATGTCTTATTATGGGTACTGAAGTTCGTATTTCGTAAAATGCCAAACTCGGCATTATTTTTCAGTTTGATTCTAGCTCTATGAAAAACTTTCGGACATATCAAGAGATATACTACCGAAGAGCTACAATAGAACGATTACATTTTTCAGTACTTCGCTAAGTTAAAAAATCTGAAAAATCAGGAAATATTTTATATATGCCCAAAACATATGCTCAATCTTACCCATATCAAATGAATGTTTAAAGTATCATATGGGGCTCAAAATGGGTAAATCATTACTTACTAAATATTTGAAGATGAACACACTTTTGCGAGTGAATGAAATGGCTTGCGTCATTTATGTGGATTGATAATTTCATAATTCTTTAGATGGCATGAGATTCGAATAACAACTTAAGAATACACCAAACGGATTGTTCCTATTGCCATATTCTATTATATTTATTTTATTTAACAGCCTGTGTTCCAAATGATCGCGTGCGAAGTTTCATAAAATTTTTCGTAATATTACGTATATCAAATCTAGCCCTGCGTGTTCTTATTCCCGTGAAGCAAACGTTATCTCCAAGTATTGAGCTCAATTCATCCGAACATTACATTGAATATATGAGTAAAGATTCTATTTGTGCCTTACTTATTTCTCATGCTTTTTCAAGAGAATTATCATACGTATCCTGACAGGGATGCAGGTATTATGTATCTTACATGGCACCGGCGGTCACACATTCTCCGTGGTATATTAGTGTGAGTTAGCAAGGTGCTTTATGTAGCTTTCCGGCAGCATTGTTCCTGTTTATTGCAAGAGTGCAGAGAAGAAACAAGTCTTGTGGCCTCCAGCAGGTGTGGGTGCGTAGGGGGAGTCCGTGCAGAGAAGAAACAAGTCTTGTGGCCTCCAGCAGGTGTGGGTGCATAGGGGGAGTCAGTGCAGAGAAGAAACAAGTCTTGTGGCCTCCAGCAGGTGTGGGTGCATAGGGGGAGTCAGTGCAGAGAAGAAACAAGTCTTGTGGCCTCCAGCAGGTGTGGGTGCATAGGGGGAGTCAGTGCAGTGAGGAAACCTGCTCAGCTTCCTTGAGGTACTCCGAAAATCATCGTTTATTAGAAACTTTCATTCTATATGTGGAAATTCTTATACTTTCTAGTTGGTAATCCAGAAGTTAAATTACAATTTGGTGAATTGTTAATGTTACTCGTGTATTCAAGTTGAGAAATTGAACAATTATAATATAATATAATACAATATCATATAATATAATACTTAAAAAGAGCAATAAAGTAAACCGGAGTAAAAACAATCCTTCATTGAATGAAATAACAAAACTCAGGCCACTTCCGAATAGAAGTAATAGAGTCTAACTACTCACTTAAACTCATTTTTATGCGTTTGAATCCAGACTGATTAGTAACAAAGTAAAATTAAAGAAATGCTTTAAGGGCCATACGTTTAAACCTTGATAGAATTAGTAAACATAGTTTTAGACTGTAGGACAGTCTTGACGAGCAAATAAGAATGTTTCTTCGACATGAACTAGTACTGCGTAATTAGTCAATCTCCATTGAGATAATAATATCGGAAAAAACAGAGGATAAATATGTTTCATACGACAAAAAACAAACAATTTCTTTTATTCACTGAGCAGATCTATTAACTGCCGCTCTTTGTTGTTCTTGGAGTGTCGTTTGTCAACAAATATTAATAAACACGAATAGAGAAGTACATACTATGAAGCAAAGACGTCAACACAATGAAGCAAAGAAGTACACACAGTAAAGCAGAGAAGTGCACACAGTTAAGTAGAGAAGTACACACAGTGAAGCACAGAAGTGTACACAGTGAAGCAGAGAAGTGCACACAGTGAAGCACAGAAGTGCACACAGTGAAGCACAGAAGTACAAACAGTGAAACACAGAAGTGCACACAGTGAAGCACAGAAGTGCGCACAGTGAAGCAGAGAAGTGCACACAGTGAAGCAGAGAAGTGCACACAGTGAAGCACAGAAGTGCACACAGTGAAGCACAGAAGTGCACACAGTGAAGCACACAAGTGCACACAGTGAAGCAGAAAAGTCAACACAATGAAGCGCAGAGGTCGGGCAGCCAGTGATGAGCCTTGGTCATGAAGCTGACACTCGTGACGCAGGGGGCGCATTGTGGTCATTAGGCTCCAGGGTCCATTTTACCCAATTAGCTCCGATAAATGGCACCCTGAGCGTTAGTTATTCCCCACACAGGGCACCGCGCCCCCCAGGGAAATTAGGCCTCGACTCAGCAGGACTCTGGGCTCAACTGCTTAACGATGAGGTTTGCCTTGGCCAGAATTAGGCTCGTATTACAGAACAGTCACATTACTTCGTATTCAGAGGTGATGAAGTTCCTGGCTAATGAAGTTAGCTAAAAATTTGTTGTGGTTTTCCCGAAATCAATGCAAGGTATGTTGTAAGCGGAGGGGAGGGGAGGGAAGGGGGTTCTAGGTAGGTGTGTATTGAGCGTGTAAAAGTATTGAATTAATAACATAACATCAGAAAGGTAACACACTAGGTTGTATGTTTATTGATTTCAGTAGCGACGAATCTCGATTTGAAATCTTCGATCTGCTTACTTGATGGCGGAACACATGAAGGTATTTAAAACGACCAAGATGTTCCAGCTTACGTTGAATAAACGTAATTGTTTTACTATATGCTCAGCTTGACCAAAATTAGGTAAACAAATACCAGATTTAGTAAGACAATTTTAGTAATGATAATTCAGAAAAAGGGATAAAAATATTCGTGAAAACCAAACATGGTTATGTAAGTCACGTCCAAAACCTTACAACAGGACAAAAAAGTTTTTACCAAGTGACATTAATATTGAATATGATGGCATGAATATTGATACAGTTAAGGTACTTTTCAGTAGTAAAATACTTGAATATATGATTAACAGGGTACACCACCTTCCTGAATTCATGTACATCATTTTTAATATGTGAAATAAGACGATATTCTTAACTTTATCAAAGTTCACCATTCAAATTATTTTGAATTTTGTGACATGCTTTCATCTTGTTTGTTCTAAGGTCTTGAAGGTTACTTATATATGTAGTCGTTCAGCGAAAAAGAGTATTTTTGTCATGGATGTTTTAATTTACCTTGTGACTGTAATTCAGGCGTCCATGCTTCCCTGTATAAACAGTTAATCCATAGAATGAAATATGGAGATAGGAACGAGCTGTTTGATCCATTTTTAGGTCACCACCCGAGGTTCCACGCCGTCTAATTTAAAGGCATCTCTTATGAGTCATCCAGACATCAGCATGAAGAAGCTCTGCCTCAAATGGTTCTACAAAATAAAACGAAATCAAGTACCAGTATTTATTAAAAAACCGAAACGAATAAAATATGATTTTGTCTTTTCCAGGGCTAATTGTTATAACCAACTGCTTTACATTAATTTGAACAAAAAGTCTGTGAACAACCTAATTAGTACACATTCTGAACAAGTTCGGGTCAAGAAGGAGACGCTTGAGAAGGTGATACATAGAAAAAATATATCATACTAACTAACAATTAAAACTCACAATAAAGCCATCAACAGTGAACTGAAAGCTTATCAACAAGTAACATCAGAAATAATGCGCCTACAGCAAAGCTCACCAGCGACAGTACAAGCTACACGACGGAGAACGAACAAGTATTGCCCTGCTCCTACAGTTGTCACGGTTAAAGGTTCCAGCTAGACCAGGGGTCGGCAAACTTTTTTACCCGTCGACCCCTTCATAGGATATTTGTATTTACATCGACCCCCTCCCTGCACACACATACATACAAATAGGTGAAAAAAAAATATTAAACCATTATTGACATTTTTGATGACCATAAATAAAGAAGAATGTTATAAACCAAACCAATCTTATGTTGTACCCTATACAATGTTTGAAGATATATATTAAGAGAAAGAGGCAGTCTTCACTGATATAAAGTAAAAAAGAAAAGATTAGAAGTTTACCTACCCATAGAGAATTTTGACAGTTTCGAAATCTAACAATACTTATCGTTGAAAAATTGATATGAACTTAATTATATAAAACAAATGCGTTACTTGACAATAATGTTAACTGCCATGAAAATACGCAATATGCTTTTTATCAAAACAGAATAATGAAAAATACATTAACTCAGCTATTTATCAGTAAACTTGATATTAATGAGATGGATGAGGTTGATGAGCGGCAGCAAGGCTATTCATATTTGGTTTAAAATTGGTAAGCTTTAACCGTAAATCACCACGGTTTTCCAAGTTTAGTCTATTTCTCTGCTTTGTTAGAATTGCATTCGCATGGCTAAAACCAGCTTCAACCATATATGAAGTTGAGAATGCAAGCAATAAAGCTTCGGCTCTTGCTTTGAGCTTGGGATATTTAGTGGCAGTACTGACATGGGTCCAATATTCAGTAAGGGTTTTACGTTTAAACAACACTTTAGCGTACAGATCTACGCACATTTCGACAAGTTTATCTTCTAAGTCAGATTCATTACTTTTATTGTCTGTTTTCATATCAAATGGAGTGACTAGCCATTCAGGAATGTGCATATTTTCCAAATCTTGGAAACGTGTTATGAAGTCTTTTAATTTATTCAGATGTTCAATATATATCTCCAAGTTACTGTCTAAAAAGCTCTCCGACTCTTTCAGCATTCGCAAGTTTGAAAAATATTTGAAATCTTTACGTGCCAGTGAACATTTAAATAGTTCAATTTTTGCTTGAAAGCCCATGATAATTGTTCGAGCTTAAATGATTGTTACATTTTTGCCTTGAAGACGTTTTTGTAATTCGTTACATTTTGAATAGAGATCTTCCAAATAAACAAATGGCTCTTGTACCGTTTTAATTCGTCACATAATGATGGATCTATATTTCTTAAAAATTCTTCTGTTGAATCATATAATTCAACAAGCCTCTGCAAACTATCGCCTCTTGATAACCACCTTACTTCAGTGTGCAGAAGCAATTGGTTGAAAGTTTCATCATTTTCGTCATATAGTTTTGCAAATAGTCGGCAATTCAGAGGATGGGCTTTAATTTTATTGATAGATCTGATGCACACTTTCAAAGCTTCATGCAGCTCACCACTCAGTTCTTTCGCTACAAGATGCTGTCTGTGTAAAACACAGTGAACAGCACATACAGTAGGAACTTTTTCCTTACGAAAGATAGAAAAACCTTTATAACGACCAACCATAGCTGGTGCGCCGTCGGTTGAAACCGTACTAATATTACCGAACGGAATTTTGTGTTTGTTTAAATATTCTTCCAAGCATAAAAAAATCGTTTTACCTTTGAATCAGTTTCAAGATAATTAGCAATGAGAAACTCGTCAACAGTATTATTCAGAGTCAGGCTATAAAACCTCACTTTGCCTTGAGTATATTTGAACTTCCAAAAGTTGATTCGTCAAGTTGAATAGCAAATTTAGAATGTTGGAGTTCTGAGGTTACAGTTTTTTCAACATCAAAGGCTATTTCCTCAATGCGCCGCTGCACAGATCTTACACTTACGGTATGGATTTTTGAACTTGTTTAGAGTCTTTCTTCATAACATTTTCGATTGTATCTTTTATAGCAGGTAATATGATCTCTTCGCCAATAGTGTAAGGTTTGCCCTTCTTTGCAATACTAAGAGAAATGCTGTATGATGCCTTCAAACCTCCTTCCCTATCAGCGCTAGCAGATGATTTTAAAAATGCATTCAAATTTGGGTGAACTCTTAATTTTTCTTTCAGCGTTTTGAAATAATCAAGATCTATGTTTTTCTTATCAGAATGGATCCTTTCTAAATGGTCTTTCATTTTAGCTGGTTTCATAGCATCATTGCTAAAAGTTTTTTCACACAGCAAACACATGGGCATAGTTTCGTTAGCAAGCGATGGTACCAAGCCAAATTTCAAATACTCCGGAGAATATTGCCTACATTTTTTTCTTAGCATTGTTATTGGGCATTATGAGTGTTGTAAATAACTCTTTATGTAAAAAGCAGTGCAAGTTTTAAACACAATAACACAAGAAGCAAGAGACCAGCACAAACTAAATGAAAGATGGCGGGCAACTAAGAGCAAATGACCTTGTACGCACTCGCAGAGACTGAAGCTGTTTCGAACGTGTTACAAGCTCGTTCGAATTCGTTCAACGACAAAGTGTATGACCAAAATATGATGAGCTATTATGTCGTATCGACCCAGTAAGCATAGAAAACAATGAAATGTAACATAGTTAATAATTACTAAATATTGATACAAGTAAGTATCCTGTAAAAAGTATCGCCTGGAAGGAGTAAAGAGTGTACTCGGTTCTTTGTGTTGTGCATGTTTTGTGTATGCCGTCTGCACACGCCAGACATACACACATACTGCGCTAGAGGTAAGGCTTTCAGTAGATGTCACTAGCGCACGCTGTCTTGACTGCAGTTACTGCATTGTAAGCAATTGTTCACTCATAACATTTAATTTAATTTACAACATATTTATATTGAAGTTTTCCATTTTTATTTTGTAGATTGAAATTTGACCAAATTTCAAATTTTTCTACAGAAAATGTATTCGTATCCAGGGACTTGAAAAATTTAATTGATTCTTTTTATTTTCCTTAATCGACCTCCTTCCGACCCCCATAAATTTATCGACCCCCTTCCGACCCCCATAAATTTATCGACCCCTTAAGTTCTGTCTTCGACCCCCAGGGGTCGATATCGACCACTTTGCCGACCCCTGAGCTAGACGAACCGAACCTATCCTGAACGCATGCAGGGTATTTTAAATACATCCCTACAGCATCAATCTTGTACATGTGCCTCAATCACGCACAAATAAGGTAGTCATGCATGCACACCACAATCATACACAGGCTATGAGATTTAACACGTTGACTCCGATTGCCTGATTGGTGTAAAACTTCACTTTGTACGCATAGTCACTAGAAGGATCTGAAAAAATTACAGAACCTAACCTCAGTGGTACACATACGTACCACTTCGGAGTCAACGTGTTAAGTAGGTGTGATGGTAGTCGTGATGTGGGAATAGTAGTGATAATATATAGGGATGCATACTAATGTGTAATGATGTGTTAATGTATAAGCATATGTGAAGGTGAATGGGTGCGTAGGGAATGCTAGCAGCTGGGTCACAAAGTAATTAAAGCCCAACCACCGTTGCACAGCAAAAATACAAACAACACTCAAACATGCAGCGTAAGCAGTTCTGGACGCCGACCAGTTGAAATACATTTTTCGAACGCCTCGAAACCGTGGGAAGCATCGGGTAAGGAGCTAACGGTCAAATGAACACAGTACACCGTTAAAGCAAGACCAAGTGAGAAAGGAGTGGCTAAATGTCAGGAGGCTTGTTTCTAGAAAACAGCAACGGATTATATAAGCAGCAGTCGGGAAATCAAGGGAGGTCAAAAGAGAAGGGCGTGCATGCATTGAGCAACAGTGCTAGAAGCGGCGACGGTTCTACAGGGGGCATATACGAGCTAGGAGCATGGAACGGTGTTTCAATTCTGCAACCACTCGGCATTGTGTGATCTAAATAATTATTGTGAGTGAAATTGGTTGATTGAGGAGATAGATCACATTGATTTCATAACAAATTTGCATGTTTTTCCGTGTGTTTTTCAAGTGAGTGTCAAGCTTATTAATTGTGTCTATGCCCTTCTTGTGTCGGCCTCATTAATGCATAATACATCATTCATGTCAGGGGGTTTTGATTCCTTCAATTTGCGACGTCTCTCTCTCTCGTTATGAAAAATTGATTGCACCCAATTAACGTAAAATCTGTATGTAATATATTCACCTTGTAAGAATTCAATTAACTCTCGTAATTATTACGTATTTATACTGTAACCGTGTATAGAGAGAGCACGTATTGCCACATAAGATATGGAATCAGTACTATATAAAACTAAGACTTCCTTGCTCAATTATTTTCGAGACGATTTATGAATATTTTCGCAGTCCCAGCAGAAACAAACTGCTGAAGATACCTTTCATATTTGAAATTGAGGACTTTGGGAATAATTTTCGTTGAATGACGCTGAATTCTGTTCATTTTGTTAATGTCTCTTCATAAATTAGGAGACCATAGTTGGCACTGTATATCTTAGATGTGCCCACGCTAATGCAATGAAACCAAGGATTCTGCTCACATGTTTGATGCTTTCTTCACTTGTTTATCATGTTTGAGATTTTCAGTGAAAATGATACCAAGATTCTTTTGTTGCTGTATTGCTTCAATAAGTTTCATGCATCGCTTGTTGAAAATACCGGTTATTGGTACCAATGTGCACAACTGAACTTATATCTACGAGTATGTTGGAGCACATTTGCTAGGTTTTGGTCCATTGTAGTATACGATTGAGGTCCTAGTGAATAGGTACTTTGTCTACTTCGGCGAGAGCTCTGTGACAGAGTTTTGTGTCGTCTGCGAATTTGTAGTCCTAATGGGATTGCAGCAGCGAATTAAATTTCTCTTGCATTGCTTGGTGTTTTCGAAATAAAGTTTATGGTCGAGTGATGTTTTGTCTGCGCTGCGACCTGCGGGACAGACTTGCCGTAACAATCAGGCAAGTGCTCTTAGTTCCTGGTTTTATTCGATGACTTACAATAAGTGTAGGGTAGAATATAGATCAACCGTAACATTTGTACTGTTTTTCATGATGTTATCCTTGTTTATGGAGCAGTGGACACTTGAATAGGAAACAGGCTTCTCCCTACCTTGCTTCCGACTTCCTCAACTAATATTAAGCCACCGTAACAGCCCAGAGGTGTCTTCTTGTGAACACTGTGCAAGACATGCAGACACGACCTGGAGTTCGTTTTGTTGATTAGGTAATTTAAAATAACAGAAATAGGAATATACTTGAAGCCTTAGCGCTTCTACTGCGTAGGTCAAACCAATTCTACATCAGAAATGTACCGTAGGATTTATCCCTAATTTCATAGACAATCTTCGAAGAGGCATGCTAGTCTCTGCTGTATATTACATAGATTATCGTACAAGTTGTGCGTTTGAACACACGGGTTCTTCATTTAGAGCTGTCATGATTCGTGACGTTTCACTTTTCCAGCCACTCATCCACTGGCCTTCGTACTGAAAAAAACAAAAAGCGAAACAAAAACAATTCATTTAAATGAAATTTGCATGGAAAATATGACACAACATTATACTTTCTAATTAAGGATGACAAACTTGTAAGTTTGGAGGACTTCAGACTACGTCGGCGAGTATAGTCAGTAATTTCTCCATAAACCAGGAAGATTCTTTTGCCTTCAGTTATTTGAATATTTTTTTTACTGGTGCCATCTGAACCACGTGTGGAAATAGTAAACTGTAACACAAATATTCACAATTACTAGAGTTTTTATTTTTTTTTGTAATTCATGGAGTGACAGAAAACAGAATAGAGGGAAATTGAAGTTCCTATTTTAGAGTATGTCATGCAGTGATTGGGGCTTTGAGGTTGGCGTTATTATCTGGAAGTGGTGACTTTTAATGTACGATTTCAGGAAAGTTTTTCGGTTAACGATTCTAATAACAAATGAGGCCTTAATCTTTATGGATACTATTTTTTTAAATTGAGTACCAACTTTTTTCTCGTATTTCATGTATTAAAAGTACTCTTCTCATTTTATTTACGTTTAATGTACAAAAGAACTAGTGAATTAAAAAGAGTTCTACACTGAAAGCAAAGCCGATTTAATTTGCATAATAGGTGAATGGATACATAAAAGAGATTGTTTTTATATTCAGTTGCTAAGAAGGTATGAGAATCAGCATTCAAAGATGAGAAAAAGCTAATAGCGTTGTAAAACCCACAACTCGATCCATTTCTTATTTATTGATGGAGTACGTAGAATCGAACCATGTGATTGGCCCCATCATCGACAGCAGTTTACGTCTATTCACACCCTCTGATATGAGGTTTCACTCAGTATCTTTAGCATTTTTCCTTACTTCAGATAAGCGTATCCTATCTGGATTGTTATCTGCGGTGAGGTTCCCGACAACCATTTGTTGTCGCGAACAAATGGGTTTCGTCTCTGAGTTACAACCTCTAACCTGCCGACGAACTTTCCTATGTACAGCGACAACACGGCAGACTCCTGCTAAACTTCACTGTCTACGGGGGTTGAAACAGTTGAAAGCTCTATACCGAGTCAACTTTTGCAAGAAATTTTTACATTGAATTGATTTGCAGTGTGCCACTATTCGGTGACACAAAGCTTGTGATTAGAGCTATTGCACCACGACTCATGAATGTAAATAATTGAATAAGTTTACAGAAATATATCATGCAACATCTTTGTAACTGTGATGTTCCTTATAGGTTATACTTACTAATCTACTAGTAAATTACTTACGAGTTGTTATTCGGAATACATTCCTAAAGTCCTTGAGTCTTATTACTGCTCATTGATTGATTGAGACAAGCCTTGTCTGGCAAGTGAGATAAGTCTAGTCTGGTCTGGCAAGTGAGACAAGCCTGATCTGGTAAGTGAGACAAGCTGCGAGACAAGCTTGGTCTGGTCTAGCAAAGTGAGACAAGCCTAGTCTGGTTTAGCAAGTGAGACAAGTCTGGTATGGTCTTGTCGTCAGTCAAGCAATAGTGGCAGTCTGCAGCGACATGAGAGTACCTCATAAAGTCTCAATAAATTGTCGGCGCCGTGTGGGTTATTTGACAAACAATGCCGCCATCTCTATTAGCTGCACTGCAGAGTCAGCTTTCCAATTCTCAGGTCAGGGGAGGAAAAATGTTATCGCTGCAATAACAGAAGTAACGCTCAAACGTCAACGAGTCGACTGCAGAGATCGAGTCATTTTGCAGAGAAATGAAAGGCTGACACTAATTCAAATACGTATGAAACAGAGAACTCATAAGGAGATTGGCAAGGAATTAGAAGTACTTGAATAATGTCTTAGCTCTTTGAAACAGTCATACTTGTGGTTACGTGAAACTTGGTATCAGTTATTTGCCCTGCAACTCGGCTGCTTGAAACTTCACTATAATCTATACCCTATTTGCAGTCGCTGCTGTGATCAAAATAAAATAAGATTAGCAAGATGAAATATTCATAATTCTTACAACTTGTGCGAAAATGATCAAACGCAGTGGATTCGTACAAAACATGCACACAACGTGGAATTTAGTTTTATTTAAAATGAAGGATTAATAATTATTCTTTAAAACTCAATTATTCATAGTAGTCATTCTCTTCCACTTGGAATTCAGCTGTACTATGTTTGCGTGCGTGCTGCGGCAGCTGGGGTACCGAGAGAAATCTGTGTGTCTGAAAATAAAAAGTCACGTACAACGAGCGAAATTCTTTGGAGTTAATTCTCCCGAGTAGGGCTGTGAGGGACTTTGTTTTCAGTTGATGACTCGTGTGTTAGTATTTCTCAGTGTGTGTACTCTGAGTATCTGCCTTCGCCAGTATTCATTCCGGAATTAGCATACCTCAATGGTTTCCCATAGCTTCCTTCTAAATAATCCAGCACATTGATTAAAAAGACTCGTAATAAAGTTAATTTTGCAGCTAGATGAGCCTATTGCTTATCGTTTCTTATTTATTTTGTGCAACATGCAAGCGACTGCTAGCAAGAAGTCCATTGGACACTGTATGTGATTTCTTTTTAACCTTCAAATCTTGAAAATTGTGTTCGTTGCTCAGGATTACTAGCGAAATCGTTGTGGATCTTTTACGAGAGCGAGACACATAATAGCGAATTGTCGAAAATTTCACTGAGCTGTAAGCACAATTGATGCTTTTGTGAATGTTCTGACATTATGAGTTAATCAATAATAGAGTGCTAATTAATTAATTTCTTGAGCATGCACAAGAATTTACACACTAATCTTATCGAAGAAACTCACGATACATTCATTTGGCTTTGCTAACTTGATTTAACTTAACTTAATTTAACGAAACAACACCAACAGATTTTACATTTAACGTACATCACCAACGTACACCCAAATATCAAGTTTGTCGTGAAAGCAATACAGAACGACCAGAGGGCTTTCTTAAATGTTCTCAAACGACACTCAAACTTCAAAATGAAATCCGGTGTTTACAAGAAGTCAACACTCACGGGTCTTGGAGGAAATTGCTTTAGCTGTAAATATAAAAAATTTATGTACATATGAAGTGATGCATAATCCTTTTATTGTAGAGAGCATATCAAATTTCCAGTGGTTATGAAATTTTTCACGGTGAAATTGAACAGATTTATGAACTTTAAGCCCAAAACATATATTAAAAATTTCAAATCCCATTTGCTTCTGCTCCGCAGTCAGCAATTGGGGATCATGATCAAAATGTCAGCTATACATTTAAAACTGATAATTTTTTACACCCTCTGTAAGACAAAGAATGCGCGACAATAACTTCGCGATATCAGAATCACTTTTTATATACACCCATAAATAAAACTTAAATAAAATCATAGTGCTATCAAATTATGCGTTAATCAACGTACTAACACAGTCTTAAATGTGTACGTGTGCGTGCATGCGTGTGAGTGGGAGGTGGTACACATCAGAATAGGTTCGTGAACAAAAGAATGGTACAATATTAGTGGTAGAAACAAGTGTATGTTTCTCTCTTTTTCCTTCCTAATCCTTATGATTTTTTGTTGATTCCCTTCACCCCAAAAAGTAAGTCAATGTTTTCGTTCGCAGTTCGGCAGTTTTAAAATAAAAGAGTAGGTATATCATCTGGCTAAAATTATGGGCATCATTGACGGCATAAAGTATTTTGAAGACATAGTCATCAGCATAGTTCGTGAGGGTATGCACTCGCTAGAGAAGTTAATCATTTTTTACAATGCTAAGGAAGGTTGTAAGACATGTTCTTCTATGACACATGGCATTCAAGTGTAAATTACCCTAAGAGACAAAACGAAGATACCTCACTTGTTTTGTCTACAGTGTCACTGATAATAAAACTTTACTTGATTAAAGTACATGAAATCTTGACAGTAGTTAGAAAAATGTCGTTGTCGAGCCTCTTGTGGGTTCAAAAGATGTTTTTGTTGAATCCCTTGTTATAAAGCTGAAATATCTTGTCAAAGGTATGAAACAGGAAAGATAAGCTTTCAGACAAATTTCTTAGATTGAGTGACACAAAGGTTAAGGGAGGCATATTTATTGGACCACAAATTTTACAACTTGTAACGGATCCTTTATTTTACTGAGTTTTAAAGTAAAAAGAAAAGAAAGTTTGGGAAAACTTACGGGGAGTTATTCATGGATTCTTAGGTGAGAAAGGAGATGACAGCTACTCTCAGTTCATAACCATACTTCGGTAAAAGTACCATCAACTTGGATGCAACATATCTTTTCAATGCATTTTTTCTGTTCGAAAGTAAACTTTTTCCCTTATATTTGTGAAAGTGTCAGTGATGAACATGGAGAAAGATTCCATCAAGATATTTCTGCAATAGAATAAAAATATCTGGGTCATCGTAATGAATCAATGATTGCGGATTATTATTGGTCTGTGGTTAAGGATGCTCTGGAACTCTCTTACAAGAGGTAAGCCAAAAAAGGTCTCATGAAGCCACCGCATGATTATCTTTAACATCAAACCACCTGCCAGATATTCATTTATTAATGTAAAGCCCTCGGTATGAAATTGACATTATCGAAGCCTAAAATGTACTTTTAGTGTTGTTGGTATATGTAATTAAAGTGTATCGTTTTCTTATAATACTTTAAAATAAAACATTTCTCCTTATTTTGTATCACTGAAACTAGAGCTGATAAATACTTTTTTGTCATATTCGTTTTTCTCCCATTGAAATTAGAAAGATTTAGCTAATAAAGTGGAAGAATCATTTCAAATTTTCATTTTTTCGCCCATGCATTGAGTGTTGTGGCCCTCTTGCTTGTCAACAATGTGATGTTTTAAGGTACATCAAATGTAATCTATTCCTGTCATATTTGCAATTCTTCGCGTCTTCAATTAGGAACAGATGCAGTAGAAAACAGTAAATTAGTTCAAAGTATCACCAACTTTATCACCCATGGACTGATCTGTGACGTTCATGAATTCTTTATTAGGCAAAAGTAGAGAAAATAAAAAATAGGCATCGAAGGGCAAAAAATTACAATTCCTATTGATTACATTAACACAGAAGGTAGGAATGAAAAATATACAGTTAACATGATTCTAATCAATATATATTTCGTCAAAATTTTCAGAAGACGAAATTCAAAGTATCTGAGAACCCATTTATGCCAAAAATTCACTTTTAAAATATTTCCCACGCACCTGTTTTCCTAACGAGATTTCTGTAGTTCAAGAGTGCAATGTTTTCAGGTGTACTGTGATGCTCTGTTATTATAAGTGCTTTTTAGCAATCCAAGGCCCCGTAACACCAATTTCAGAAAAAATAAGCACATTGCTGCGAATTCGTGCGTAAACCCATCATTTGTCTAAAACAAATGTTACCTGTTGGCTTATAATTGTCACTCAACACAGCTGCTGCACTTGTTTCATTGCCAAGGTGGCTTATTAGGGGAAAATCACAATTGCGAGCTACAAAATTTCCTACCACACATGTTGCCTCACTTCGCTGTACATTCCTTCCCCCTATGTTGCCTTACGTCGCTGTACATTGCTACCCAGCATGTTGCCTTTGTAGGAGAGCTTCCACCGTCTTTCTTGCCCAGAAAAGTTGGTCTGTTGACTTGCGAATATAAAATTGTATTTGTAATTTCTTTGACACTTGTCCTGTCGTTTTCGTTCTTGAAGCAAGCTTGCCAGCTGCCGAAACAACATTAGCAAAGTCCTTTTTCTAACTTTTGGCAACGAGTGAAATTTTCATTTTTGTTATTTTTTTGTCAAGTAACTTTCAGCTAATTGCACGGGTATTAAAAAAGTGGGCAGTAGGCGAATTTCTTCAAGAAAGACCATCCGTTCGGTCTTCTCATGACAGCGAGAGCCGTAATTGATGACATCCCTTCTGCCTCTTCCAAAAACTTGGAGTGTGAGTTTGAACCTCCGTGATTTGAGGGAATTGTAGACGTTTAGAAAATGGTACCCTGTGAAAAGGGAAGAAATAAGTAATAACAAAGTGCTGTTGGTAATTGCGCAAACAAAATTATGAATATTTGTTATTTGTCCATTTCCAAGCTAAATTCAGTTGAAACAGAAGTTGTGTTTTGACCCCCAAATCACTGTCAAATTTTAATTCGAAGGCAGCTTGTTTTTCGATTACAAATCTGCTTGTGATACATTCTGCTTTATGGGGTCTGATTAAGACCTGGCCCTGTACACATGGTCGCTGAACAGAACAGCTTGTGATTAACAGTTTATAGAGTTGGTATTTTTGAAGGTTGTGGCCTCAGGGGTTGTTTCTGAACATTTCAGACTGAGTTTCAGTATTTGCTCTGAATTAGTTAAGCTGTTCAGGTCTAAAGTTTAGGTGGTGTTAATTTTAATTTTTGTTCAAAGGTCATCGAGTGTGTTTCTCACAGAAGTTTCACTATACATCAATATTTCAAACGTAAGTGGCGTAATAACAATTGCAAAATTAAGCGAAAAATGAAAAAAATAAAACAGACTGAATACCTGTCATCTAAAATTATCTCTATTGAAATCATCTGAAATCATGTTATTCTGACTGAATAACATTTTTTTGTCATCTGCCTCTAACTCAATTATTAAAATTGTTTCGATTCAATGTAAAATCAAATAACAATAAGTCTACAAATATTCTACGACATCAAAACGCGCTAGTTCTTGACGTCACATAAATTTTGACCTAGAGCACCAACACATGAGAACGCAAATCCGATTCCGCAACATCAACACATGGCTACACAAATTAAACCTCCTCTCCCCAGCTCCAACACATAACACATAATACACCCTCCCAACATCAATACAACGCACTTTTCAATAAGGCATACACAGTCTTGTAATATTGCCTCACGCGATCTTCAGATGATCCTCTACCAGAAAATTGTTTAAATTTTCCCTAACTTTCAAGTCCAAACTAAGCCGCTTTTTTCTGACATGCCTACGGGCCTCAACGGCGGGGTGAGGTTTAGAAAAAGATGCACTGTTTAAGTTCAGATAGCGGCCTACGTATTAAGCACTGCAGGATAAACG
This sequence comes from Trinorchestia longiramus, assembly GCA_006783055.1. NCBI lineage: Eukaryota > Metazoa > Arthropoda > Malacostraca > Amphipoda > Talitridae > Trinorchestia > Trinorchestia longiramus. The sequence continues at coordinate 146,826 of VCRD01000643.1, read as the reverse complement.
TATGAGAACACTGGAATTCTCTCATTTAATATTGACGTTCCATGATTCTGATTTCTGCTTACACTTACATTATTGCTTGCCAGGGATGAGTAAAATGTCCGTCAATTCAATAATTAACATTATAGCTTTCAGAGTCCATGCTAACAAACAAATGATGTTAATGTAACATAAAGAAAATAGTAGTTAAATATGCAATAATTGGCAATTAACACATTTTATTCAATGTTCTTTCGGTATATGTCGAAAACAAACACAATGAGCTGTATTGGTGAGAGTCTTACTAGCAGTAATCTACACTATGCGCAGAGATGATCTCACCTAACTACCCTGCAATGCTAGATTTATGATAGGAATAGAAAATAATTTGGTAACATGATCGAGCCTTCTGGTCTATTCTTGGATTCCTTCATAAGTCCCATGCCGTCTAACATAAAGTTATCAATCATGCACATGCACTTCAATCACACAGGCATTTCAGTCAAGCACGTGCACCACAATCACACACAGGCCTCAGGAGTTAAGAAGGATATGGAATCAGAACTTCATAGAACTGGAAGGTTTTTTATGCAGTATTTGTTAAGATGAGTTTTGAATGTCGCCACAGTGCCAGTAGAAACGAGATTTTCGAGTAGCAAGTTCAAGGTTCTGCTAATTTTTACTGAAAAAAGTTTACCGCATGAGATGTTATGAAGTTTCTTATTATTAATTTATGGCAATTATTTCTATTCTACAAGTTTCGTCTCTGTCGAAAAGCCTTTCCAGATTAACAACGTTTAAGCCGTTGAGATACTGAAACGTTTCGATAAGCTGACCTCAAAGTCTTCTTTGTTCTGAGATGAGCTAAAGCTGTTGAATACGCCTTTCGTAGCTGTGATTGCAAATTTCAAGAATCGTCTGTGTTGTTTTGCACTAAATATTCTCCATTTTGGTAATATCATTGACTCGCATTCAAAAGTTCTTGCAACGGAACCAAGGATCCTGCTCTCATTTCTGACGCTATTTTCTATTTGTTTGTTATGCTGAGATTTTCAGTGATAATGATAATGATGAGTTAGAGCTTGGAGATTATATTAATACCTAAAAAATTATAATCTAAAAATGATACCATTACCGGAGATACATGAAATGTACCTATCCACTGACATCTAAGCAAATAAATTACATGCATTCAGTCATTGTCATTTCTTATTTATAAAATCTATGCTCTCCTACACGAAGGCAACTGATAGTCTGTTTTATATATGTGAGAGGAGTGAAATATTTTTCAGGCCACAATCAGAAAATTCATTCTATTTTTGCATCTGTAGGTACGAGTTCATTCGAACGCAAACATTGTCAAAAATATTTTCGGTTTCATTGTTCGTCGAGCGGGCGTCCGCGCAGCTCAAAAAATACACCCAAGAAAGCTCAAAATTTTTAGAGGGTTTCAAAGTTTTGAGTATAAAAGTGAGGAAAAACAAGCAAACTATCACACGAGCCTAAATCCTGAAGTCCACGTGAAAGCAAAAACTCCTTCAGCATGTCTCTCAGAGAGATGAAGCCTGTGTTGCCTTCCAAAAGTTCAGAAGAAATTGGGAGCTCAGTGAAGAATGCTAAAAATATCATCAGTTAACTGGCGTTTTGAAAATCTGCTAGTACTTCAATGACACACTTTAAAGTTTCCATTTGCAGTGAAAGAAGTGAGTAGAAATTAAATTTATTTTTCAGTCCTGGAGAGCGTTTTCTGCATTTTAACGGAATACGTCATGTTTCTATGCAAAATTCAATCTGCATCGCTTAAGATTTTCCTTCAGCTTAAAAAACTCTTCATATAAGTACGCAGCGTGCACGCCATCATTCCGTGCAAATGAAACATAATTTAGTTTGTCATAAACTTGAATGCTTGGCCACTTAACAAATGTTTTGTTATTGTGGCAAAACACGAATGAATGAATATTGCCGTGTGTATCGGCTTCCAGGAAACTTTTATTATCTGGTGTAAATGTCTATTTAACTGAAATGTTGACAGACATTCTGGTTATTGTCCTAGTAAATAGACTGAGTCAATTAAACAATCAAAACATATCACGTCAGAAATGAAAGTCAAACTTTCCACAATTCTTTACCATGCTATTAAGAGTTTGAGAATTTAGACCAAGGCGTTCGTCATGTTGACTTTTCCTAAACGTAATGAAATCTGAACGGATAAACTATATTTTGATTACATAAATACCAACATTACGCGATGCCAGGATGTGAAGTAAAACCTGGATACATAACATGAATGAAAATGCGTATTTTATAGACAATTTTTAGTATTTTTTGATCTTCTATTTTATACTTTCAGTAAATCTTCATGAACTGATAGTACCATTACAACGTATGAGGCCATTCCATACAGTGAATTCCCGAATACATACGAAAACAAGTAATAAAATTCGACATTATGATAAAATTTAATCATCAATAGTTTCTATGATGTTCTACGACTTCTTTTTATCTTTTCACAAGCTTTTAAAGTCTGTTACTGAAAAACTCCTTCAGTTTAGAAGCGACGAATTCCAAAATGTCACTTTCAACTTTTTCATAGATCTTGAGAGCAAATCCTCTTGAATGATGTTAAAACTAGAGAAAGAGCATGGCTCAGAGAGACTTCGTCTAATACAGCAGGATCTTTGCTCAATGAATACCATAAAGCGCGCACCAAACTCAATTGGACGTCATGTCCAGCCTCCACCTGCAAGGCTAAAATCTTTGCAGTGCGATTTTACCAACCATCTTTTGCAAGTTCTTCCATTGAAGCACTTTCCGTCATCGCCAGAGTGAATATTTTGAATTGTTTCAGTTATGAGGGAGTTTTTATATGCCACAAAACTCTCAGTTCCTAAAATACTCGATAAATACTTTAATGTTGACTGGGCTACGATATGTGATTTTTTACTAACATGATCTTACAAAATAAAACTGGATTAATTTAATTTAACTGAAAACATATCAATGTCATGTGATAGGCAAGAAGACATTCAATAATACTGTTAAATTTTAGAAAAAATTAAACAGAATAATTAGACCATAGCCGGATAGGTGATCCAATGACCTGGATAATTAGATGCAACTTAACTAGTAAAAACTTTTTATTGAGGATAAATGCCGACATGACATATCTGCTGAAATGTGCAATTATTTCAGATAGTTAAGCACATGTCTTGATGACCTTAGCACGTCGTACAACACAATGCAAACAATACTTCACAACTACAAAAATTGCAATTGTATTCAGTACATAAATTTGCAATTAGCTATTCAAAAACTGAGATCAGTACTCGTACAGATTAAATATTCGGATTACAGATCCACTTCCCTTGTAGAGAAATTTCATTAGAACTAAAACATTCAATCTGCCGTTGCTGAGGCATAAATTTATCAACGGCAGTCGTGTGAATTTAGTGAGCGGTTAACAAATTCTAGTCATTTTGATGCCAGCAGACCTGTGGTGTGGAACACCGACAGTTCAAGCCCAGTAAGTGTAAATTTCCCTATGTAAATTTCCTTAGTAAGTGTAAATTTCCCTATAATTCTGTACATAATTGATTCATTTACTGACATCGCAAAGATATGTTGGGGAACATTTTTCTTTTAAATTTCTAGTAGTGGAGTGAAACTCGTATGGAAATTAAACAAATGTCACACAGATAGCTCCATTTACTTGAATATATCTAAATTTTGTTCCTGTAGTTAAGCAGTAATGTAGCGTTACTTCTGTGTTTGTAAATGTAGGTGTATAAAGCTGAATCATTAAACCATGAACTCGTATATGGGCAAAATATCGTTTTTATAGTAGGCCAAATAATCCAAATTGGTCAAATTGATAGCCAAAAATGTTCGATATCGATACCTGGGCCATTGCTTCTTACGTACACGTTTTCACCCTTATGTACAATATGACCAACGAGCCAATCATCATACTGTACAGATCAAACACAGATTAAACTTACAAATCCTTATTTGCACAAGTCGAAAACACGCATCAAATTCACTGGCAAAAATGTTCATGTCCTACTTCACTTGGTCAAGCACAAAGGCCCTCCCCTACAACAATGGAGTTAAAAAAGAGATGTCCTGCCGAGGTTCATTCACTCACACATCCCTTGATGAGTAACCAGCCACGACGGCAATTACAACTCATCCCAACGTGACCGGCAACTTCCTTACTTGATGCAGAGCTACGTTCCTTTCTTGGTGCAGAGCGACTTGCTAACTTGATGAGCGATCCCCTTACTTTATGCAGAGAATCCTCTTATATGATGCAGAGAGACTTCCTTGCATAATACAGTCTGGCTTGTGTCCAAATAAGTAGGACGTGACTCACAAATAATTTGCAAGCAATCGCAAAGTGTGGCAATGATATTCAAATTTCAGTGATCATAATTTATGCGCTATACTTGTTGATCAAAGTTTTATTATCGTATGACAAATGTTATGAATTTCCCATAACCTTTGAACGACGGTACTTTTTTGAATGACGAAATCGTTGTTCAAAAAGGTACCCGAAGTTGAAGCAGGTTTCTTGATACAAGACTTGATTTTATGTTAAATTTTGTTCTGGATATGATTTTAAAATTGGGTACAGCTGTGGGAAAAAGTAAAAAAATATGATTTTTCATTTGAAAGTCAATCCAGAGTTATCAAGACTGAACAAGCTGATCTTAAGTAATATGCAAATAAGTGTACAACGTTGCATTATTTTATAAATTCACTTATATGTATACAACCTTTCAGTTACCCCTATATTAAGCAAACTTTTACGGCTTATCATTTATGTCTACATCAAGTAATATATGTACAGAAGAACATTTCTCCCTACATAAAGTTATCAGTTTACAGGGTATCATTCATCCTTACATCAAGTTATCAGCGTAAAACGAAACATTTATTCTAACATTAAGTTATCTGTGGAAAAGTTCTAATTCAGATAACTTGAATCGGAAGCTTCTAATTTCTAATTAGTAGAAGCTTCTAATCCCAGCTCTTTCTGCAAGCAGCAACAGCAGCACCACAATAACTCCAACAACAACCACAACAAGCATAACATTGACAAGGATAAAAAAATACAATAAACACCACAACCACAGCGACCACAACACCAGCGGTAAGATTGTTGCTTACAAATTGCAGAGCTGCATGTTACCGGACAACAGGATATATTTCGGCCTCAAACGATGCTGTTTGAAATTCCAAGGAAATAAAGAGTCCGTCCATAAACTTAGATGCGCGTCGATGATCTCTTTACCTAGTACCTTCTTAGTTCAGAAGTTGCTGGGATACATTAAGTGTCATACAAATGACTTTTACTTCATAATACAAATTGCACTATAAAGTTTTTCTCGTATCAGAAGGATTTTTTTATTGGTGGTATACTCGTATAAAGTACAATTTCCATTCAGTAGAATATAAAGCACAACTTTAGTCTTTTTAAAAATCGTTGAAATACGTTACTTTCTTTTAGTGTAAGTCAACATCTTGAAAATTAATTGAGTATGACTTTGCTTTGAATTGTTAGCACGTTGATAATTACTTGGTTAGGCATAATTCGCTTTCGACGATCTTCAACCTTGTCTGGAGCATTGAATTTCCTCCTACTATGACAATCAGCTCCTCACGAGCATATAATATTCGCCCGATTTCTTCTCCATTCTTGTTTAAGACGATCACATTTTATCTTACATGTACACAGGGAAGTTGGCTCGAATTCATGAGCATTTGTACATTTTCCTAGTTTCACTTTATTTTAGTGAGGCTGAAGACCCTACAATTTTTCCAACGCTGTTGTAACAGATAGTATCTCGTATAGACTGAGCCTCCTTCAATTCTTGAAAGCCTGAGCTAACTACAGATGTTGCTGTTGTTTTGCGCCCGAATGATTTGGCATGTCGATATTGATGTTACCTGATCTGCGAGCTAGACTCGAACTAAATTACAGACGTGTATGTATAGTGATACTCAAGCATCAAAACAATTGTTCTTTGAGGATACCTTCAGCTCGTTCTTTGACTGGGACGTGCAAGTATCATAAACGTCATAATAAATAACTCATATTATCTGAATGTTTATTTTTTACTATCAAAAGAATATGAATGAACCATGTTTTTTACAGTATAAAGTTTTCTGAGCAAAGTTGCCTGTAAAAGACGACAACTGTCAACTGACGCACTAGGCGAGGAATGTGAGAGGAAAGACGTTTACAATAACTGAGTTATGGATTTCTTGGTTCAATTTTTCTATGGAAAACAAGTTATTGTCTAATACGTGATGAATTTAATTATATTGAATTGTGTAATCAATGATAACCCTTAGGAGGATTAGAGAATTTGACAATTGAAAAGTTTTTAGAGCAATTAAAACGGCTCACGATTCGCTTAACTGCATTCAAACAATTAAACAATTCATTTTCGCAAGCTGTTCCATGCATACATTTCATACATAAAGTTTTTACAGCCAGTGCAATGGATTGTTGAAATATTGGCTTCTCATGTATTCAAATCAGTTATATAACTTACGTGTGGGGCAATTAAAACGAACTGTATGCTAAGACGTGTGTGCGTGTTTAATCTACTTTTTTCATTCGAATAAGCTCATCAAGTGAGTTTTTTTCTGGACGAGGATGAAGTATGATTGAGGAAACAAGAACATGGGAAGGAGGACAAAAACTTACATTGAAATGTAATATCGAATGCATCTGTATTTATTGAAATTTTTGCACAGTATGCTTATAACTACAAAATCTTGTGCTTCGTAATAATAAATTATAAATTACATTTGTTTATATCTATAGTAGAAATTGAAGTCAAAATGGAATGTTCCAAAATAATTTTTTTTGTATAAATTAATAAATTTCATTATCAATTAGTATTTCTACCTTTCTATTGCATAATTTTCTACTCTAATACATCAGCTCTATCCACCAAAAAATGAATTAATGATCAATGTCTCTCAATTAGGCTTCTTCTTAAATTAAAAGACAATAGTAGGTGAAAAAGTACAAGTGAAACTTGAAACAGTTTATCACGTTTTGAAAATTTCATTCAATGCTAGATGACCCCCTTTTTATATTATATGCAGTACTGAGTACTTTACTTAGATGCTTATGAGAGGTACAGTACAGCTGCAAAAGCAATGAAAAAAACTAATATTGTAATTTGAAGTCTACTGAACGACATTTGGTATTAAATTCACAAATTTAGGGAATTGCAATTTAATAAAAACAGTGCTGCGAGCAACCATAGCATTCTAATACGTTTCACAGAGGTAAAGAAGAAATTTTAATATAAGGATGACATCATTTGTAAAGTAAAATTCCGAACTTAGTGCGTAAAGTATGAGCAAATGCGAAGCTCAGCTCCTAGTACGCGTAGTTCTAGTCACTTTCTCATAGGGAAATATTGATCCTTCTCCACGCAATAGGTTAGGTTGTCGTCGAACCAAAACCTGTGCAGCCTTGGGAAGAATCTGGGATTTTAACACGTTGAATGCGATTGTCTAGCCGGTGCAAATCTTTACTTTGTACACACAGTCACTAGAAAGCTTTGAAAAAATTACAGAACCTAACCTGAGTGACCCACCGGTGGGTCGTATCGCACTTAACGTGTTAATACTATCGTAGTTGCATCGTGTCGCCAGGAATACAAATGCAGTAACATAGAAATTACCCAGTTGGGAGATCTAGCGGCAGGACGGGGCAGTAAATGGGGAGATAGAGAGACTGAATATATTCAGTGTCACATACATTCATATTGATGTATTATGATGCACAACCGTCTCGCAAGTCTTACATTATGCAGGGATCAAGTGAAGCCTGAAGAGCGCCTTCAGTAGCTCAGTTGATGATTAGCGACTGGTAGATGCTGGCACTGGCAGACTTGAGGTTGCGTGTCAGTGTTGTGGCTTCTCAAGCTGTCTTAGCTTAAATTTGCACTGTGACAAGTCATTTAGTATAATTTCTTCAAGAGAATTGCGCAGGTTTCTCTGCTTCGAGTTTAGAAGGGTTTAGACGTGGCTTACACTGATTAGAACAGCATCTAACGCGCAGCTGACGCTGGCCATTCATTCGTGAGTGAGTTTGGAGAGCAAAACGGGATCACTATACATATTTAAAGAATTGGTCGACTTTTACCAACTGGCTAAAAGGAACAAAAACATTTTTCAATGCGTTCTAACAGTCGCAGAAAGCTTCAAGAGGAAAAATAACATCCATCGCAAAAATTATAACATCTTTTCATTCTACATGCATATAAAAGAAACTGTTGTTCTTTGCTGGCATGCAGATATCACATAAGAAAATATTCCTTTGAAATAGAAACCGCTATATCGTGAATTAAGAGGAGTTATCAATGACTCACTGCGTTCCTTGAACCTGTTTTCACTAACAAGTTTCATACAAATACAACCTAGGTTTACATACATACTTTGTTTTCTCGCCCCTCATTCTTGGGCTACATTGTATGTTAGGTGACGTGAAATTATCAAACAAAGCATGAGGCTCAAATGTTTTATCCACTCTTCGCTACAAGAATATGTCAACCATTATAGGGGAAAACCAGAAAATACTTTGACTACTTGGAAAATATATAATTCATTTGAACACGTTACACCGTTTTTTTTATTAAATCGTAAATTAAGAGGCAGCAAACTTCGTTATGTCCTATGCCTGGAAAACATGTTATTCATCTTTGTTACGTTTGTACATGACAGTAGTGTGCCCGTCTCCAGAGGATGAACCCACTACAATTTTTGTACTCTTTGCCGAAGTTAAAGTGACTTTGTTTTTGCCGATAGCTTGATTTTCTTCCGTTGATGCTAGAACTTTTCCTTCTAGACTGAAGACAACTGGATTGCAGGAAGTAGAGGAACTGTCATTCAATTTGGGTTTGTTATTGCTGTCAGACGTCCCACTCATGTTTCGGGACTGACTGTGCACAGCAGCAGAAGTGTAAGAAGACAACCCAACGGAATTTCCAGTGACTGTAGACAAAAACAATGACCACTGGGCTCGGGCTGACCTTTCACGACACACGTGGAACACGAATATAAAAAACCCTTGCAACGTATTAAAAATGGAAAATAGGTACGAGAACACCAATCGAGCGTCTGTTATGGCTAAAAGACCAAAAATCCAAGTGAAACCTAGCAAAAAAAATACGCAAATTGCCATACTCAGTTGATTAATAAGAAGATCTCGGTTTGTCATACTAGAGGAAATTTTAGGTCTTTTGCATATAGCCCCTCGAATAATTAGAGCGTATAATATTAAATTTACAGTCATTGTCATAGCTAAGGGAGGCAAGAAGGCGTATCTGAAGCCAGTAGGGGAAATCCAGCAGATGCGGGTACCTACACTGAACTGGCCGCGGCTCTCATACAGGGAGCTGTCGTACACCAGCAGACAAATGATGGGAATGAAAGGTAGACCCCAAGCACAAATAGCAGCTTTCCATAGGAACCCTGGAATATAGATTGCCAAAACCTTGACAAATTTATAGTACTGGTGAACTCCTTCCACAAGCATCCAACCAAAAGAAGCTAGAATGAAATAGTGAAGAGATACAGCAACACTTCGACACACGATAAGGTTCCCAGTTTGCTTAATGCCTCCCAAAAATATAACCATGCTGAAGAACACAGCAACTGATAAGTTTACAAGTATTTTATTAGTCAAAGATCTACGCCACTTTTTGAACAGGCAGAAGGTAAGAAAAACCATGAGTAATCCGAAGATAGAAAGTATTCCACCGATAGTAGTAATGGTTTCCAGTGGTAAAGTATGTGCTTTAGCCAATTCCATGGAGTCGAAATTAATCAAAAGAGCAAAGTAAGTTAAGTGATAGCAGTGACACATTTTTAAATTAGTATTATTTCCATTTTCGCTTTTATAACATCCATTTCTTGACCAACCTCCAACTCCATCGTTTTTACTGAAGTCCCAAAAGGCACAAACAGTATCAGCTGTTCCCTGTAGTGGGCGGAATATAATTTCCACTGGCATCTCCAAGTCCCGAACCTCTACTCCTTCATACGAAGCCTGGATAACGTAGCTATTCAGTGTGTAGTTGAAGTCCTCCGATCGCCGCTCGTTGAAAAGTTTTCCGCTGCGGAAAATGGAGAAGCCGAGGTGCACCTTTTTCGCAGACTCTGAAGCAACTTGTTTAGTTAAGTTTTGAGGCAAAATTATTCTAGCCATCACTTTGTCTAGAGTTCTGGTTTGACCTTCTCTTATCACATCTCCTTTGTTGCCACCGTTGTCTTCCCTATCAGCGTAACCTATCACAGATGACTCGCCACTTAAACTCAGTACTTTGACAGAAATCAACGGCTTGGTACTTTCTTCAAAATTATCTTCTCCAGTAGCATTCAAACTAACTCCCAGCGAAAGTCGTTCAAAGGATTCTAGTAGGATATTTGTTGAATTTAGACGGTCATTCAGAGTCTGAAAATTTTCTTGAGGTGAGCCTAATACATTATTGACGGTGGAAACCAGATCTTCGAGACCGAGCCTTGTCGATTCGTTTGTAGAAGGAATCTGTTTCTTGGCAATGTTTTGCAGACCTACAGCAACGAAATGAACGTCTGCAGATTGAAGAGACTCCTTATTTTGAGTAAGAGTGGCATAGGTGCCGGATTGGTAATCTTTTACGTTGTGGAGAAGATCATGCAATTGTTTCGTTACAGTAGAAGGAGAACCACCGCAACCACTGGACAGGGCATCACTCCAAAAATATCCTTCAAGAAAATCACCATGGCAGGTGCGACTGACTGGGGCTCCTTCGCTATCCACGCATAGTTCTTCCGCCAAAAACTCTCCAGAGCCAAATGTTCGCTGAAATGTCAAGTTCAACCCTGAAGTAACATCATAAAATATGTTTTCTTCACACCCAGTCGTTGGACGGATGTCTTCTAATGTCCAGTTTTCATTCACAATATGCACTGTTCTCAATTTTTGTAGCCAATAGGACTCATCGTAGTCTTCTTCTTGTAAGTCATGATTCAGCGTGAGATGTGCATATTCGTATTTTCCTTCTTCAAATTCATCTGGTGTAAAAAAATTTAAATTCATTGTGGCGTTAGAGACATCAAGCATTTCCTCCACCACTTCCAATAACGTGCTGTAATGCAAGTAAATTTCTGCACTACTATTCCAAAATGTTCTGTCATCCACTGAAGCTCTGTATGCAGTTCGAGGGTAGTGAAATTTGACGGAAAACACACTTATGGATGAATAATTAGACAATAAGATGGTATTAGACTGAACAAATTTAGTAGGGTTAGTAGTCCACGCAAAGCATTTATAGTATCCTAATTCTGTTGCGTGGATGATTTGAAGGCCTTCGAAGTCATTTTCTTCTAGAAGAAGTAAATTTCCGTTTCTGTAGCACTTAATGGTACCTGTTTTAATGTTTTTCCTCGCTTGGATATTTACTAATATTGAGTTTTCTGCATCAATAGTCAGAACGAATTCACTGTGTTCTTTAGTTTCTTCTCTTTTCTCACAAAGTATGCTTTGGATGCTAATTTGAGAGACATTCGTTAAAGTCCATCCTTGTCGACTTAAGACACCGTACAACTTTTTGAAGTCGGTGTCTGGCATCCAATCGTAGTATTCCACTTTTGGATCATCGATCATCACTGCCTGGTCAGAGTTACCCAAGTTCATATACACTGCGTAGGACCTGAAGTCAATGAGTAGGCTTTTATAAATCCAATTCATGAATCCGAGAAAGGGTTGAGGTAGGTTAGCTTCATGAGTTTTGCAGTATTTGTTGGCCTGGTTCCAAGTACTGGGAGCTATATCAACTTGAAGAATGCACGTGAAACTGCCAGTGTCGTAAGTTGGAACAATGCCATTTTTATCGTTAATGCTGCATCGCTGGTCCGAGGAGAGACTTACCAAACCACTGTCTGTCCAACGACGCTGTGGTGATATTGCATTTTCCAAATTTTGCATGTCTATGACTGTTATAAACGGTAATGATTCATCACAAGCCGCAGAAAACAGTTTTTCAGAAACAAAATCGAAGCCAACGCATTCTTTGTCGTACAATGGATGACGCTCAACCCATGAAGAATAGTGAAACAAATAAGAAGCATATGTCCCACTTCTTAGAGAAACTAGAGGCCAATATTTATGAATTCGTCTCATTGACACCCACGACGATCTTTGGCCAGTCTTGATGAATGAAAGGTCACTAAGTGAATGATATAAATTTGCTACATCATCACTAATTTCAGCGATCTTAAGTATATCATATTCTTGGCCAGTGACATACGCTTCTTTAAAACCTATTTCCCATGGAGAAGATTTTGTTACTGAAACACAAAGCATTGTGTTTACATTTACATATCCTCGAGGACATGCATCAAATCTCTCACAGTTTTCAAGTGGAGGAAGAATAAGTTTTGCTCCGTCAGTGAAATTAGGAACGCAAGTTCCAGGAATGGGTTCTCCATTTTTCCCCTGGCACTGTGTTCGCTCAGGGTAAATTGGTCCAGCGCGTCCAAAAGGCCAAGTGATAATGTTGTTAAAGCCAGTGATGTGATTTTCTATTGTGCACGCCGTAGCAAGCTTAATGAAAGAATCTTTCGAAAAACGTTTGTGAAGCAACGTGTTCAAACCGAACATTTTGAATCCAATTGCGTTCTTGTCATTGTTTTTGAGGTACAGATGAAACTTATACGTTACCTTCGTAGTGTTTTGCTCCAACGAATCAATTTTTATTCCCATTAAATCTTTCGTCATGTTGTTCATATAGGGAAAATCATGTCGGTAAACATCTCCAAGAATATTGAGGACGTTTGCTGGTCGAAGGGTCCCGCTAACTTTAGCAACACTGATGATGAAAGTCTCCCATTCCACCAGTGTTACCAAGATCTTGTTGCTCTTAATCGTCTCATTGTTTTGTAGGTCCCAGACTTCACACGAGAATGTCCCTTGTTTGGTAGGCACAAGCAGGTCCAGTGAAATACTTAGAGGAATAAATCCAGATTTTGTTGGGTCATGCATGTCAGCCGGGTGAATGCTGGTCGAGTTAATTCCAAGGTAAACGTCATCCTATCAGGAAGAAGCATAGCAATGCATTAGAATACATACTCGTATTGTTTTTTGGCAGTTCATGTCCAGCATCAATGATTCATTTAGGCATTTTAAGGCCATCTAAATATATCTTGAACGTATAATTTTGTGGATGATATGGTGGTACACATGAAAAAGAAAAAAACATGCACATGAATAAAAGTAAATGAAAGTCTGAAATCTTGAGCTCCCGTTTGCTTGTTTTTTTTTGTGTGTGAAAGCTGTTCAAAAAATGAATGTAACCAGTGTAATTTTAAGCATTTTCTACAATAGGGTTCATCTCATATCAATTTGAAAATCATTTATTCACATCAGACGAGCGTTTAAAACTTGTTTGTAATAATATGAAATTTTAAAGATTAGATGAACGTCGTTGGGAACCCCATCTCACCATTGGTGTAACGTAACTTTAACTGAATTTTAAGAAATACCTATTCTTAGCTCTGATGATATTGCATATCTCTGCACGTTCACAAACACGGTAAATAATGCGACGGCTTCTACAAGCATGGTAGAGTCTGAGTAAGCGTTCTAATATACAAGATCAATACCACATTACCAACCTAGTAAGCGGCACTGGGAAGGATGAAGAAAAAACAAACCTAAAAAGCTGGGTGTGATCCACAGGTGCTTACTTGGGCCTGGCCCAATGAGACCCACCTGGGATCTGGCCCAGATGAGTAAAATGTTTAGTGTACGTTTCGGTATTACATTTGTATTGTTTTTACATAACTGTGTAAAATTTTCAAAATTCACTAGCAGCATGAAAGGGTAAACCGACAACAATTTTTCTTTCAGTCTCTACTCTAAAATCTGTACAATAGTTGAATGCAAATACTGACCGAATTTTGCTCAGCTGGACCAGTGAATAAACGCTAATAATATGCAGCGGTAAACAGATGTTGCAAATAAGTAAGGATAAATTCTACCTCCCACCAGGCCTTACCTTCGTCCAAAATACCTCCAGCTTTTCAAGAGGAACTGTTTCTCCAGAGCTGGTATTGAACAAGCCGCAATTTAGTTCCAGTTCGAAAAACTGCTCTGTGAAAACCTCTGTCCAGAACTGCACACTGGAAGATGAAGATACCTGCAACTCCAATGCACCTGAGGACAACTCGCTCGCTGAAAAACAGAAATTCATTTTCTGTTATTTAAGTTTTGTTTTTTAATTCGTTTGCTTTAATTTAAAACACGAATGTCGAAATTATGCCCAAAACCGTTCTTATTGGTAAGCAAAATGTCATTTATCGGTTACTGATAAACAAACATGCATGCTCGGTAACAATGAAATCATGATTCTATAATGAGCATTAACTTAAAGGGGAAGATGATGTAGAAATACTTTTAATAGCCATATAGTCTGTCCAGCTGGATAAAGAATAAACAAACATTGCTAACAACAGTAGAGGCTTCTCAGTCTGATGGTTTCTGATGATATCGTAGTACACGTTATTTTTCAGAAGAACATTAGAAGGAGTAATTTTTGTCCAAAATTAATTATTAATGTAGGTGATACAAAAGCAGTATTAAAACACTTCTAGGAGTTCAACTGAAGCGCTCTATGCCTTCACTCATTCTTAGAAGAAAATATACTAGAAGTTTCAAAAGTTACCAAGCAGTGTCAACAAATCATACTAGAAACTTGCAATGAGGGAACCAAAAAGCAAGGGAAAACCAGTGCAAAGGATTTAACGGTCAACATTTTCAGAGAAACATGGACTTTACATATCATAAAGAGTCTTAATTGACGAAAGTACAAATACTTCAGAATGAAAAGGGTTTGAGATGGAGCATGTGAGTAACACACAGAGTTTTTCAGTTCCTGTAGCGTGCTGTCGTAGATCATTAGTACTACGCTGTTTGCACTCCAATTATACACAAATAAGAGAAAACTGGAACACGATGACAACAACCAGCATGCTTATACTCCTCCATGTCATCGTGGTAAAAACAATTTTTTGAAGTGTAGAGCGTGGCAAGGAAAAACATTGACTCAGGAAGGAATAAATGTTGCTTCATGATAGTCGTTTTCAGTTAAACTATTCGAATAATTTTTAGGGCTTATATACGTACATAGGTATCGGAATGTGGTTCTCATTTACAGTTTGTATTTTCTACAATGTATGGTTCATGGCTTAGAGGAGAAGATGCATCCAATAGTTTTAGATATATGCGACGTTATTAAAGGAGATTTACGTCGTAATAAAATTTAAAATGGATTCATAAATCATGTATTGAATGATTTGAACTACTGGAGTATCATAAATTCCACATGCATTGTAATGTAATGTTCCCACCGTGGTAACACAACACGTAGTGTTCACTTAGGAGGAACAAAGGAACTAGCATATTATTCTCAGCACGTGAACACTTCACAGTGTTCACTTAAGAACAAAGGAACTAACACATTATTCTCACCACGTGAACACTACACAGTGTTCACTTGGGAACAGAGGAACGAGCACATTATTCTCATCACGTGAACTCTACATTATCACAAAGTATTGAAGTGTCAAGTACTCACATGAAGTGGAATATTTGTGGCTAGACACATTGCCTTTAGTTTTTTCAACGGAATGAAAAATATTTTTATTATTTTCTATATTTTATAACAAATCAAACAGATTATACAGTAGTACTTCGGTTAACGACCACAGTCCGTTCCTGAAAGCTGGTCGTTAAATGACACGTTCGTTAACCGAGTCAATTTTTAGGGCTATATTATGAAAATAAAGCACTAAAATAACACATAAACACGGATGCAACGCGATAAAAACAGCCGACGTCTGACTGTAACAACGTCTCGAGCACGACTGAGGTTGGGATGCCACGTAGGTTTTTTGTCTTGCTGTTCGTTATCCAAAAATTTGTTCGTTACCCGGGACAAATTTTTAGGGAAATTGTTGGTCTTTAACCGATTAGTTCGTTATCGTAGGCGTTCGTTAACCGAGGTTCTACTGTATTTATAGAGTATACAATTATAGATTGATAGGTTTTCACTTATTTTCAAAAGATTTTAGAAAAGGAAATTATAAAATTGTTCTGTTAACTAAAAAAACTTTAAAAAGAGATCAAACTTATTTGATAAAATTCATTGGGTTATAGAAGTAAAACAAAAAACTGAAAGACCATCTTTGAGATCATTGAGTATATATACATATATATATATCCATATATATATATATATATTTTA
>VCRD01000643.1:93626-126034 GCA_006783055.1 Trinorchestia longiramus | reverse complement strand
CACCCACCAAGCCACGCTGTCACCCACCAAGCCACACTGTCACCCACCAAGCCACGCTGGTCTACTGACGGAGATGTGGGAGGAGTTGCGAAGGAGCTCAGTAGCTGGGCGGTCCAGCAAGAAGCCTCCGAGCTCGCGGCAGCGGCGGTGGGCTTCCGACCAGCTCTTAGAGGCAGGGCAAATACTATGTGTAAGATTTTCAGAAAATTATGTACAAATATGGAGGTGCATGTCGGGACGTTAAATCAGTCGAATACGTTCAGTAGAATGAACTTGTGTACAATCGATGGAGAAATTCCTGTCCCGATTGATTTGATATAAGCATGTAACTGTGTGTATAATTCATAAATTGGCGTGCAGAATCTGTAAGCCCCAGTAATTGCAAAGTAAATGGCATTAATTTGTGCAGGAACTAAGAGTGTTTTATTGCTTACAAATTTGATGATCCTTTCTCTGCACACCGTCATCACTGTGTTAGCGGCTGTCTCTGACTGCCAGCCCAAAATGTTGCCACGTCCAGTATTGGAATATGAGATTAGAAAGACACATACGAGCCTCTGGCTTTGATAATACTTTTTATTTGAAGGGTCGGAACAGCAGTGTAAAAAGTTCTTTTCAATATTTGGAAGCATACAGTAGAAGCAACATAACTTCCTTTTTTTAAGGCAAAGCGCTTTGAAAAAATAAGTTTTATTGCTGCGTCCTATAGTTCTGAGAATCATTCTCTGATGCGCGTTCTACAACTTCAGTCTCGTTAAGATGAAATTCTCTGGTGTGAGAACAAATTTTTGGAGAGTAATCATTGTGGTTCATATATCCATCGAAAAAATTGAGGCCTTTTTTTAGCATATGACAAGAGTATTTTTCTACTTTCTCATTGGTTTAAAATAATCATCTGTAGGTGAAAAAACATGGTGCCCCGTAACTCATTGTGCAGTATATTGCACTGGAGTCCATTCATTGCAGTCCATTCATGCACTGTTTCTTCTGTTAGAAAATATATTTCAGTTCAAAGAACTGTGAAAATTTGCTAAGAATTTACCGCTTTCTTCGTTTTACTTTATTACTTATTTTTCTTCAAAACTGCATTAAAGAGTTCATCGAATATGAAATATAGTATGAAAGTTTTATTGTGAGCAAATGCCATTCCAATTGTGATTTTTAGTGATATGTTGATTTGATCATTGAGTGTACAATATACTGTAGTTTGAACGAATTAAATTTTTTATTTTAATCTATGGAATTTAATGTGCAAGATTGATTTTGCATCGAGACCCTAATATATTGCATCCACTGCTAGCGATATAATTTGAAAAGCAGACACATCAAATTCTGAGCTATAGCGGACGTCAATTTTGTTGGCGCACTGACTAAGTGTTGTTTATGGGCGTTATAAGTAACAAGTTAAAAGTATCAGAGAAGTAAGAACCTTTACAAAAAAGTATTCAGGCTTAAAATACTAAAATAAAAAGCATGAAGAGAACCTTACTTTGTGTCCAGTCTGCCATACGATGCACTCGCCGTTTGCATCAGCAGAGCAGCTCTGGAGAGCTGCCATCTTAGCTGTTGTCTTTCTCATCGCCAACGGTGTGAAGTTCAAACTCCTACTCTTGTGTCCAATTACCGCAAATCTCTTTTTTGTGTCAGTGCCGTGGATGATGCGACGAAACTCTTCTCCAGAATTGTACACTGGATTTGCATTATATTTCTCATTTTGTTTAAGTCTGCCTCCTTCATTCACGATTCTTTCATGAGATGAAATCAATGCTCTTTCACGACGGGCGGACCAGCTCCAGTTTGCTGAAGACTGTTTTTCAGGAATTGTATGGTGACTGACGGTTCTAAACGAGTTCACCGCCATATGACTCTTCTCTTGCAGTATTGTTTCAAAATCTTTATGTGATAATAGTTGTTTGCCATCACTTACATCGTTCGACGATCTTGGAATGTCTCGTTTTTCGACGGATGATAATTTTTCTTTACCGAGACTTTTTGAGAGAATATCAGTGAAACTGACTTCTTCAGATGTGTTGTTCGGGAAACGAGGATGAATTGAGGAATTTGTGGTAGCGAAAACTGATGTACTCATCGAGATGTGCCATATCGCCCAGATCATTGGACAAATTCTGAGAATCTTTTTGCCGGTTCCCATGACGTTCAAAACTGAAATTCCCTTGCATGAGAAGCAGAATAGGAAATCAGAGCTAATTTGTGCATAAAATTATTTATAAGAAACAGGCTGACACTGTATTTTGATTTCTGATCATAATGTTTAGTGCATGGTAGAACCCAATTCAAGTTTTTTACTCATCATTGTTTTTATCGTATTTGTTTCTAATATATTATTCGACAGAAGTAGAGGTTTATCACAAAAATGTCAACATGCACGAATGCGTTAAGGTTAAGTCACTAACATAATAATATAAACAACTAAATTTCGAGGGAGCAGGAAAGTGTAGGAAAAGCTCTAGTTCTGCAATACAATCTTCTCATATAAATGCTGTGTACTGATGCAAAGTACAAAGGCTGGGCCAGAAAGAAAAATATTGCCGATAGGTTTATTATACAAGTGAAGAATTTCCAATGAGCAAGCATTTATTCAGCAGTGAACCCTGGTAAAGGATGCTCGCATTATTGCAGGCTGTTCAATAACGTTAGTGAAAACATGGTAGAAGATTTGGTAAATTTCTCGAGTATTCCTGAGCATATAAGTTGATTCTAGTTTCCCCATCCGTCGTGAGTATGGAAGGCCAGTTGTACATTACTTAAGGTTGAGACTAGTACAAACTTTATTGTTACTTTGTCACAAAGTTGAGACGCGTACAAACTTAATTGCTACCTTGTCACAAAATTTAGCCTCGTACAAATTTGATTACTCTCTTGTCACAAAGTAGAGACTCGTACAAACTTTATTGTTACCTTGTCACAAAGGTGAGACTCGCACAAACTTGATTGCTATCCTGTTACAAAATTTAGCTTCGTACAAATTTGATTATTATCTTGTCATAAAGTAGAGACTCGCACAAACTTGATTGTCACCCTGTCACAAAGTAGAGACTCATATAAACTTGGTTACTATCTTATCACAAAGTCGAGACTCATACAAACTTGATTACTATCTTGTCACAAAGTTGAGACTCATACAAACTTGATAACTATCTTGTCACAAAGTCGAGACTCATACAAACTTTATTACTATCTTGTTACAAAGTCGAGACTCATACAAACTTGATTACTAGCTTGTCACAAAGTCGAGACTCGTAAAAATTTTATTGTTACTTTGTTACTAAGTTGAGACTTGTGTAAACTTTATAATTGACTTGTCACAAAATTGAGACTCATAAAAGTTTGATTGTTACCTTGTCACACAGTTTAGCCTCATCCTAAATTGATTGTTACCTTGTAATAAATAACACATTGTCCTTGCCCTGGAGTCATCTTAATCTGGAGAAAACTTTGATGTATCGCTAGACCCAACCTAAACTTTTAAGAGTCAAGCGAAAATCCTATCGCATTGCAAGTACCATGGTACTGAAAAATAACTAAAAAATTTTAGCTATGAATTTGTGTGATTGTTCTCTCACTAAATATATAATTGTACGGAAATAAAAAAATTAAAATTCTGGTACAACATGAGTGTTTCTTGGATCTGCCTTAGGCATGAACAGGCTCATAAGATCTTAAGTATTTGTTAGTTACAATTTTGTTTCAACAGAAAAAATTGAAGATTCATATGTTGGATGCAAACATATTGTTAGTCATTTATACAAATGTTAGTTCTGTGAGATCAAATATTGTCAGTTATGGGATATGCTGGGGCTCCAAAGCTAAAAATTAATGGCAGGAAATTTATTGTATTTTACTACCTTGTTCATGTGACCTGTTCGGTAACGAGACATACTGCTTATTTTGAAGACCGTTTTTCAAATTCTAAATTAAAGATGAGTCTAAATAAAGCAACTACGAGTACTAACCTTCATCAAGGAATACTCTGAGCGTCACGGACATCGCTTTACTAGCGTGTGCGGGCAGCGACTTAAGTTTGAACTAATCTTGTGTGTACCCCGGACGTTGATTACTAAAGAGAAATTTTAAATATCTAATGCAAAATGAGTGAAGCTGCTTTTTCACACCACGAAAAGCAATCTGTTGTCGAAATGAAATGATATACACAACTTCCCAAGCTTAAACGCCTTTATACCATATTAAACTTATCAATCAAGTGCTGAGCTCTTTTAAATGTTGATGCACACTATTAACCCTTTACGCCCGGCTGTTACAAATTCGTCGCAGTGAAAAGCAATGCTTATAGCGCCTGTAATTAAAAACATAGAGTTTAACAAAGGAGTGCGACGAGTACTGAATATGTTCTGTTTATGCTCAGTCAAGTGTTGCATTATTATTCGCACCGGCTTACTAGTTTCAACACAAGCAGTGCAAAAGGAGTGAACTGCTAAAATTAATTCAGGCAGTAAAGGGCTAATAGCAAGCAACGGTACGTGAGGTGAACCTTGAATTAATCTGACCACCACACGACCAACTCATGAGTAATACTGGCGTATGAGTCTCTGCCAGGGTGGGACCGGACGTTCTGTCGTAGATAATGACGATCTGAGTCAAGCCAAGACGATGGCGACAAACCTCTGCGTCTCTTGCACGGGAATTCAAACTTTGAGCATTTTGAAAAATGGCAAAAAATTCTTGAATTTGTGAATGATGCGGGTTCTTCCCAAAGAGCTCATCAGTTTTCACTACCCAGAATGCCTAAATTCTTCCTCGTTTCCTGAACAACAGAACTAAAGAACTCAGTGCCAATGATACATTCTGGATAAATTCATGTGGTTCTATCAGTTTCATGTCCGTTTTATTAGTTACTTTTCAATGATAATATGGTAACAGAACATGATTTAGATGTTCGTACCTACACTCATTACCAACACAAATGCACAGAAAACTCTAATTCTTGTTGAAGTAAATGTGGCTCATAAATTAAATGAGTTTGCAAGCTAAAATATAGAAAACAAACATACATGTTAATAATTGACTGTTTTTAAAGAGAAGGGACTAACCGAGGGTACTCCTCTCTGGTCAGTCAGGCACTGCAGCTGGTACAACTTTGTGGTTAGCCAGGCACTGCAGCTGGTACAACTGTGTGGTCAGTCAGGCACTGCAGCTGGTGCAACTTTGTGGTCTGTTAGGCACTGCTTGTCAGACAGGCAGTTTTTACTGCAGTTTGAGCAGCGAACTGCTACTTTTACCATGCTTGGATGCCTGAGACAAATAGGATTGAGACTAATATGACTGAAATCGAAACCTAATAGTCTTACTGACTCATAAACTAAAAGTTTGTAATGCATTTGCATTTTAAAGCGGCTTATTTTGTTTGTTCACAAGATTGCTTTTTTCACTTGAGTTGGAAGTCATCTATGAATTTCAAGCCACTTGGTTCTACCCTTTAAAATTATTGAAACTTAAAAGTGTACAATATATCTTGAACAGGTTTTGAGAAAAGGGGCAGAATACTTTCTTTTTTGACGAATAAGCTACTATTATTTGTGACCTTTTTTTTGAGGAAAATATAACATAAACGAGTTTTTTGTCTTGGACGAGGAGCTACCATCAGAAGTCAACTTCCAGCTCGAGGGAGGAAAAGCTTTCCAAGGTCCTTACCGCTTGTAAATTTATACATCAAGCGAAGACTTCGACCTTATTGCACAAGTAACATTAAAATTCGTTCTTTATTGCACTGTGGAAGAGACAATCGATATACAACGTTTTGAAAATTTTGTGAGGTCCACTTCGTGTAAATGTAGAGAATCTGGTCACAAACTCCTCTGTCCAATAGCTTAAATTTTCGAAATCACTCACGAATTAAGATTGCTTCATTTACAAAATCAGAATTAACCTTCGTAATACATACGGAAGAATTTTAAAGGATTAATGTACAAACATTCCATTATGGAAATTGAATTACTCAATAAAATTATTTTTAAGAGCAAACTTACTTAAAAAATGGCAATAAAATTGAAGATTTCTTTTATGATGTAAAAGAATCATAGAAAACTACGTTTGCATTACCCAATCCCAATCCCAATCCATTACCCAATTAATTGTTCAGAATTTATATTTCATTTTATATCTGAAAATTTAAAAACCTTCAAAGTATTTGAAAAGTAAGAAAAAATCTTTTCTGAATATCATGAAAGAGCCTACTTGAACTTAAATTAACAGAGCCAGGTCAGTTATTACAAAATTCATGTATTGAACTTATCAGAGAATAACTGCATTGAGCGTTCTGTTCAATAAATTGTCTTATGTTGCAAAGTTGTGGGAGTGATGCCTTCCACTCTCAAATTTGAATCCAATTCATATTTTGTAACTTGGGTTTTGGTTGTAGGCTGCCATACTATGACACGAAAGAGTTTTTTCGTATCTATGTTTTGTTTGCCCTTAAATCTGGGTGTTTCTTCCTTACTTTACGGAAACTATTTACAGTGTGCATCCAAAATTTCTGAGACGATTTTAAATGGATCAAAAGTGAATGCTCTACTGAAGGAATAAATTTACAGTGAAAGTTTGGGTTTGAATAAAACAACTTTATTTATAATTTGTTAATTATTTCTTCTAGAAGAAATTCAAGAGTTTACTGCTGGCTAGTATTCAAATGTTTCCAGTTTCTAAGAAAGAACCGTCGTAGAATATATATATATATATATCTATATCTATATATATATATATATATATATATATATATATATATATATATATATATATATATATATATATATATATATATATATATATATATATATATATATATATATATATAGAGCAACAAAGACCAGCACTGGGTGAGGAACAGCAGAGACGATCAATGATAAAATGAAGATTACGGTCGGGAATTTAATGATTTGCACGTCCCGCATGCCTCTTCACTCATATCAGCCCGTAAATTATGATGTAGGAATTTCATTTTCAGTTCTTACACATTATGCCATTTGTGTTAGATTCTAACAGTGCACATTTGTTAATCGACAACTCTTATTGTGAATTAAAGTTGATTGTGAATTTGAGAGCAATTTCCCATTCGTTTTGAATTAGTCAGGGAAAAAATTGCTACAAGAACTTTCCCCGGTTTAGAGTAAACTTTGTCTGATATTAGGTTTCAATTCTGAAACCTTAGTTATTCCACATCCAATTGGATTTTATTGAAGGATTTGAAAATGTTAAGATGTAGAGGTCAAGACGGAGAAGTAGAGCATATGCTAACATTTTCTTCAAAGAAAGGAAAATGAAAGCTTTGAGAAGAAGAATATTCCCAAGCATATGAAATGTGTGACACTATCACGCCAAAACTAGAGTTAGTTGCTGCCAAAACTATACACTAACGTAAGTTTCGTTACTTGTCATAATTAAAATCGTAATTGAAGATTTTAAGGGTTTATATAGCGAAGAACTGAAATAAAAATTATGATAATTACGGGGCAATACCAAAAATCGTGCAGAAATGCTCTAAAACAATCGCAACAAATAACAAATCATGCGAATGATGGTGGTGAACATAATGAAATTTAAGTGTAATGCATTAAAATAGGGTGTAGACGTAGACATAAGAACAACAATTCATTCTATTTCGTTTATGTATGATTTAACCATCTGCCTTTAGAAATAATACATGTAGATTGACTTGACAGTACATAAAACACGTGTGTACGTTAGAAGATTAGTTCAACTGAGAACGGACCATCAGAAAACCATAAGTACACATTTTCATTCACAGTGTTTGACCTTCGATTAATAACATAGAGGACGCTTTTCAGTTCTTCCTTTAGTCTTGTTATTGAAGTAAGATACATGTTCTAAACATCGACGTTTTTGTAGCTCTACGTTTTATGAAAAACTCAGATGATTGAAAAACTTTCTCGTGTTCAGAATAGAATAGAATAGAATAGAATGAAAAAGAATAGAATAGAATAAAATAAAATAGAATAGAATAAACTAGAGCAATAGAAATGAACCGTTTGGTTCATTCATGTGCTGCTACCCAAGTCCCATGCTGCCTAAAGTAAAGGCATCAATCACGTACGTACACCTCAATCACACAAGCCAATTCAGTCACGTACACGCACTTCACTCACGCACTTGTCCCTCAATCATACACTCACCACACGAGTTTATTGGGAGCAGGTATCATACTTGCTACCTCAACTTCTTTTCTACGCAGGAATCAATTTAAATCATAAGTTGAAATAAATTACAAGCTAATGCTATCAGTTTATTGAATTCCTTCTTTGCTCAGTCACTTCACATCCCAGTGTACTCAAAATGAGACTCAGAAAACCCTTGGTCTTTTGGACAGACTGAAATGCTTGGACAATCCGTGTTGCGGCAAGATCTGCACGCTTTTATTGCATCAAAGCATGAGCTTTTTACAAAATAATAACAGTAACAATGTTGCATACAAATTGCGGAGCTGTTTGTTGCCGGACAACAGAATATAATTCTGCTTCATGCGACGTTGCCCAAAAATTCCAAAGAAATAAGGAGTCTGTCCTTAAACGCAGATGCGTGTCAATGCTCTCTTTACTTTGTAATTTTTGCGTTTACCAACTTTTAAGTGTGACAAACTATTAGTTATATTAAAAAGAGTTTGCTCTGCAGCCATCAAAGCAAATGATATCTTTGTTGTTTCTTTTAAGTCGTGATGCAGTTCATGGAGGAGTATGAAATTAATATGAATTGTTTCAGTTATTAGTTCAGGTAGTTATTAGAATGACAAACATATATACTGCATTTTCCGGCTACCTTATTCCTTTCCATCACAAGCTATTTTGAAAATTTCATAACGAATTTGTACATAAAATAACTTCAGACAAATATATCTGGTTTTCATGGCTAGCGATCATGATTTACTTGAAACTTATCATGTTGTCCTTTGGAAAATTAATGCTGGAACTATAAATTTATACAATTAATCGTGTGTGGTACAAGGTTACAACTGCCTTGTGTTGGGAAAAATACTATTTTGTTAGACACACGTAGAAACTTATTATTATAAGAACTACGAAACCAATATTGGAAGTCAATAATCGCTATTGTTGAATGCGTCTCATATACCCTGGATTATAATTTGATCTTAGATAGCTAAACAACCTACATATACATGGAATATTTACATATATTTATAATAAATTTAAATAAGCATTAAAACTTTATAAATTGTTAACGCCAAATGGTATACATATACAATTTACTATAACATAAAAAGCATGAACTGAGACAGGTTTGGGCATAAGAATTATGAATAAAACCCCCATGCAAACTGGTTGTTATTTTAAGAATTTAGTTTACTCAATAAACCTGAGAGATAAATATACCCTGTTCATTTGTAGAAGTTCTATAAGTTATATTAAAATTCTGTACAACTAAAAATACAAATTTTGAAAATTTTACTGTAAGAAACAAGCATTATTATTAATGTAACCCAAAAATTCAGACGATTCTTCCAATTTAGAGTACGATTATTTTAGGATGAGATTAAAAATTTGCTGCTGCCGAAGAAGAAAGTCAAATGAATACTTGACTCTGGATCTTGAAGCGTGTGCTTTTATCTACGCCCTTGGAACGTCTTTTATAGTTTGTTTTTCTTGCAAAATAGCTACCGAAGAACAGATAAGACGTGTGTTTGACCTACATCCACGTGCAGTTGTATATTTGGCACGTAAGTCAGGCACATCTAAGTATACACCTGCATTCAAGAAGCATACAAGACACATTCCCTGCCATACATGACGAGCAACATGCATTTGATAACTATGCGTACGTAGTTGAGAGTACGTAAGGAGTGATTGAGTGAAGACCATAATTATTAAATAGATCAGCTGTACGTACAATTAGGGCCCATTATCGTAAGCCCATCTTTTTATCAATATACAAGTCTCTCAAATACTTGAAGACAGTGAAAATGGTGGGATGAAAAAACCATGAGTTCTCACTAACATTTAAATTCAGCTCGTATTGTACTGTAGATACTCCATAAACTTCCGAAGCCTGAAATCAACTTCAGAGTAAACTCTACGGAATTTACATCTGAGATTTAGGTTAGTATGTCAGCCATCAGTCAAACTCGATAATTTTATCGCTTATTTATATTTGCAGTATTCATGACAACAAATATCAACCTGTAAGTATAAACCAATGACAAAATTTAGTGAGGAATATGAGAAGTTTGCTTGTTAAAATATTTTCTGCATAAATGAAATATTTTAACCAGTCGTGAAGTTCTGGTGCCTTTAAATTGTATAATGATTTTTTGACATGAGTAAACACGTAAACAAATTAATTTTCGGAATTATATTAACTATATAGAAAATACAAAAGTAGGTATGTTTGTTTGAATGAATTCCCCAAGCTCCTGAGAGTCAGTTGAAATGACTATAAAAATATACATGGATACACCGTATAATTTTCAAACTTATTTAACTAACTATGACAATGGTCACTGAAACTAATTGAAGGCTAAACGTGTATTGTCATTGACAACAATTAATTGGAAATGACTTCAATAGGGCGTAATTTACTATTGAAGGGTCAATAACGTTCTGGATGTCAGAACCACGGGTTAGGTGAACTATGAGTAACTGACTTTTGATTTTTTATTAAGAAAGACGAACAGTACTCCTACCTCAGAATTTAGCGTAGCATACTGAGATTGACATCTAAGATTAAAAACCTATCTTATGCCATGAGCAGCGTTTGAGCAACAAATGCATCCTATAAATCAGCAAAATAATGATGCAAAGAGCATTACAACAAATTTTGAAAAAATCTAAAAAATATCTGGTCGGTTTTGTAAATGAACTAATTTTGTGCTAACAACGTGATAAAATGAAAAAATCCTAAAAACAGACAACAATGTCCGTAATCCCTGTGATCTGGCTTTGGTGCGCTTTCACTCATTTAATGCTAGGTAAATGTCAGAATTGACAAGAAAGAAATAACGCATCACTCTAACATAAATCAATAAACGACACTTCAATCAAAAAACACTGATAGCTACATCTCACAATTTAAAGTCACGAGAAATATCTTATATTGACAAAGATAATTACAGGCATCAACAGAGTCTAGCGTGTTTATGCTCTGAATGCAACATAAAACAGACAAACATAAAAGTAGTCTCAAGTAGTCTCGTGCCTAGAAACTATTTGGCATAACATCACAAACATCTATTTGAATCATAATTATCATATTTATTTGAATATTAAAATAATATGATTTATTTCCCTTCATTTGATTGCTCATGAAGAAGGAGAAATTAATTTTTTTTAATGTTTAAAAGAATGAACTAAAGCATAATTTTTAAGACATATATCGGGTAATTGAACCTTTAGAAAAACTTCTATTTAGCTTCATTGAAGCCTGCAAGCCAATTAAAACTCATAAATTCGTGACTGAAACGACAGAACTTATTTTTTGAGCCTAATATAGAAGAAACTGTTTCATATGAAGGTTAGGAGCTGAAGACAGAAACCTGAACTAAAGAGGCAGATGCACCAATAGAATTGCACGCAGTGGTTGCGCTTTGGACTCTTGGGTAGCAACGCTACTGCCTGTGCTGCAAGCCTAGGTAATGATGAGCAAACACAGCATGCTACTAAGCTTGCTCTAGTGCAGGTTCATGGTTAAATTCTGCTGTGCAATTATCTGGCCCCTCCATACGTGCATTTGTTTCTGTGCAAAGGCTTGATATAATAGTGTGCATGGAAGCAATTAAGCCTGGCTTAATAAAGGCTATGCAATTATAAGGCCTTTTAGAAACTCAGAATGCTTTTCTCTCTACAAAGAAACGATATGATGGCTAGCATTACCGTGTAATGGTGTTGCAAGTATTGAGAGAACTCGCAAATATTCAATGCATGTTGCATGAAACCATGAAATTACTTTCTTTTCTTTTAAACGAAATGTATGCTTATGTTAGAATGTTACGGATAAAAAGGTCTCAAACTGACTCGTATTACTCACTTAGCATATTATTTCACTACTACAGACACAAACTACTACAGACACTACTACAGTCCTGTAGGCTGACAACAGCATGCTGTTGTTCAGGCACGGGAGAGTGAGGTGGCCGTTCTAATTTTGTCAAGAAGTAATCATTCTTTCAGAATTTTCATAGAGCTTCCTTATAAAAATACAATTACCCTGGAAATTTAAAGCTTACTTTCTCATGATATGGAAGCTCAGTCAGCGCTCGGTATATTGCATGAACAAAAACTAATGTGTGAGTACAGAATTTTGAGGACTTCCCATGCTTATTTCCTTTTTGAAGTTCTCTAGGAATTCATGGCTTCTGCAAAAATACATAAATAAAATAAATTGATAACAAAAATAATAGTGGAAAAAGAGCAGTAATAGAATAAATAACACAAATCTAGAGTGTTGTGGTCGAGATGGTGATGTTGTGCAGCTCACGTTGCCCAAAACAGAACATTTCCACTGTACGCGTCGAGTTGAATCGTCTGCGGTAAAACGAAAAGACGAGTGATTTATTCTGCGAGCGGTTTGGAGAAGTGCCAGGATAGAATACCAAGCCAGAGCCAGAATCACGGGCTCAACAAACGATCTGTCTGAATTCTTTTGTCGTTGAAGCCAGCGGTCTCTTTTTGTTTTGTTCTTGTTGCGGAACAACTTTTTTTGTGCAAAGAACACTCATGTACAACGCTTACGCAGAATGCAAGTATGATTAAGTGAAGTTAGAAGAACATTCCTAAACCAATTTCACCCTGTAGGTTTTGTGCTACATATACTGAAATTATTATTGTTAAGGATTATTATTATTGTTAAGGGTTATTTATTGGTTTATGACAGCTATACATATAAGTTCTATCATACTTTCGAATATTTTCAGTGAGTTTCAGAATAACCCTTGAAAATGTTGAACTCCGTTATTCATCACGTAATTTCCTATTTCTGAATATGAAATGAGCTTATAATGCTCACATCAATACTTGAGTGAAACTTTGCTCAGATGACGAATGAACTTTGTTGCTCACAAATTGACAGAAACTTCGTTTGAAAGTGAAAAC
The DNA here is from genome assembly GCA_006783055.1 of Trinorchestia longiramus. Classification (NCBI taxonomy): domain Eukaryota; kingdom Metazoa; phylum Arthropoda; class Malacostraca; order Amphipoda; family Talitridae; genus Trinorchestia; species Trinorchestia longiramus. The sequence continues at coordinate 112,946 of VCRD01000643.1, read as the reverse complement.
AACATTCAAAAAATGGATAAAGTTTATTAAACAAACAAGGCAATATATGAACTTCAATGAGTTTTGGTCCATTGTCCCAACTCTGCGCAGAATTCAAGTCAAAATTTCGAAGTATGTACTGCACGAAGAGGATTTTTTTCGTTTATTGAGGTTTTGAGATAAATTTTCTTACTTAATTGTGTTGTGTCTATGTTAAACTTTTGAACAAGTGAGAAAAATCAGGATCTAAAATTGTGTCATGCGTGCTTATTGGCACTTTGTATTACGTATTCAAATATTAAGCGGTCAATGTATCGTTTCAAAAATTATGGATCAATTGTGCCGAAATCGCAGCTAAGGAGAAATTTTTAGCACAAGGGAGTACAAATACATACGATCATGAAGAACTAGTATACTGTACATACACAGATGGTACAGAGTGGCTGTGTAAGAGAACAGGTATACTGTGCATAGATGGTACAGTTTTTGTGCAAGGGAGCCAGCATACTATACATAAATGGTACAGCGTGATTGTGTAAGAGAACCAGCATTGTGTACATAGATGGTATAGAATGTTTGCGCATGAGAGCAGGTATATACAAGTATTTCTCGTGAAGGATTGCTTGCGATTGTGCAATACCAGATCACACAAACAACAAATTTTTCTCGATCCTGAAAATCGTTCTCTGCAATCAACTCTTTTAAAACCCCATACTGGGTTCAATTCCATACAATATGTAACGAATGTTTTTCGTGACAAGAGTTGTGGTCCCTTTTAGGACATTGCTGGTACCGCAGTCATCGACTTTGACAGTTGCAAAAACTGAAGAGTATGAAGATCAGTTCTTTGTTTTGTTGAAAGAAACACATTAACTAGGAACTGCAACAAAAAAGTAAGCCATTGATTTAGATTTTCTGAACTTGATTAGTATAGATAGTTTTGTTGAAATACATATACGTGTGACTATACATACGAGTATATATAGCAGTATTTCTGGAGTTGTAATAATTTATTTTGATCAAACAGGATGTCATTCGGTATAAAATGAGAACGATTCAGTAATTTTCTGAGAAGTTTTTCTAAAAATAAATTGTGGGAACACATTCAAAAGACTTGTCATGAAATTTATAGACGTCTCTGACATTTTACTTCAATATTCAGTCTTTAAAATTTTCCCTAAGATCCCACAGAAATATTATGTTTGTAGCACTAATTTCACACATCTTTAGTAAACTAGAACTCTTTCCTTTGCTGCAGTCATAACTTGAAAGCCTCATCCGACCAGTGAGTACTAAACCAAATGTATATAAATACTGTCTATCGCGAACCATTCTATTGTGTACCACGGTCATATAATTTGAGCATAAATCAACCCATATTACTACGTACTACGAGTAACATCAAATGTTTTACGGGCCACCTATTTTCTGTGACCTCGAGTCATGTAACCATTACGTGTCACAAGGGATGTAGTTATTATTTACAGAAGCATGTAATAGTTGTAAATGACGTCACATGCAATGCTTGTGTGCATCGAGTCGTATAATTATTGCATACGACAAGCCATATTAAAGTATGCCGTGAGTCACATTTATGTGCACCTCGAGTCTTATTTATGTGTGTCATGGGTCATATTTGTGTGAACAACGAGTTGCATAGCTATAGTGTAACAAAAGACACGTGATAGTTGTGTATCACAAGTCATGTGATATTCATATTTTTTGAGTCATATAATTATTGAGCACCACAAACCACATTTCTCTGTACCACGACTCGTATTTATGTGCACCAAGAGTCATTTAACTATTGTGTTCCTGGTCTTGTAATTATTTTGCAATGTACGTCAGGTAATTATTATGTAAGAAATGATGAAGGACAATATGACTGTTCCCCCTCATCCTCCATCCATTCTTTTTTAACCCTGGGGCCTGTGTGATTGAAATGCATGTCCATACATGACTGAAATGAATGTCCGTGATTAATGTGTCTGTACGTGATTGATGTCTTAGCTTTAGATGGCATGAGACTTAAGTAGCAGCAAGAATGCATCAAACAACTCGTTTATTTACCGTATTTCATTTCATTCGACTTTTCGAATCGCACTACTATAAGTACGCTCTTCAGCTTGTTTGTGTTACACCTTGCTTGAATGATTTTCCTGCGAAGCTACTTCTTTTCAAAAGATTGAATGTAAAAGTTGGTTCTTTAAAGATAAAAATGTCGATCAACTATTTGCTCGAAATGATAACTCGTTTCTGAGAGAACTTACTTCAGTATAAACTTTATTCAGAAGCAGGTTGTCTGATGAACAAATTCTTTTCACAAATATCCTGTCAATCGAGTTACACTCCGACTTGTTATGAGGCACCTCGGAGAGAAGGCTGTCATTACTTCAGAAGCAAGCAGGCATTCCGTCTTTCTTTTGCAAAAGCACCGGCGCTTTTGTTTCGCTGAGCTTGCAATGGTGGAGGAACGGCTGCTACAATCGTGGAGGAGGACAACTTTGCTGAACGCTTCTTTTTCTTCTGCTATTTTATTACCATCGGCTTGACAGCTCAAGTTTTTGTTCAAAAAAATGACATGGGATTTAGTTAAATGCCTTTGTAGTCAGAGATATTTCAAAGAACCGTTCTGTAAAAACTTGAATTGGCTAAGTTTACAGTACAATAATATAATTCCTAACCTAAATTTATCTTTTAAACTTATGAAAAATTTGTATCTATTTCTGATAATTGGACAGGAAAATTAGAACGCCCCTTAAAAGTGAGCAGGTAGTTTTTATATTCTGTTGATTTGTGAATGGTCAGGTACACAATTCTTACTCTAATATGTACTGTTCTATCACTTATACTATTGTTTCTGTGTTTTCATAAAGCTACAGCATTGTTTTCTTCACTCGAAAAATTGATTGATAATGCATGCACTATTTTACCATATTTGAAGTAGGCCAAGTTTTCTTCTATTATCAATCTAAAAAGCTTGCAATCTAAAAGTTTATTTAGCCAACTAGTATTTAATTTGTCGGAAAATTGTCTCAAAATAACACGATACGATAGTGAACTAAATTGTTAATCCAGCTGACTTGAAATTACAATTGAACTACCAAGCTCTTCTATGAAAGCTTCGGGGCACAAGACTCCCACCATTTAGGACAACGACGATCATAGAGCGAGTCCTAGACCTGCACAACAAAATCACATCGTCTCCATGACGGCGTCAAACGCGTCAAAAATACTGTGCATCACAGTGCAAACGTTCTTTTGTCTAGTACAAATATTTCTAATTAAAAGTGCACCGTAATTGATATCTTTAAGTTATAAAGCGTGTTGTACCTGAACTATAAGCAAATAAGATCGTCTTCAGCAGTAAATGAAATATCAAACCCCCAATGCGATATTATATACTTTATTTTTCTATCATTCACGCCAGTGCCCTATTGATATGACATATAAAACCAAGTCATCCAACCACTTTTAACAAAATTTTGCAGCTGGGTAGCTTTCATTCAACCATTCAACCTCTCATTGTCCAACACAAAAGCAACTCCTACCTAACATCTTCGTTCACCCTATTTCCTTATTCCAAACTGGAACATTACCCGTCCAACTCTCTTTTCCAAACTGAAACACCATCCATCCAACTCTCTTTACCAAACTGGAACATCACCAGTCCAACTCTCTTTACCAAACTGAAACATCATCCATCCAACTCTCTTTTCCAAACTGAAACATCATCCATCCAACTCTCTTTTCCAAACTGAAACATCACCAGTCCAACTTTTTATTCCTCCACTGCAACTACGATCCATGTCGTCCTTTGGTGCAGTAGTACAAACTATACTTGCCTTTATTTCCCCTTCAAAACATCTATCTGAGGATTTTATCCGTAGATTTTGTACTTTGTAACACCTTCCTTGCGATGTTTCCCACTCCCCTGTAACCCTTACTCAACACCAAAAAAATATGAGCTGGCGTAGAGACGCGGACGCTTCATTAGCCTCTAATGCATTCCATTCGTCTGCGCCTCAAAAACGACGCCAATTCTACGAGAGAATCAAACATTTTATGGCCAATTGTTAACGCATTGCGGTGAAGGCACCCTTGCATTCGAGCAATCTTGGGTTCCCTCGATGACGTAGTCGTTAGTAGCAAAAAAAGGCTCAGAAACACAGGAATGGTTCCGGGAAACTGCAGGTCGGCGAGTCTTTCTACCATTTATGAATGCCCTCTGAAACCATTTAGTGTCTCCCCGTATTATTAGCAAACTTCTATTTAGTTAGAGATACTGTCAGTAAAAAGGACAGAGTTTTTAGTGAATAAATTGAGAAATTAAGCAGTATTACCATCAAATTAATTTTCCCTTTGTATGTACATACTGACTGTGAATTTGCAGACGCGATTTGTTTTGTGTATTCTGAGAGTAAATAGAGAATTCCAACACGTGGCCCATTATAGCAATCCCGTTTTAGAAAGTTTGTTTTGAGTAAACAGCTCAGGCTAATAGCTTGAAGTAGGTGCTGACGTAGAAGATTTTTCTGGAGTGTTAGATAAATGTATGATTATCCTCCGCTGAGCCCAGGGCTAACAATCAACTCTTGGATCGTATAAAGTTACCCTAGAAGCGTCTAAAAGGTCATAAACATGGTACAATACTTCTATTTTGTGTGAAAGTATGATCATTAAATTTTCAACCGTCTTTAAAATGAGCAAATTAAAAATTATCGGTCAGGAATTTTTTCATACGCTCAATAGTTGGACGTGGACGGTTCTTCATCATTGCTTGAACAACTTTGTTCACAACAATTATATACTAATACTCTAAATAGCCTAATATTCGGTATTTAGATTTAATATCCCATTTACGAAAGAACGCTATATTATACTCTCTGAGGAAAGTAAAAACAGTTTCTGTCATACGAAAAATGCTGATTTCATATTGACATTGTTCAAATTGCAGCGTTTCACGGCAGTGAAATTTAATTTTTCAAATTTCATATTAGGTGTTCATCGTGTATATTAAATTTTATATCTGAAATCCAATTACATTACATAGCAGTGTAATTATTTTAATAACAAAGTACCTTTACTTTTTCCACAAATTTCAGCTGGGCTTAGGTGATATGCTTATTTAATAACCAGAGAATTAGCAGGAGTGTCACACAAATGTTGTTCCTTAAAAATTTTAGTTATAAATGATATAATTCGTTCGTGTAATCTGAGGTGAACTGAAGGGGTAATACATTAGGAGTGTCAAGGGAGGATTACGAGTTTGATGTTTGATTCTGGTTTTGTGATGTAGCATTGCACAGTTACCGGACAAATATCCTGTCTGAAATAATACAGGGTGTCTCAAAAAAATATACTCACTCTTTAACCGTTGCTAACATGCTGTCTTCTTTGTGTTGCAGGTATGAAGTTCGAACCCTTGCGAACATGATTCTTTAATTACATTTAATCATATTCGCAAAGGTTCGAACCTCACACCTGCAACACAAAGAAGACAGCATGTTAGCAACGGTTACAGGGTGAGTACATTTTTTTGAGACACCCTGTAGTATCAGGAGGCAAAATTGTGATCCGACCAGCGGCGTTCAATTGCCTGAGGTAATAAGCCAATGAAATCAGTTCTTGAGTAAGGGTCAATTTTATCTTAGGTTTAGTTGTGAAATTAACTTAATTTTTTAATTAGTTCAGTATTAGTAGGTAACGAATCAAGTTTATGGGAAATTATTATCGAAGCAAGTTATGAAAGATATTTACACAACTTTTTTGATATGTGTCAAGTGTTTTCAAAAGAAGAATTGAGTTTTTGTTTACCCCTTAACTACCTAACTGATCTAGCTCTTCAACCTCAAACATTCTAAAACTTCCACCAGACTTCAAAGATGCAAAATACGTGTAAGTAAATGACCATAAAAGAAAATAATGTTCTGTTTTGTCAGTGAACTGATTCCTTCAAAATGATCACGACAGTTAAAATTTAAAGGTTTCGTTTGATCACTGAATGTATTATATTTGTTTGATACGAATGAGATCCTAAAATTTTAAAAATTAAAAACGTTACAAGCGCCCTGACTGGATTAACTTTTAATGAATGTATTACAATTAATTTTAAGGTGTACTAAAGACAGTCACCATCAGCTTGAATGCACCTGTAATGTATTATGTTAGAGCCTAAATCTTAGACAGGAACTCTTCATACTCTAATGTAGGAAAAAAGAACATGACAATTTCCTACACCCTTTAACTTCTTCTTTCATTACGTCCTCTTTCGATGACTTCTCATAACTCCGTAAGTAATAACAGCACGTTTTATTACTAGTTCGAAACGTGTTCAGTATTCAGTTAAAAAGGTGTTCAGGATTCAGTTCAAAACATGTTCAGTGTTCAGTTCAAAATATTTTCAGTTCAAAACATGTTCAGTTCAAAACATGTTCAGTGTTCAGTGCTCTTTACTGCACCATGTGATGCCTGGTTCCGCCAGTGTGCTTCACTGAGTCGGCAGCGAGGTAATAAGGTTAGGTTAGGTTTCGTGTTGTTGCTGCCGTTGGCGAACCATTGTAATTCAGTACATCAAGGTTTCCAACCGGTGAAATAGCAGTTTCAATGAATTACACATCATTAAGTATTTTTTATTGATTTTGAAAACCAGGGAACATGTAAAAATATATATATATATATATGTTCTTTTCCGTAATTAGTATGCATTCTGCAGAAATTCATGTTACTAACGTTCTCATAAGTATTTAAATAAGGAAAATAGTACCTTGATCTTCTTCTTGTCTTAAAAATAAATGGCTTTAGTGGGTTTGACATGTGAAATCTAGCGTAGTTTTTCCAGAGTGCAATTATACACTAAACAGCGACTTGCATCCTGGATCTGGAGTGTTAACTTCATTAGAAAAATGTTCAGGATAGAATGATTGTATTATCGTTTTTTTTACTTGCTTGCTTTAATACTATGCGAACCAAACATTTAACCTGCACGATCACTGAGACCTGCAAGAGGCACAAATGTGATGAGGTAAGGGGCACAAACGCGTGGAGGAGGTACAAAAGCTATCAGGTAGAGGGTACAAACACAAGGAGGGGGTGCAAAAGCGGCGACGTGGGGGACACAAAAACAAGGAAGGGGTACAAATGCAATAAGGTGGGGAACACAAACATGAGGAGGGTACAATCCTTCAGCCTTACTGACTCGAAATACTTGGATAACAGAGAATGATGCCAGTGAAGAAACATTACCGTTTCTAGAAATTTCGGAAAAAACAATGTGTTGTATTTTAGTGAACGCCCTCGTCCTGATGCTATTTCATCTTTTGTTTCTATACTGTGACGCGGGATAGTGAGGTGTAAATCACGTGATTTAGACTAATGAAAGCCTATCATTAGTTAGGTTGTTTGCAGAATAGGCCAACAAAGCATAACAAGAACTTATGATGTAAGCATTAGCAGTAATGACGCTTGCTATAAATCACTTTGTATAGTCATTATATCTGTAAAGCACAATGACCCAGTAACATAAATTGTTACTGTTCCTTTAAATTACTTCTATAATCCACGTGAAAGCTCATAATACGGTAGTGGAGTCGCTGATCTTGTGATCGTGCATACAGCTGTGTAAAATATAAGAAATGGCTCAAATTTTAAATGATATCATTAATAAATTATCAGGAATGAATTGGTTATCAAGAAAGAATGTTCCCAGAAACTAGTTTTGAATCAGGAATTTTCTATGAAAGGAAATAATACAGACTAGTTCTGTAATTTCAAACTGACTATCGATTGTGAAAATTTAATCAGAGGTTAATCAAACACTCTTTTTTCTCCATTCATAGAACATCTATATTAGGTTCTGTGTTTAAATCTAAAAACTAAAATAATGCAAACGATGACACACTTTTTTAACAATGAAAACATTTCAACAGTTCCTTAAACAATACAAATTATTTTGCCTCACATGGCTCTGGGATTCGCTTAGCATCTTCCGGGCGCTCACTTAGCATTTGCGAGGAGTTAAGTCTGCATTATCAGAGCGTAATTACGTCTTGCGTGCTGTTTTAAGCTAAATTACTACGTCTGTAGGTTATGAAAAAATGCGATTCTCCTTCTTTGATACCTTACTCTGAAATAGAAGGAAAAATAAGATCGCAAAAATTTGGTCTACTTCAAAATATTTTAGGACGGAAATAATTATTTACGTGTAGCCTTTTCCCAACGCAATAGCTTTAAATGAATTTACAGTAAATTTACGATTTTAGTCCTTTCGATAATACACAATGCATCGATTGGAAAATTATTACAATGCACAAGAAAGATAAGTTTTGCTTTTTGTCATTGGTGCCGCTTTGAAAAGTACTCAGTAATATTTGGAATACCTCACTCGATGTCACTCAGAAAGTACAATACTTCATACATATGAATTGACGTATCTCTACATCATAGATCACGGCGTAGGGCGGTCGGCGATGTAATCAGCTTTTGGACGGAGATTTGAGGGCTCCTAAGCCGGATCTCTGCCTTCAGAAAAGCTGGTTAAAATGCTTCGAATTTTATAATTCGCCGCTCGGAGAATTGATCAAATGATCATCGGTCCAAGTTCGTCCTACCTAACAGGATTACGATCATATCAGCCTTCTACATTTTCTTCGTGAAAACATGTAACTTTTTATCAGCTACTCGGTTCCCTAAGTATTTATACTAATATGCTCTATTTTTGACAAGGATATTTTTCCGAAAGACTGTAATGATCTAAGAAAATGAACATGCCGATTGTCTTTAATTGGCCTCGACGATGTTTAAGTTAAACTTGGTATAAAATGACACATTTCGATTAATTACTTCCCGAAACCAAAGTCAAAATAATATTTTTCATTCAAATTCTAAGACAATGCAATGAAACCAACGCAATGTAGGATAAATTCATAACTGATACAATAACTGCGACTTAACCAGCTGTATTACAGTTACTCCATGACGAAAACAATTCATGTGTAATCCTAAGTACGGAATACTTTTAGCCCTTCCGATAATGTTCATGTATGACAAACTCATGGAAGAGCTTGATATGATTTGAAATGTTTGAGATCAGGTGTAGAAAAACTGAACAACGAGTGCAATGGAAATGCAGGAGTCTCAGTATTTCAATATTTTCATATATATGACTCCAGGAACACAGACAAGTATATTTGTAAATCCATTGTTCAACCACCACAGAAGAAAACTTTTTAAAATCCTTTGAGTCATACAATGCTTTCTTCAGCAGTGAAAAACTGGTCAACCCCACAAGCCACCTCTCTGTTAGAATTCCTCTCTAGTTTCGTTTCAGAAAGATCGGAACTTGGAGAACTTTTATCAAAAATTTGGGTACAGTAGTCATCGAGCTGCCGTTTTGCCAGCAAATTACTACGGTCATCACTAACAGCTCTTCCTAAAGTGCTCTTGCTACTGACTATGGTGTCTCTAGAGCGAGTGTAATCTTTGGGGCTTACTGAAAATTCAGGAGTTTTCGCACTTGCAAAGTCCAGTTGGGGACGCAGGTCAAAATTAACAGACTTTTTTGGAAGATGCCGCTCATCCGTACTCGTCTCAGAGGCTTTGGCGGCTTCCAGGCCGAGGTGATGATGAGGATCTATCGATCTTCTCGGCAGTGATGAATCCGCAGCTTCTTTCGTGCAGTATTGAGTCCATTCTACTGAAGGAAGGTCGAAGCCTCCACAGCCCTGTCGAAATAATTAAAAGATCTTAAGCTGACAGACGTAATAATTGAAATTTTATTAACAATGTAGTTTGTGCAAGAAATTGTATATGGAGTGTCGCTAACTTTTCATAGAATAGTTGATGTCAGTTTCAGAATGATCGATGTGTCTATAAAGATACTGTTACTGCGTTGTGACTTATAAGAAGAAATGATAAATGTAACTGTAAAGAACGGCTTTTATTCTCTAAACATCAGGTTAACACTTAATTAAAAAGAGTAAAAATTAATTGAACAATTTCAGTATTTGTATTGTGAACAGCTCTATCGACTCAAAAAATACCGTTTTTGAAATTGAAATGTACGCGGAACTAATAGGCTTTTACTCATTTATCAAGAAGCAAGAAAATTAGAGAGCCAAAACCAGAGTTCCTATTTTTTTGTACCTATTTGTGGGTTGTTTTTGATGGTTAATGCTACTAGTCCCTTCTAAAATAATATAGTCTGGAAGTTGTTAACTAATGTTCTGCAGTTTTTATTTTGTGTTCTATCAAACGAGAAATTTTTTGTGATTTATAACAGTGTCTCGACGTCACTCTGACATAAGAATACAGAGGCCCAACGTTCCTATTTGTGCGACACTGGAAATTCTCCTACCGTCTCATTGCGTTTGAGAAGTTGAACATAAAAAAGCTCCCTGGATGAATAATATCGAAAAATTTAATGCAGCGGAAGGAACAAAGAAGTCAATGATAGTGCTTAGAGGTTATAATGAGTGAAGGAATGCTGACTAGTTCAAGTTTGTTACCTTTATATGTATAGTTCAGCATTTTTTCGTACTTTTTCTTAACGTTTCTAGAACGCTTCGAAATAATGAATAATTGTTTAGGTGTTGTGTTCAAGAAGATTATACTATGTATAATAAAGTTCATGAGGTTCAAAGACTAACTTGGGATGTGTGTACAAATTGCTCACATTTTGCCTCAGGTGAAGGTACATCGATAATGTACTTCCTCTTCAGTAGAATTGAAGCCTTCAAAAGAATAATATGATGTTCAGCATGAGCTGATTACAGCATTCTCTTTAAGTGGGCAAATCATGAAGTAATAGCCTCACTTATATTTGCAGTAAATAATATTCTCACAAAGACAAAGCAAAGGCATAAAGAGAAAAAAATTGACTGGCTTCACTTTGTTGTACAGACAATCCTATTAAACACGTAATAACCACAAAATGTATTAGCTCGTGATTGAATAATTGAATAGTTCTAAACGGTGGTGAGTATTCTTACATTTTGTCATACTTTTTACAAATTTCTTTTCTATGAAATTAAAGACACGTGTCATTGAACCACTGCTTTGACGAAGAATTTCGTTTTTTATTCGTGCATTAAACTTTTTAATTTACTGTTCATTCTGGCAGTCCAACTGGGTTGTGTAACTTCTTGCCTAGTATAGCTTTCCTTGTACAGGGTGCGGCAACAAAACTTCCCTTTTTTCAAAGCAAAGCTCTTTGAAAAAAGGAAGTTATGTTGCTGCACCTTGTACAACGCAGGAACGTCAAACTAAACAATCGTATGATGAATGTATTAATTTCCTTTATATTTATTTTTTTCCAGGTTCCGATGTGTTTTATGCGTAATTATTGATTAAATTAAGTATAATTGATCTTGGGTAATTGTTGTAAAAATAAACATTTTAACGTCTTTAATATACGGACAATTAAATCGATTAGAAACAATTATTAATTGAACGAATTGTGTTACTCAGCAGGACATTAAGTAATATTCAAAGAATATTTATAGTTAGACTTTAGATCCAATAGAATTTATCATTTTTAGGCTGTACCTTCGGATGGTTTTGAATAAAATCTTTTTTTTGTTCCTGTGTAAATCAATACAAAGAAACTTCTAAATATTTCTTTCTCCAATTTTTCCCATTTTGATAAGAATTAATGTTATCATCATTATTATATGAGGGTCTCTAAAAATACGTTCATGTATAACATTCTAAATTGAACTCACGAACTGTCCCTGATCTATGGGGACTTGAGCAGCAGGGCTGGACCGAGACGTGGTTGCTTCGACAGACCGCATTGGATCCGGAGGTTCCACAGGCGACAAAAGTTTGTATGTTTCCTCTGGGAAATTGAAAAGTGGAAGCGGACTAAGATTAATTGAATCACCGCAGCTGCATTAAAGCCGCACTAATTTTAATGACACCGGTTCTGCCCAGCAACACGAGGTAATGCAGTTACAAAAGAAAACTTCAACATAAAGTAAAATGCGCCGCTGCAACGCTACTTACAAGAATGTCTAACTAGTTTTAGAACTCAGTAATCAGTGAAATGATTTTTCCGGCAACACTGGAATTTCGTCTGAGTTGGTTTATTTAAGAAAGGAAGAAAGCAACACAGCAGTGCTAGCGATAGTAAGTGTTTTTACTGACACAGTATTTTAGATATCCAAATAAAAAATCAAAAAATCGTTCACTAAAGGGATTAAAACTATCACTTACAAAACACCCTCTGACCTTTATAAATCATTCAGTGACGAGCCACTGTCTTTTGTCAATTATTGTGCAACGGCAATCGTAGCTGCGTAATACTTCAAAATGAATCTATCAGGATAAACAAAATAAAACAACAACAGTCTAACACTGGCATTGCGAAAATTGGTTGTCAATTTCAAGAGGTTGCACGAGTTCTAAGATCACAGAAGTATGTGCAAACTAGACCATAGAAGTACTTGAACATCAACAATGCGTGTGAGGATTCACGTACACGTGCCAGAAAGAGAGAAAAACATACAAACACTACACAAAAAATTATTAAAGAGTTACAACTATTTTCAGTAACTGAAAGTAGCCACGATGAAAGTACTAGAATTACACAACTGTTACCACTTTGATATTAGACTCTTAGATCTGTATTTCAATTTTTTCTAATTACCCGAACTAAATTTCTTAACAAAACAAAAACTTGGATAAAATCGCGCTGATTCATCATGAGGGTTTTCAAGAATTACAGCTATATATCTCTGCATCTGTAATATATGCATATTTTGCAACAAATCATTTTTACATTCATGTGCATACTGAAATGCTTTTATTTTACAGATTTCAGAAATGAACGTTTCAGAATGAACGAAAAAATTGTAATTTTAGATCTAAGTAAAAAAAACATGGGTGAAGAGGCTATAAGAAAACTTCCAGAAAACTTTCGATACATCCAGAAAAACGCATCATATTTCCTAAAGTTGTATAAAATTTTTGAGAACAAAGGTTCTGCACAGAATCTCACTCTACAAACACTATTCATCTGTCCTGCATAGGACTTGGGTGATAACCCAAAAACTAGCACTTCAGTTCGTTTCGTAGTTCTATTTATTTTCTACTATTACCTCTTTTTCTACAGGGTGCGGCTAAATAACTTTCTGAAAAAGTGAAGGCACTTCCTTGTAAAAAGCAATTTATGTTACCGCACCCTATATGATCACCACAACCTCCACTAGTATTTCTCACATCGTGGAAGTTGCTAATTCAGTCATCAGTAATGTCGACTCAGCAACATCTCACCTATGTTGGAGACAACGTCTGGGCCCCTCCTGGAGCGGCTGGGGCTGAGGCAATAGATGCTCTGCTTGAGGTTCGTCGTTTTGGCCCGCGCATTTGTGGAAGCCTCTACGCTAGACTCAATTTGCCCAGCAGCTCCTCCACTGAGGCTATTTTGTGGTGATTGGCACGCCTCTCTGCTTCTTCTGTTGTACCACCACAGCCTCATCACAACCGCAGTGATGAGCAAGACAAGCACTGACACCACTGACACCATCACCATTACGATCACTGAAGTCAGGCCAACTCGCTCTTCTGTCACTGCAAAATATTTTGAAAGCATGCTAATGTTTTGCGAACAAATTTCGAAGATTTCACTCACATTCATACAAATCTTGAAATCATTTGCTTACATTTTTGCTTAGCTTATTATGTAATTACGTATAGATATCGCTCAAAATCAATACCAGACTAGCATAAATGGAAAGTCTTAAGTGCACAGAAGACACAAAAATGTTCTGGATATGCTTCAAGAAGTACTTGGGAAATACGAGGCTATTGCATCATGAAGAGCCTGTCGACGATAATATGCATTAATTTGAAACAAGAAATACTAACCAATGTTGAATGTTGGTCATTTAAGACTTAATCTTTTGTTGTCAAATCAGCTCCTATGGAACACGTCGTGACTGAAGGTTTCTTTATTTCATTTGCAGTCATTTGCAGAAATTTTATTTTTAGCTGAGTAAGTGCTAAATGTGTAACATTTTTACTTTCGAGTTGAACTCATAAGAGGACAAATATTAGTCAATTTTCTCAAGTTGATCAGGAATTTTGATGATGCTAAAACAACTATCTTTTGAAATCTACTTTATTGAGTAAATTAGTTTTACAGCTATTGCAGCACTGCACTCATACCTAAAATGGACCCTGCTCCCAAGGATGTTTCATTGACTTATGTTACGACGAAATAATCTCGAAATTATCATATATAATTTACTTCTGAATTTTCTAAAATGAGAAAACTTTTTGATTTAAGGCACACATGTATTGTTTTTCTAAACAATAGCTCTTTGAACAAGCTAAGAAAACTATTGAATTTTCAAATTCTTAATTTTATTCGCATACCAACATGCAGCTATAGTATCGTGATGTCCAAGTATGATAAAATATTTAAAATATTTGGACTAGGAATTTATTTGCAGTTGCCAGCGTCACACTCTGAACTGTTCAATGAATGCTAAGCCTCTATAGTGGGCTGAGTGAAAATTGTTTCTCTATGTCTCCAAATCAAGTACCATAAATTGTAGAAATCAATTTTAGGATACTTTCTAGATAGGCGTCATTTGTTCTAGATATCATCTACATTTATGGAAGTTTCCCCCATTTCTATGTAGATATGCAAACATATTTCTAGATGTCCATCACATTTCGAAATACCCATCCTATTTCTAGATTTCCCTACATTTCCAGATATCCTCTACATTTCCAGATTGTCTATGATTTTATAACATTCACCAAATTCCTTGAATTAACTTTGGTCCCGAGTCCATGTATTCAATTACATTAAGCGTGAGCGCATTGCCCCAAATATTTGTTGAGTGACAATTGAAGTTATTGTTACAAAGTTAAATTATAAATTTTGCAACGTCGTTTTAGTCCAAAACTCATTATTAATGAGCCAAATGAAAGTTGGTGATTCCAATCATGCATTTTTATTTTTGTTCTTAAAAAGTTTCACAGTCACAGCTGAGCCGTAGCTGTTTATAAAACTAATCCACGTATTAGATAGAAAAAACTTCTCTGCCAATTCATTAGAAGTTATTAGTTACAAAATGTTAGAACTATCGAGCACTCATTGTTGTTGTACAAGTGGAGGCAGTCCAATGTAGCTGCGTCCCATACATGTTATAACATTCCACGAGGAAAAACTTCTTTATTAGAACTTGCAGCATTTAACATTTAGCGATTTGTCTCATTATTAAAAAATGGCTTGTGCCTGACTAGTTTGCATTTGTTCAAGACAATAAATTGCATACAAATGAATATGTATCCTTTTCTATCGATGAATAATTGTCTCCTGCATAATTTTCACGAAATTTGAACGTACTCCAAACCTCAAGCTTGAATATCATTTCGCTTTGCTTTGATTCATTACGGCAAAAGGACCAGTGATCACCTGATCATTTTTCGTTGAATTCTGGTGAGATGAGCCTCACAGTCGGAGTCTCCTCCTTTTGTGTAGTAATTAGTCGAGACATTTTATGGCGCACTAGTCCTCATTATTCAAGAGAGGCCGAGAGCTCAGCCTTCATTGGAACGTCAACACCGGGGACAAGACAGGTGGTCAGAGTGGAATTAGAAAGGATTTTCTAGCTATTTGCTTAGAATTTGATAGGTAATACTTTCACACAAGATGTGATAGGCTGAAAGTTTGTTTCAGAAGGAAGTGTTTTATTTCGCTAAGTAGTAGAAATGAGTTGGTCGTGGGAAATCAGAAAGTTGATATTCTAGCTGTCATTTAATACAAGAAAACAGAATCTCACGAGTGAGTGAACCAACAATCCTCTCATTCTTTAGGTAATATGTTTCTGCAGTAAACAAACCCCCTCTTAATCTACACGTGGCGTAAAATAAACCATCATGTGATTATTAATTGTAAAAATTGTGTAAACGCTGAGCAAAAGATGCGTCTTCCCGTCCCCCAGCCACACCAGACGCGCCAGACGCACCAGACGCACCCGACGCACCAGACGCACCAGACGCACGTCGTTACTGTTCGACATCAACAAGCCTACACACAAACACATACACACGCCCGTTTTGATTCGCTGCCGTGGTTGGGATTCCAATATCGAAAAGATATTACTGAATGCACTCAGAATGGTGTTCAATTAGAATATGCTACTGCATGAAGATACGAAACCTGAAGTCAAAAAAATTGAAAAAAATTGCTTAAAAAGTTTTGCCTTCGGTCAATTTTCTGTAGAAATACGGCTGACATGATGCAACAGCCTGAAAATATTAGGAAAGGTCTTCTTTGCTGCATCAGTTTTCATGAAGGATTTGAAATAAGATTTGTACAACGGATGCCCTTAAAATAAAAAATGTTTCAATTTTACCAGCAATTACTATTTAATTCTAATTACGATTCACTTTGAATTATTTTTGATTGACTAATTTGGATAAGGTAAATTGGTTAAAGGAACCTTGTCCAGAGAAGTTGCTGGTCTTTGTAACTTGATACAAAGATTCCCAGAATTTCAATCAACACTGCATTTCGAGACACAAATCTTCATGAAAACTGGAAATTTTTTAGACTACACTCACCAGCGACAACAAACATACAGCATGACGATCAGCAAATGGTTCAAATGAATTTATAAATGACGAGCACGGTAAGTCAAGTCTTTTGGTCGAATTTTATTGGGGATTTTCAGTTGTACTGGGGATTTGCAATAACTTTTGCTAAAAACTAAAAGATTTGTGCTTTAGACAACCATTTTAAAATTCAATTCAAAGTCTGCCGGTCAGTTTTTGATTATTTGCTTCGCTGAAGACTGGATGCATGAATTAAATTGCCAATACTTAAGATATCGATATCTCAGAAGCCAGCATTCGCCCTCATCACATCATTTTGAGAGCGAAGAAGCGATCGTAAAGATTGTGTTATAAAAGCTTAAGAAATTTATACATTTTTCAGAACTTTTTCTCCAAAGTAGGTTTATACCTTTTAGTAGGCTGTACTAACTAAATCCTGATCATACTTGTCATGAAATTTCTGCACTTAAATGTTGTCACCTAAACTAAAAATTTTGAAAAAAAGTGCGTTTACGAATAAGTTATCTTAATGGTAAGGATCACTTTTTTAGGTCCCACACTACTTTATATTTTTCCTTTATAAATTAAACTTCAGAGGACCCTGATGAGTTTATTTTCACGAATAAATACAAGCAAAGAGGTAAATTAAATTTCCTTTCAATTTGAACAAAATGTTACGAATGCACCTGCCTGTAGAGGTGGATATTTTCTGCAGCTGCAATTGCACTGAAAGAGAGTCGATCGCTGGCCTCCACTCTCTCAGAATTTCCAGCCATGCTCACGCATTTATTAAGGCACTGAATCAATGGAACGTTGAAGTATTCGCTCGGAGCATTCAGGCTCCTGAGATCCAGTCCCTCAGGAAACTTTTTACTGTGGATCTATCGATACCGGGCTTGTTCTAGAAGCTCAAACGAAAGCGGAACAGGAATCGTGACGGAAATATTATAACAATACGAATTTTGTTTCTCCTGTTCATATAATTTGATAAAAAACTAGGGCAATGACGTAAAATACGTGCATTCATATAATTTTTAGACCATATCTGGGTCTCATTTTGTTAGGATACGACTTACAATATCTGGAATTCTACAAGGGATTATGACTCCACACTAACTCCCTCTTCGGCTTACAGTAAGCTTTTGTATATTTCCGTGTAATTAGCAATAAGTAGCTTGTGGAAATAAGCTTCAATGAGAATAATTTTAGAAATAAACAGTAAACTTCAATGCATCGAGAGTTCACAAAAATATTCTTAAAAATAGATTGTTGTAAACGAGCTCGAAAATCTCCGAGTGTAAAAAGTACATAGGAGGCTAAGCGCTTCTTGTATTCGCCTGTGATGTTATACATCGGAATTAGTGAAGACAGTAATGTTCATTCAATGCTTGCACTGCAGGGTACCGAGGTTCGATCACTCTTCCAAAAGCCTCAAAACTGGCAAGGAGGGAAAGTGTGGAGCTTCTTCTGAACAAACAGCTCTTCTCGGAATATTTACGCTCCAGGATCCTTAGACAAGGACAGTGCACATTCCCAGGGATCCATGTTATTCGCATAACTAAAGTTTTTTTGCAAATGCTTTTTCCATTTCAAGAAACAAACATACTAAACACTTTAAATTAAGAATTGTTTTGCTGAATGGAGCAACCGATACGGTAACCTCATATTTCCAGCTTGTTTTATGTTTAATTTTTTCCTGTTTCATTGTAACAATAAGTAGTAATTACCGTATTATCAGTGTCTAAAGAAAACTGAGAGCAATATGCATCTCTGATTATTACAACTAACATTATTTCAGAGTTTAAATAACATTTTTTGTTACTCAAACACTTCGAAAAACATTTGCAGATTTTTAGACCAATTGAATTATTGGGTGTTGAAACTACTAAAGTTTAGTTCTATTAGGAGTTGGATAAGGAGGGTAAGTATTAGTGGTTCTTAATAAAATTCGGGATCTAAGTAATAAATATTTTTTCACAACATGCATGATATCATACAGAAGCCTCTACAATGATACACAACCCAGAATTTTAATTTGAGTGTATAGCTCGCGTTCGGTACGTAGAACCTTTGTAAGTTGAGGGTTGAAATAAAAAAGTATTTATGATAACTGCTGTATAACGTATGCAGCCTATACCATACCTCTGTCAAGACAGTTACAGTGAGTCTTCAAGTTTCTTCCAATCCTAAATTAAGCGAGTGCATGAGAGGCAGTTCGGACGCACAGCAACTTAAATATCTTGATAGATAAAAATGAGAAATATTGATGTATATACATTAGTTATCAATGGAGAGCCAGTGCAGAGTGAATAATGAACTCTTATACAACTATGAAGGAACTATTCTCAACAGAACAGTAAAATGTTTGCCAATAAACTCTTATCAAAAAAGAGCAGTGAACTCTTATACAAAGCTGCCAACTCTTATTGAGAATTATGGTGAAACATTTGTGATTAGAGCAGAGAACTTTATACTTTTATGAAGCTGATTCAAAAGCGTATTGACTTATAAGTTTTTTAAAAGGTAAATACGATTAAAATATGGGCAGTGAATGGAGAGTCTTCTTTTAAGTTGTGGTGTATCACTGACATAAATTATTAATATGACCCCATTCAATGTTATAATTTCATAGTCATATTAATTACAATATTTCCTGTGTTCTCTAAGTTTAGGTTTAAATTCTGGAATCGATAGGCATCTTTTTCTTCGTACTTTCGTTCTCAACTTGATGTACATATGAAGAAATATGTTGCAAAGGAAAAAATAATAGAA
>VCRD01000643.1:54626-92936 GCA_006783055.1 Trinorchestia longiramus | reverse complement strand
GACTTACAATATTTGGAATTCTACAAGGGATTATGACTCCACACTAACTTCCTCTTCGGCTTACAGTAAGCTTTTGTATATTTCCGTGTAATTAGCAATAAGTAGCTTGTGGAAATAAGCTTCAATCAGAATAATTTTAGAAAATGAACAGTAAACTTCACTGCATCGAGAGTTCACAAAAATGTTCTTAAAAATAGATTGTTGTAAACAAGCTCGAAAATCTCCGAGTGTAAAAAGTACATAGGAGGCTAAGCGCTTCTTGTATTCGTCTGTGATGTTATACATCGGAATTAGTGAAGACAGTAATGTTCATTCAATGCTTGCACTGCAGGGTATCGAGGTTCGATCACTCTTCCAAAAGCCTCAAAACTGGCAAGGAGGGAATAAAATAGAATAGAATGAGGCTATAGGAACGAACCTTCTGGCCCATTCTTGGGTCGGATAATTACTTCGATAATTATTCGGTTGTTTACCCAAGTCCCATGCCGTATTTCTAGCTGCGTCAACCATGTCGGCAGCGGGATTCGAACCCGGGTCTTCCTGCTCGAAAGCAGATTCGCTCACCAGTCGACCAAGCTGGTGGTTTGGTAGGGAAAGTGTGGAGCTCCTTCTGAACAAACAGCCCATCTCGGAATATTTACGCTCCAGGATCCTTAGACAAGGACAGTGCACATTCGCAGGGATCCATGTTATTCGCATAACTAAAGTCTTTTTGCAAACGCTTTTTCCATTTCAAGAAACAAACATACTAAACAGTTTAAATTAAGAATTGTTTTGCTCAATGGAGCAACCGATACGGTAACCTCATATTTCCAGCTTGTTTTATGTTTAATTTTTTCCAGTATTCACACAAAATTTTATACTGTTTCATTGTAACAATAATAGTAATTACCGTATTATCAATGTCTAAACAAAACTGAGAGTGATATGCATCTCCGATGATTACAACTAACATTATTTCAGAGTATAAATAACATTTTTTGTTACCCAAAACACTTCAAAAAACATTTGCAGATTTTTAGACCGATTGAATTATTGGGTGTTGAAATTTCTAAAGTTTAGTTGTATTAGGAGTTGGATATGGAGGGTAAGTATTAGTGGTTCTTAATAAAATTCGGGATCTAAGTAATAAACATTTTTTCACAACATGCATGATATCATACAGAAGCCTCCGCAATGACACACAACCCAGAATTTTAATTTGAGTGTATAGCTCTCGTACGGTACGTAGAACCTTTGTAAGTTGAGGATTGAAATAAAAAAGTATTTATGATAACTGCTGTATAACGTATGCAGCCTATACCATACCTCTGTCAAGACAGTTACAGTGAGTCTTCAAGTTTCTTCCAATCCTAAATTAAGCGAGTGCATGAGAGGTAGTTCGGACGCACAGCAACTTAAACATCTTGATAGATAAAAATGAGAAATATTGATGTATATACATTAGTTATCAATGGAGAGCCAGTGCAGAGTGAATAATGAACTCTTATACAACTATCAGGGAACTATTCTCAACAGAACAGTAAAATGTTTGCCAATAAACTCGTATCAAAAATGAGCAGTGCACTCTTATACAAAGCTGCCAACTTTTATTGAGGATTATGGTGAAACATTTGTGATTAGAGCAGAGAACTTTATACTTTTATGAAGCTGATTCAAAAGCGTATTGACTTATAAGTTTTTTAAAAGGTAAATACGATTAAAATATGGGCAGTGAATGGAGAGTCTTCTCTTAAGTTGTGGTGTATCACTGACATAAATTATTAATATGATCCCATTCAATGTTATAATTTCATAGTCATATTAATTACAATATTTCCTGTGCTCTCTAAGTTTAGGTTTAAATTCTGGAATCGATAGGCATCTTTTTCTTCGTACTTTCATTCTCAACTTGATGTACAAATGAAGAAATATGTTGCAAAGGAAAAAATAATAGAATAATTATTCAGAAACTCTTCTGAATTACAGCACAGAAATCATATAACTGAACAATTTTTTATTCACAGGTAAGTGCTGTAATTAAACCTTATAAAGGATCTTCTTTGAGATTACAGCGCCACACAACTTCAAGCTATGGCGTTGCCGCACATCGTACGTACGACAGCAAATCATAAGTTATTTGTTACTGCAACTCAAGCGAATTTTTGTGTTGGATCTGTCCATTGGTGTGCATTTTCACGTCATAGGGCAGGATGTGGTGCAGTCTCACAGGACAGGACGTGGTGCAGTCTCACAGGGCAGGACGTGGTGCAGTCTCACAGGGCAGGATGTGGTGCAGTCTCACAGGGCAGGATGTGGTGCAGTCTCACAGGGCGTCTAGCTCAACACACATGGCTCACCATAGAATGTGCTCAAGCCATCGCTGCCATCATTGCATGTAACACGACTTTTCAAAATCATTTACCAATGAAATACTTTTGCAGTTTTACTTTCATTAACACAAAAGCATGAGTGAGGTAGTAGCAAATATTTGCTAAGATTAAATGTGTGTTGACAGCCTGGTATCTTAATATCATATATCACCTGGGACTTGAAACTTAAATTATAGCTTTATTAGAACTTCCGAAAATTCATAATTCTTTGTATCCAGAAGAGAAGTCTGGACTAGCAGGACGTATGATGAGGTTATTGTTCCAGTACCATTATAGGAAATAAATTTCATTTACTTTTGATTGGAGGAGCTTTATAACACACATGTTTGTAAAGTTGTACTTCAGAGCTGCTACATTAAGAAAATCTTACCAAGGGATATAAACTCTAAATTTCCGTGCTCTAAATTAGTGTCACCATTTCCAAACTTTTTTATAGAAAACGTTCAGAAATTATAGGGAACATATGCCAGGGAGCCAGGTGCATCTCCATTCATTTAACTAAATTTTCTTTTTTAATCTGAAAGTATTTAGAAAATTTCATGAATAAAACTTGATTTACTGGGAACAAAGAGTTTTCGAAAGCGTAATGAATAAAGTTAATTAAAAGCGGTAACACTGAAAAAGTCGATCAAATAACATTTCCAGACCTCGACAGTCTAGTTTTGGCGTTTCTTGACAAACTGAAACCGTTTTTCCGATTTACTGTGGACAAATTACCTTTCTGATTAAGGTACAGCTACGTACGTGCAATTTTTCCAGCTCGCTATGCATAGTCTTTGGATAAATCGTTTTGGGACCTTCACAGAACTCAATGGCTGACTGCAGCATCGATCAACTCCAATTTTTCTTGACCAAAAGCTTCAAAGAGCGCCTGTCTCGCCCATCAAGAATTTGATGGCTACCACATTTGCTTCGAGATGAACCTTCTCGCCATTTTGTTTTCAGCGTGTAATCGTTCTCTGTATAGTCCTTATTCCCATGTCTATTGCTGTGGAAACATCATGCGTGAATTTGACATTTTCATGGACGGTAAAAATGCATGCTTTATTAAATAGCGGTGTCCTTTTCACGCGTCTTCACTCGTATAATTTGAATGTATATTAGAATGTAACTGCATTTTTATAAATCAGCAAAGAGTTTCGGCGTCAGGGACAGATTAGAATTTTCCTTGAAACTGTTTCAGAAACAAATTCAAAGAAGAACCATATAATGTAACAAAAATCAGTAAGCGACTTTTTTCGACAGGAAGTGTATTGCATTAAAACAATAAACGCCAAATATTAACTCGAAATTTTATTTTATTTGAATCCAATTCAATAAAACTACAATAAAAAGCTCTTGTAATCATTGACCAAAAGTTCTAGAGTATCAAACGATACCGAAATAAACCATTTTATTTGAAAGTCGCTATTCTACGAGTTTGAAATTAGTTTTTGGTGAGTGGAAGTTATGTAAGATATAAAGAAAAAAAATCACTGGCTCTAAATTATTGACCCCCCAATTTTTTATGCCGATCATAATGCTCTGACTTATTTTCAAGTTAATTTTCAATAAAAAAATAGAGAATGCAATTACATTTGATATCTATGAGAATTAGAAAAACATATGCTGCAAGTTCCCTTGCTCATATTGTATAAATAAGGTAAAGACTCAAGAAAGCATGATGTGATAAGGTGTACGATGCACAGTAATGATCATGCATAATTTTGTGTACTTATCAAAAGTGATTACTTAGCCTGTGAATGCCTGCAAACAATTCTATGTCACAGGCTACGTCTGTGAAACGTAATTCATTTTTTTAGCAGAACATTGACAATCGAACAACAAATCACTCTGAGTAACACGAACATACACCTAGAAACCCACACTGACAACGCACAGTAAAAAAACCCACACTGAGTAAACCCACACTGCCAATCACACACGGAAAAATACCACAAATGGTTAATGTACACTGAGAAACACGCAAAGAAAATCCCGACAAATGCTTCGAATTTGATTTGTTATTAATGCATTCAATTTAAATCTACGATGCATTGCTCTGGATTTCATGCGATGGACGGAGCTTGGTGAATAAATCACTTTATCATGTACAATACTATCTCCAGGTTCTATTGTCCTGCGTACGCCAGCTGCGATTTTCTAACATAGTTGCCATGTGACATTCTCATCATCAATCTTTTTTTCCATCCGAAACTACGCTGTAAAAAATCCTAGACACTAACGAGTGCATGTCACTGTATTGGATCTACATATGTACATCAGTGAGCGTCGTTTAATATTCCATTGTCAGTTTGTTAATGTTTTACGTCAATCATTGAAAAAATTTAATCAATCATTCAAAAAATTCAATCACCAAAGGAAGAATTATTGCCTCTGTGTTTAGAATATAAGGATCAGTTTACAAAAGTGGCATGAAGGCTTCCTGAGATGGGTTCAGATATATTTTATTTACTTGTATTTTCATTATACTATTATTGCATCAAAAGGCTTGAATGTACCAAATTGAAAGTAATGAGCACGGAAGCCTAGAGTGATCACCTGTATGGAAAATTTATGAAGGAAGTTCACAAACAGAGAGAATGACTCCGCTACACACTTCCTACGCTGCTTCTAGGTCTCACAGTCATTCCTCTGGTTTCAGAATAGAAAAAATTAAGAAAAAGCCAGTGTCATCCCATAACCAAACACAAATTCTAACAGTCAGTGCTGCTCAATTTGCTGTGAGTTTTTGGTGTAATCAATCCGCGATAGTGTCTTTGCGACTCCATGTGTGCCAGACGAAATGATAAGTATGAAATCTGTCTGCATCATGGACTAAAATGAATGCTGAAATTTTGTTTTTATCTAGGAAAGAGTGACAATATAAGTATACTCTATTTTAAGGATGGGTGCACACAAGGAGGCATATGTGTGTTCACAGGAGTTCATGTGTGTGTGATACAGGGGCGTGCTTATGTGCGTGTGTGTGTGCAAGGAGGCGTGTTGACATATATGACAATTAAGGAGGAAGCAGGAAGCCTAATGCACCACTCCCCTGAATGAGAATAGAAATGGCGCTCCGAAGTTGGCCATGAGCTGCAGCTTGTGCGTCTGATCCCTAGCTTTGCTGGAGAACACCACAAGCATGCCACCACATGCCGCAGCTTGCAAGTATTCACAAGTGTTAACAACTAAATAAAACTGCTTCAGACAAGCAACAACTCAATTGGAAGATATTCCCTTCATTGCAATACAAGTTGTAGTTAAATTCCTTGTGGTTGGATTTGTTGTTAAAACAATTGGACTTGTTCCTAATCGAGCAATTTTGTTAAGTTGACAACTACTGTAATCGACATTTTTTACGAGCAGTCGCAATGTCGTCTAGTTTCAATATCATGCAGCCTCAACGACTAATTTCCTCTGTAGATTTCTAGGTCTTCAAACTTCCAAATAAATTTTCTTTACCTTAACAAAATATTACTGAAGATATTTTTTATTGCTTCTTTTTCTGCCCTACCTTACTATCCATTCTTGAATCTGCCAATGTTTCATTGCGCTCACAAATATTGCCAGTTATGCGTATAGGTTACGACATCTGACATTTCTGGGGCATCCCTCGTCATTTTCAACAAATCTCTCTCATTGTCTCTCTCTCGACATTTTTAACATTCAATTCTTAAAGTTTGTTTTTTCCGTCCTTGTGTATTGCTTTTGAGTTTTTAGTGTATTCTCTATAACATAATATTTTCAATGCCTACTGTTTAGGAAGGACTGGTCCAAATACGTTATTGCATCAATATTGAAATGTTAGCATTGGTGGGAGATGTAACGCAGTTTTGCACGAATATGTATAGCGGGATGTAAGAGAGAAGGTAGCCGTTTCTGTGATATTTCATAGCATCATACCTCTGCTCTATCTTCCATACATAATACGGCTGGACTACATTTCAGTTTAAAAATGAGTAGCTTACACGTGTGGATTGAGATAACTTAGGCTTGATACATGTGTTCACATTAATATTTCTCATATGTTTAATATGATAAATTCAACATTATTCACTGTGTCGATGTGACAGAACTCGATTAGTTACCATCTGTATACACAGTTTGACGACCCATTGTCACTTCTCATTATTTAATGAATCGAGTAAAGTCTCACTATAGACGTCGATCAAGATTTAAGTCCCTTGGGGCTATTGCAGCATGTTTTAAATTTTTTTTCAAGTGCATGTATGAAACATCACCAACGTCCATTTCCATCAATAATTTGTTAAAATTCAGTTAATGCATCAAAATTCAGTCTATTGACATAAATATCTATAGATTTTTCAGCGACGTTTGTCAACATACCTCTCTCGCGCCTTGCAGTCCTTGACGTAAACGCAGAGACGTGCACGGGCTGCGACGTCGCGGGCCCGTGCGCAACGTACACTTTGATTTCATAACGCGTCGCAGGGTCGAGCCGACTGACGTTGAACGACGGCTGCTGTGATGTCACATTTGCAAACAAGGAGTTGTTTGCCAGGTACACCTGCGGTGAACAGGTGACCATTGCTTACATAAAGCGAAGACTGTAGGGGTTTGGCTTGCATTATACAGGTAGCTGTGTATAAATAGAGTTAATAATAATCCTGCTCTATCTGTCTTCTGGACAGTAGACATTCATCTTTCATGCATAAACTCGTCCGTTTAAATCAATAGTTTCATGCATGGTACTTGTCTCGTGCAAACACGAGACTGCTGTTAATCGGAAAACTCAGGCTTAAAAAGATGTAAGATCTGACTCCATGAACTTCAACGATCGGAAAGCCCTATTTCATTGAGGATAGTAAAATTTCTTTTATCATAAACTAAATCAAGTCAAAGGGCAACGAAATTTATGAAAGTTACGTATGATACCATAATTAAATTTGAACGAAGATATTTGAAACGGAGTATGAAATGACGGAAAAGTTAAATGATTAGGCCTCACTGATTTGCATTTCATTAAATTGCTGTTGTTTATTAAAAGCAAGGAG
This sequence comes from Trinorchestia longiramus, assembly GCA_006783055.1. Classification (NCBI taxonomy): domain Eukaryota; kingdom Metazoa; phylum Arthropoda; class Malacostraca; order Amphipoda; family Talitridae; genus Trinorchestia; species Trinorchestia longiramus. The sequence goes on along the minus strand of VCRD01000643.1, from coordinate 85,564 downwards.
TTTAGTGAATCCTATGAAAAGATAAAGTTATACATTAGTTGGGGAAAATATAATTGCTGGCAAATTTTCAGTAGAGACAAAATAATAGAAACCTTCGCCGTCGCTGAATGTCCTAATTTCAAGCATTTGGTCTCAACCACCAATGTTAATCTTGCACGGAAATACTGGCCAATTTGTTGACAAAAGTGATGTTGGTAACCCTTTTTCTTCACCACATAAATGATAATACCGATTTATAGAAGAAAACTAATTTAACTATTTAAATATAAATATAGTGTTGCCAAAGATGTCGTGCAGTATTTCTCGTACCAAAGATGATTTCGAGCGAAAGCTCATCCGTACTCGGCATTGCTATTTATTTCAATCAAATTCCTGAATGGAAGCAGTTTGATGGATTTCGTCTAGTTGCTTAATACGACTCCAGATCCCGATACAATTTCTGTGGGCAACACAACCCTCGAACTGAGATGACGTGAGCTCAAATTTCTTACTAGAACGGGAATATTGATAATACGATGAAGTTGTTTGCTACTCATTTTCAAGTAATGGGAGTAATTAGACCTCTAGAGAACAGAAATAGGTGAGTGCCACTTCTGAAGACGCTTTCAGGGAAATACGAGCCCGGTGTAGTGTCTTAGCGATGGTGTGCTTTTCAGATGGAAGGATGAACCTGTACGAGAGTAGGAGAGACTTCCTTCGCTCTGGTGCTCTTAAAGTAACTTTTATTTTACCACTGAAGGTGCATTTTTATTTTTTGTAATATAATAAATGAAAAATACTACAAGAACGAACTGGGTAGGCTCTACATTAAAAATTAATAACGCATACCTAAGGTGGAAGGCAAAAATGTATGCAAAATGTGCAAACATTAATCCTGGAATGTGTTATTTTTACTTTTATAGAATGCGGAAGGGAAGAGACAAAGCAAAAGGTAAAAACGAACTCCGTTAAGAAATTGTACATTTTGGTTAATTTCCAATTTTTGGTAGAGTAGCTGAATATCAGCTACTTTACCTGCTAGTTATATTATGGAGTTGAAGCACCATGAGGATCTTTGGTCCGAGCCTGTGCGTCCACAAGACAGTATTTTTTGCTCCTGTTGTGTTTAGTCTTTTTTGTTTGATCGCCACTGACTTCACTTTTATTTTTTCGCTGTCTTTTCATTCATTCTATCACTTATGTTCCAAAGTCCGTAGCCAGACTTTTTTATTTTGTTCTGTTATTTCATCTCGTATTCGCTAGTTTTTCTTCATTGAGGTTAGTCCTGTGATGAATTATACTGGAGGTATTCTATAAGTTTAATATATATGAAATTTATTTGATGTTTGATAGAAAGTCATATTGAACCGCTAGCTTACGCAAATATGCTTAAATGGGTCTCCACACAGTAACTACCATTATGGATTCAACCTTATTGTTACTCGGGAGGTTTCAAGAAATAAATTAAAAACAATATTGACCTACTCGTACTTTCCTACCTGGACAGTCTCTAATTACTCTTGATAATCACTGTGAGACACTTCAATGCGAATGAAGGTCAATTGTAAAGGGAAAATGTTAGAAATTTGTCTTAAATTGATGCAAGCAACAAACGCTATTTCAAATTGCTTATCAACTTTTTATTTTCATTGTTTTATAGTATTATCCCCGGAGGAGTCTGCCTTAGTACTACATACTTCTGTTTGGGTCACTCTTAGTTCTGTTGCTGTTAGTGAAGTCATCGGGGCTGTGGTTAAAGTGAGAAATGTACGGCAGAGTAATTTAACTGGATGGGAACACATGGTCGGGTGGCAGAGCTGAATTATGAAAGATGGCTGATGCTAACTCCCAGCTAGATTATGCAATTGCTGAGTACTATTTTGACCTGTTTTTCTAACTGCAAGTTTATGAGTCCCCTTACTTTATTACAATAACTTCAAACCATTATGAAGGAGAGGGAGATTTTTGATTTTAAAGTAGTGTTGAAAAAATTATGCATATGTTCATTATTGCAGTGCTTCAATTCCTTACAGCCCGATGAAACACAATTAGACATGTGACGTGCAAAGCGAAAAATATAAAAGTCAGTTGTAAGTTGAGAGATTAGTTTAAAATTGCTGAAAATTTAACTCTGGAACCAACGTCACTCTGATGGCGTTTCCAGACCTTCCAGGCTAAAAGTCACCTTCAACCTAATTTCAGTGTAAAAAACGTCTCTAAATTTCCCTTTATCTCAGTTCAGACTGGGGAAACTTTGAAAAGAGACACGAAACATCTGCGTCAGACGGACGTAAGTTGCCGCAGATAAGAGCATCTTAACGGGATAAGTTTGAGCCAGCTTTTTGTTCGCCATTGTTTTAGAAGAGACGAAGAGCCAAAGAATATTGTTGGTCTGTGTTGCAATGAGGCCAAAATATTATAAAGAAATCATGGTGGGCAGGTGCAGTTGAAATTTACAAAATAGAAGAATTCTTCCGACCCTTGAAGTGAACGAAAAGAAACTCATGAAATGCTGGCACTGAGCACATTAACTAGCTGAGCTCCACAGTAACGCAGAAATGACACTGGCCCTTACAAATAGTGTATAAACTCGACAATGCCAACTTGAGTTGTACTTTATTTACAATTCATCAAATACTGTAGAAAAGATAAGTACACCTTGCGATTGAAATATCAAAAACATATTTTTCATTCAAACTAATATTTACAAAAGAAGCACGTTAGTGGTCTAATTTAAAAAAAAGACCAGTTGTATGAATAACTATTGATTCAGACTGAAAATACAATTTGTGCTAGGCAATGATCGGACTTCCATTCACGCATCATGCAAAGCGCTGACTTGTAAGCCCCAAGATTATAACAGAAGAAAATTAAGGAGAGCTTTTACTGACAGCATGCACAAATAAAAGTGAGGAACAAGTAATTTTTTATGAACACAATGAAGGAGAATTATTCGCAATAGATACTCAAATTCTAGTACCAATGACTGAAACATGGCTGCATTTGAAGTTAAACACTTTATTATTAGTAAAAAATTAGTATTGCGAATGATATATAATATTGACAATAGTAAGCAATGAACAATCCTACATAAGAATTACAGGGAACTTACCTCAAAATCACCGCAGGTTTTCCTCAGAAAAACAAGATTTTCTTCGCAATACCCAAGTATTTGTCAGCATTGGTGACACATTAGTGAAGAATTGCGTCTGACGCACAATGACATCAAATACCATTTCGGGATATCATACCAGTTTAAATTACTAAAACCAATATTATCCATCACTCTTGCTGTACAGTGTCAATAGCTGAGCTTCAAAGCAGGAAAAACTTCGTTTATTCTTGACTAATTGGGAGAATCTTGGAGCTATTCTAAAGGCATGTTACACGAGTCCACGGGAGTCAGAAGAATGTAACAGATGTAATACGGGAATAATGTAACAGATGTAATACGGAAATAATGTAACAGATGTAATACTGAAATAATGTTACAAATTTCATACAGGAATTATGTTACAGATATACAGGAATAATGTTACAGATGTAACAGGAATTCATGTTACAACTGTAATACAGGAATTTTGTCACAGATGTAATACAGGAATTAGGTTACAGCTGTAATACAGGAATTACATCAAAAATATAATACAGGAATTCCTGTATATAATACAGAAAGTATTATAATACAGGAACAGAGGTAATACAGGAATTATTATAAAACAAGAATTAATTACTTGAACATAAAGTGCAACTTGTGTCACGATCATGAAAGCGTCTCACCTCGGCACGGTAGAGTGCGTCCGGCGTGTGCGCAGTCTCACAAGTGAGGCTCAGAGACGAGGCTGTGATGTTAGCCAAGCGACATGAGGACAACGGGGCTGGCATTTCTGTGCATGCACAACCAATGTTTACTCAGTTTTTAGTATAATTCCCTTACTCACTGTAGTTAGTAACGAAAAAGTGTTAGGAATTATAGGTACAGTTTGCTTACCAACTCTAGTGGATAACGTAGTTGACTTGCACTTTCTAGTCAATGGCAAAGCATTGGTCATGTTTATATCAACAGGTGACTTAGAGTCAGTCAATAACTATCACCAAGTAGTGGCAAGGTTTTTCAGTAGAAATGGCATGTCAGTTTTCAGGTATTGGGAAATTTAAAAGTGAAGATGGATTTCTTACAATTTGAGGAAGGAGTTTGCGTCTGTAACCCATAAAATAACTCGAGGAAAATGATAGCTAATAAACAAGGTAAATCTTTCAGGCCTAAAAGTTAACAAAAAATCCCCCTAAAATAGATTATTAAAAATTTACCGAATGATCTACGTGGAACATGAAATTAAAATGGAATACCGTTCCAGACTGTAGATAACATTGATTAAGTCTGTAAAATTGACGTTGGAACTTTTTCAAACCCATAAAGTAGCAGAAACACTTGATATGCAACTTCAGAGGAAGCTACAGAATCAATTGCCTTTGTTTTGCTTGACATTGCTGAAAGACCTACTTAAACTTTACTAAGGATTCTCCAATTACGTTTTCAATCAGTTTGCCGTTGGAGCCACAAAATATCTTACGAGCTTCGCCATTTTATGTTTTGTTAACTTACGCACACAAATGAAGCGTTGCCATTTCGTATTTCATTTCCTTACACATACAAATGCAATTTGATAATTTGAGAAGCATTATCTGTGCATTTTTAATTTTATCATCATTCGACTGCTGACCTAATTAGTTTAGTTATGAGTTTGAGTTAAAAATATGGTAGAATATTTTCACACACTTATATCTATTCGAAAAAATGACAAACTCTGATTTGGAATTTTAGGTTCATATTTACTGTAATCGGTGGTTCAGGTAAATTGCTAGGTAATTAGCTAAACTTTCATTTAAAGTTTACATTACTTTTAAGCTTTACAGTTGCTCTCTTTAGGCAGGGGCATAATATTTTATTTGGGCGTAATATTGAACTTTTATAATATTTATGCAGTTAACATTAACAAAACCAGTTTCTTCCTTCTCAGAAAATGTGTCTCAATTTAGAAAGCTAATAGCTTGTAATTGTGCCTAACGTTAAAGACCTTAAACGTTTTTCTCTAGTAAAACGGCTTAGTCAGTGCAAAAGATTTTTCATCTCTTCGTTACGAAGTTAATTAGACAACTAAGCTTATTTAAAATCCCTGGATTGAAAAAATGTAGTAAAAGCTAGAATATCGAAAAGTTTCAGCACAAAATAAATTAATTTTCCAGTTGGTGTATTTTCCTCAAAATTCATATAATTATTCCTAATCAAAAATAGGTTATCAATAATACTGAGCTTCAAATATTCACTGAAGAGTTCATAATGAGCCTGGACATTACACTAAAGGGACAATAAATCATCCCAAATCACAGCGAGCGCAGTCGCTCTCTTTGCTAGGATATAGCACCTAGGGGTAGTCTGGATGACGACTCACTTCATAGTAGAGGCCTTCACTGCCTTGCCACGGAGCTGGTATTGGTTTTCAATAGATATTGCGGCAAACTCGCCTCTAGCAAGACACACATGTTTACACAGGCAATTTTTTTTGAGGGAAAGTTGGCCGACTCAATCGTTATCCCTGCGGGAGACCGACAGCCATGAGTGTGAGGTCTGAAAAGTTGTGTGTTTGAAGAATTTTGTGTAACAGAAGTACACACATCTCGCAACGAGGGTAGCATTACATACATAAGGGCAAATACTTTGAACATATGTACTGGGTATAAATAAGTCAAAAGAGTGAGACAAGATTTTGAGCAATGCAGTTCTAATGATAATGATCACTTTAAAAGTCTCCGTGGAAACCGATGAGTGAAATGAATCACGTAGGGAGCTGGAAATCTTAAGTGAATTGCAGGTTAGACAGTTGCGAGCTGGCATCACTAATCAATGCTGTACTTGTGTGTATTCATATAACAAGATCAGAGTACAAGTTATATTTATCAGTGTAACTGGTACTCTTAAAAATGACGTGAGAGGCATGGAGGCCAGTAATGTCAAAAAATATGTTCATCGACCGAACGTAGAGTTGCAACAAGTCTTTAATATAAAACAAGTGTCCAATAGAAAGAAGTATCAAAGTACCTGATAGTCCTTAGTTTGCAAAACTCGGAGCTCTAAACTCACTGTTTTAAATACTTGGAGGGAGTTGCCCACGCTTCATCTAACACGATCTTTGTTCCTAGCTAATGTCCAAAAATTTGTGGAAACGGTCTATTTTTTTCACTTCAAAGTTGACTGCAAGGAGTGTAGAAGTAAAACTTTGCGACGACGTAGGATATTGCATATTTCTACTCAGATATTATTATAAAATGCATGCGCTGTGTTAGTGGAATCTGATCCTATTGAACCAGAAAATTTTGAGGAATTACATGATGCAAGACAAACACACGCGTATGTCGCTCCGAAAGCTAAAACCTAACCCTTTTATTGGAATAATATATCTATATATATATTTAAATAATAATACCAATTCTACTGAAGAAATTCACTTACTTGCAACAGTGATGGAGAAGTTGCAAGGCTGTCTTTGAGTGCCCATTTCACTGAATCCCACACAAGATAAATGTCGATCGTCCGAAGCCTTGGAAGGCTTGACCGTGAAGTGAGCTGTCACACGGTCCTGGAGCAGCGTGTCCGATCTGTGAAAACATGGTGTATTTTCCAGGCATGGGTTGTAGAGTCATGGGAGGTCGAGACTCTCAAAAGTACCACGCTTGTATCTTTCAGATGCATTAAAAGATGTGTACGAGTTCGTCAGCTGCCAGAAAGTGTGTTAAGGTTGGTGTTACTTGTTGTTAGAATTGTGTCTCAGCGCAATTATTGCTAAATTATAGCTTTGTCCTAATAGAATGACTGTTAACTCATTCAGATTACGTTATTTACATTGTGCGTTTACACACATCAACACATTCTTTCATTGGAAGAAATCAAATTATGTAGCAGTCTGATCCAAATAGTTTTAACGAATTCATTATACCATACACTTTTGTAAAATGTAAAAAATTGTCAAGCTAAACTGATAAATCATGTTTTAAGAGAAGTTTTGTCTCACGTGCTGGAGAGCATCACTCTGCGAGTACTGATCTAAAAATTTGCACGAAGGGACCATCCGCAAAAAGGTTCAATACAATCAATCAGACATTGGTATCACAGATAGCAAAGTTTGGCTTTTCATGAATGCACAAATTCTTATCAGCTATGAAATTTATATTCGTGGGTAGCCCAGGTCCATAAATTAAAATGTATTCAAATATTAAAATTTGATGGGGTGTATTTCTTTAATTTTAAGTAGAAATTACCTTTCTGCATCCGTAATGTCAGTCGTTGTGATTTCTCCACTTCCGTTCCAACGCCATTCGATGTTGTGCACGGGGGGGTAGGAGGAGATGGAACACGTCACGTTGATTGGTTCATCGTAAATGAAGTAAGTTATTGGAGCACTCGCGCACACAGGTTTATCTGTTGCGATAACGTGAGAAGATTGGGGATCAGTACAAAATTGTCGCTTTGAAAAACATGTTAGTAGGGATCAAAATTAGATTTTTGTAAGAAGATATTAAAAACTGTTAATTCTAAAAAATATTAGATAGGAAAGACGAAGACAAACACTCGAGCACTTCGAAAGTGTTGAGCGAAAGTCGTTATTTGAAATCAGCCTAAAAGTGCCTTTTTTTAGTGAACTATGCGTGTAAATCAGGCCGAAAAGTTAAGCACTCGATCCAAATATTTATATCTTTAAACCTAAATAGACTAAATTGTTTGGCGCTTCCAGAGAAAAAATTGCTCTAAGCCTATTCAATCGAGCCATGGGTTTTTCTTAATCCCATTATTCTTTGTGGTGATCTGCAGGGTAAAGCACACATGATGCTGTGTGAACGACTGATGCGCATGCATGAGTGTAGAGTTTAGTCCACTCTTACGGGCTTGCTGATTTGCTCCTAAGAGCCACTGCGGAAATGAGTAGATGTTGCACCCTTTGGCTTTGAAACACAGCAAGGAGAAAAATTAAAGGCCATTTTAGTTGTGACACATTCTCCTCCTGAAGCGTCAACTTGTCTAATGTACAGAGAAAACTCCCCAAAAGACTATTTTATTCTAAAAACTCCACTCACAACGTATCCTGAGGAATACGGGTTGGCTGGTGGTACTGGCTACGCTGTTAGTGGCAACACAGTAGTAACGGCCGGCCCTATCCCGTGATGCAGACTGCAACACCAGCGAGTCAACGGACACCAGTACTCCTGCCGTCAGGTTTTGCTCTTGACGCTGCGACTGAACATTAAATAATTAAGATTTTAGTAAAGAATGATGCTATTCACGTTCGGAGTACTCCAATTCTCGCACAGAATGTTTCTAAGCATAATTCACCCAAATACCGGGAAACAAGAATTTGTTAGAAATTTTATCTCAAGTGATGTCATATGCAGTATTATATATTGGTGGTGAATACCTAGAAATGCTAAATTTGGTACTTTTAATTAAATTGTATCTTGAAATAATTTGAAAATTTATTATCGTATTCCGTGCTCTGTATTCAACCAAATGTACTTTTGAATAAAATTTCCCTTAATTCTCATCTTCGTCTATTTGAAATTATCACAATACTTAACACGCAATGAATATGATCTTTTAAGCTGCTTGAAGTCAAATAACTCGTATAACGTGACACCAGGACACGTAACAGCATGCAAGAGCTCAATGAAATAATTGAAGGGCTTGTAAAATTAATAATATGCGCTAAAGAGAGTTAAATCTTCAGTGGCGTCCATAGCAGCTTCTATTTGCCTCAAAATAGATTCATTTTATGTTTTCTTCTTAATGCTAAGGAATGTTCAATCATTCTTTGAACAACTTGCATGTAACTTTTCACAGTAACTAAAACTGTGGGAACCTCAGATTCTCAATTGAATATCATGATTTAGCGAATATGTTGTGGAATCCAGTGTTCTACGTCATATTTCTGCTCTTCGCATTAATTTTACTCCACTCATACCCTGTGTGCGTTGCATAGTCATTTTAGAAAAATACATTTACCATAGACAACAATGTCTAGACAATGAGGTGGACCTAATAGTTCTAAATTTCTACTAAATCTTTCTTTTTGATTTGACCACACTTAACAGCAGTTGTACCGGGTAGCCTATAAGTAAGGTACCTTTTATACTATTATAGCTATAAAACTAAAAATGGTTAAGACATTTGCTTAATTCAGAATGAAAGAAGAAATTTCAAAGTTTAATATAAATTTATAAATGAAACAATAAATACGTTTAACTATGGAATACAATATCTTTTGAATGACCTCCATTATCAGTCAAACAATGGTGTGCTCTTTCAACGGTGCTGTTCATTACTTTCCTTAATGTCTCTGGTGAAATGCTGTTGATCTCCTGAATGATGTTTAGTTTCAATTGCTGTAAAGTATCAGTCATTTCATTGTAAACCTTTTTCTTTAAGTATCCCCAGAGAAAGAAATCAGGAGCACTTAGATCTGGAGATCGAGGTGGCCACGGTATATCCCCAAAACGAGAAATTATTGTTTAGAAAAATTGCGTTTAACTTTGACGTTGTTTCTTTTGCTGTGTGCATTGTAGCTCTATCTTGTTGGAAAAAAGCAATCTCTGTGTTATTATCGCCAATTTCCGGTATCAAATATTCTTGAATCATCTGTGTATACAGGTTTCCATTAACACAAATTGCATCACCTTTAGCATCTTCAAAAAAATATAGTCCAATGATCCTCAAAGACGTGATGCCCCACCATACTGTTACTTTAGCTGAGTGAAGCGGACGTTCATGAACTTCTTTTGGATTTTCTGAAGCCAAGAATCTGCACTTTTGCTTAATAACAAAACCATTGAGATGAAAATGTGCCTCATCAGTCATTATTAAATTCTTTACGAAGTTTTCCTTTTCTGCAAGCTGCAGAAATCTATTTGCAAAATTTAATCGCTTTTGGTAGTCCGTAGGATGGAGATCTTGAGTTAACTGAATTTTAAATGAATGATACTTTAGATCTTTTACCAAATACGTTGCAGTGAGGTACGTGACATTCTCAGTGGAATTGAACGTCTCCTAGTTGACGTTTTGGGCCAATCAGCAACACTCGTTGCAACAAGTTGAATTGAAGCACCAGTTCGTATGGTCCATGGTCTGCCACAACGTTGTCTGTCTGCTGTTGTCCCAGTTTCTCTAAATGTCAATACCAGTTTTTTATGCACTTCTTCGAAGGACTTCTTTCAATACCATCAATATTCCTGTAATTCCTCAGAACTGCAGTAACCGAACAATTACATCGGAAGTAAAGTTTCACAATTTTTGCTCGTTGTTCCATTGCGTAGCGATTCGTTTTGGGGGTGGATTTTATGAATTTTTTGGGCAATCTGTTGTGATTGTCGGTAAACTGGATACGCTGGTAGAAAACTTTGAAATCTCCTCATTCATTCTGAATTAACCAAATCTTTTTATCATTTGTATTTTTATAGCTATAATAGTTTTAAAAAGGTACCTTACATATGGGCCACCCTGTACAAAAGAATTACACGAAATACACTGGATATCAAACCATGATTGATCCTAGCTCATGCTGCCCTGTTGTAATAACGCTGTTAGAAGTGAGTCCTAGAGATATGAGCATAAGCTCGTCTCATAGTGTGACAAGTGTGACAGTGTGACACGTGCTAGTGTGACAACAAACACTCGACTCGAAAAATGTTAGTAGCTTTCATTGGCTAATCCAAAAATCCATCAAGGCTCGACACAAGTCTATCCTCTTATGAAATTTGTATGAGAGAGCAGAAGTCCAATTTGCCTGTCCATGCATGGTGTTGAACTTCGCAATGAACTGTTATTGTCGTGATTGGGTTTTTGCAGGCATTGATTTAGCTCTCCAGTCACGTTATGGGCGAACATCGTATCCTTTCTAGCCAAAAGATATTTTAGTACCTGGTGGAGTTTTCATTCTGCTCACTATGAAAACTCCTGGCAAATGAACCATGATTCTCACCTCGTGATACCACTCGATTGAAGTGACAGGAGGGTTGGCGTCCACAGAGCACGTGAAGTAGACGTCATCACCCTCCTTCAGTAGGCCGGGGCTGAATGACTTCCCAAACGAAGCCACGGCTTGCGGTGGAACTAGTGAAGTAACGGACGCATGTTCAGCTAAGTAAAGGACGTATGTCCAGCTAAATAACGGACGGTGCGTTACTTACGCACGTCCGTAAGTAACGGACGTATGCCCATTTAAGTAACGGACGAATGTTCAGCTAAGTAAAGGACGTATGTCCATCTAAGGAACGAACTTATGTCCAGCTAAGTAACGGACGCATGTTCAGCTAAGTAATGGACACACGTCCAGCTCAGTAAAGAACGTATGTCCAGCTAAGTAAAAGACGTATGTCCTGGTAAGTAACGAACATATGGTCAGCTAAGTAACGAAGGAAGGATCATGGATCCAACTAAGAGACATACAGTATGCTCAACTAAGCATTGCATCAACTCTGCTAAATATAGTAGGTCGCATGACGGCATGCTGAAAATACTACAATTTCCAAAAACTCCACGGACTGTGCTACAAAGATTTAACTATCTCCTACAGGGGTATGTAGGTAACCCTCGTAATGAACGAGCTCTGTTGACACATCCCTCTTGTAGCACGAAATTATTTTGCAACATGATCTCAACTATCCTGAAATTTTTTTCGAATCATTCTCAGCTTAAAAAGCTGCCAGTTAGATGACAAGACTACATGTGTGTTACCTGGTGTGATGTAACACTTGATGTGAAGAGACTTATTCTGGAGAGTTCCTAGTTCATTTTCGATCTATGGTGTGTATATAATCTAGAAACAATTATGCATTAATTTAAGTCCTTTTTAACCTACTCATTACTACAAATTTTGTTATTAATTTCCTTTGTAGTCGTATAATACGTTCTAAAGAGTCACAGCGTAAGTCATTTACTAACTATTTTCTATCCAGAATTTTTTCCGATGAAAACTAATTTAATCCCTAAAATAACACTCCGTCAATTTGCATGCTTCTTTTATGTAGTACGTATTTTCTCCTGGCCCTACCTTTCGTATGCTGAAAGGAAAACCTGAATTACAAAATAATGAGAATTTTGATGGGAAGAGATGAGATGAGAGAATTTTTTCATCTTTTGTTCCAGGGTTACACAAGTCAAGGTAATTGACAGCATGCATAATTTGAAAAATTCTTTCAAGATAAACGCCGTCATTTGAACAATCACGAAGATTTCAACAGCTCAATTGTATTAGTTACCACAATATAAGCTCATTAGCACTATTACTTTCCCTCAACGATAGCTGCTTTCATCTGTCCTTTGGCAAAGATAATTGCCTGGACACCTAAGTATGTTCCCTTGGTCTTACTTAGTGTTCCTTTTATTTTTGTAAAAAAGCTGTCTTTACTTTGCAATAATGTATATCTCACATTGAATACCCTTCAATTCTGCACCGTTATTCGATTCAAATTTATATGCCGTACAATATTGTGTCACGTACAATATCATGTTCCCAAGTGAATTGTACGTGGTACAATAACATGTTTTACTGTACGAAAGGTCTGACTCTAAAAAACATGGAAGATTGGGAATTTTATTTTCCTTGCTTGAGAAACAAATTTCCCAGGTAACTTTTTTCTTTATCCCCCCGAATGGAACTAACTTCCTTCTAACTACCTTGTCTAGGACAAAGTTGAATTAAAGTACACGTGGCTGTAACAAGCAGAAGGGAGAGCACGCAAGTGTGAGAAAACAGTTAGGAAGAGAATTTAACTCTAGTTTCATCTTCACAGGGAATTTAAAACGATTGAAAAATCTCTCATGTCATGACCATTCATGGACGCCCAGTTTTAATTTCCAATGAAAGATTCAAACAAAAATTTTAAGATTTTCATTGCACCAGAAAATGAAGAAAGCCTAGCAAGCTTTTCAAGATATTCTTTTAGTTTGTAAGTGGTGTTCAAACTGGTAGGCAGAAACACTGGAATCTACTTGACTAATGACCTAAGAATATTTCGATTGGTTTTTTTGGTTATACTGGAAGGTAAGTTGGTTTTGGAGTGAGTCAGAATTCATTTCGAAAACACTTTATTGCTTATAGGTATCAAGGAATAGACGGGGATTTTAAACAAGTCCTTGATCGAATATTTTTTGATCGTTTTTTTATCATTCTACTTTTCTCTTTGCCACGGAGAAAAAACATACAAAAAACATCACAAATTACTTCAAGCACTCAACTTTAAGTGATTTCTCTCCAACGTAACTAAGCTCCAAATGAATGTCATTCGAGTGGAAAAAATTTCATGTAGTTTTTTTTGGAATCCAGTAACGGTGCAGAATTGGAGGATATTCAACTTTCCATTCAACTGCGACTGTTCGGAGCATCTACAGGCAGCCGTCTGTGTATGACCATCTAAAGGATAGGCTCCACCAGGAGTTATTTGGACGAATTGAAGACAAACAGTCTGCCATATTTGGATCAGATAAATTGAAGACTTCGAAGGAGACCTCTGAAGAAGATGATATTGATTGAGAATCTCATCAAGGGTCGTTTGAACGCACTAGCAGCACTAGATCATTCATGCGTTCGCGTCTAGGTTTGCAACTTCTTCTTTTTTTTGTTTACGCAGCGGTCTTACAAGATAACAATTGTCCTGGTGTATCTTCAAAAGAAGCTCCGTGCTGAGGTCTTTCTTGCAGATTCATACTAGATTTTAATTGGACAGAGAGCATTGGAGAGCAATTGGAGAGAGAGAGACAGAGGAAAAAATATTACAGTAAATGATCTTTGGAGAAGTTAATCCTTTCTTGGAGACGTTAACCTTTCTTTGGAGAAGTTAACCGTTCTTTGGAGAAATTAACCCTTCTTTGGAGAAGTTAATCGCATATACGACCGTACAAAAGCTGTAGACCTTGAATATCTAGACTTACAAAAAGCCTTCGACAAAGTTCCCCACGAAAGACTCATGGCCAAAGTGGAAGCGCATGGAATACGAGGCGACTACTCCCGATAGATACTAAACTGGCTCACTGGTCGAACTCAACGAGTGATGATTCACGATCAAGCAAGTGATTCAACGCTTGTAACATCAGGAGTCCCTCAAGGGAGCGTTTTAGGCCAGCTCCTCTTCATGATCTACATCAACGATCTCGATGTCGGAATCATCAATAAAATCAACAAATTTGCCGATAACACGAAACTCTTTCACAGAGCTTTTACCGAAAGGCACAAGGTTACTATCCAACCCGACCTCAACCGTCTTCTAAAATGGACCGAAACCTGGTAAATGAGCTTCAATATTGATAAATGTTCATTAATGCACGTTGGTGCAAATAACTGGCATTTCCAACACACGATGAATGACATACCCATTGAAACAGTCCACCAACAAAGAGATCTAGGTGTCATTGTCACTGAAAATCTCAAACATGACAAACAAATGGAAAAAAGCATTAAAAATGCGAGCAGGATTCTTGGTTTCATTGCATGACACGTTAAATACAAATCAAAGAACATAATATTATCGCTCTATAAAGCGCTAGTCCGGCCTCATTTAGAATATGCAGTGCAACTCTGGTCTCCTACCCTACAAAGAGATATTAATAAAATGAAAAAAATTCAGCGTAGGGCAGCAAAGGTGATTCCAGAACTCCACAATCTCAGGTACGAAAGATATCTTCAACAACTTGAACTTATCTCCTTAGAACAAAGAAGACTGCGAAGACAACTTATTGAAACTTTAAGTATCTCAACGACCTCAACAATGTTACCCTGGAAGGGCTTTTCGAAAGAGACGGTAACGTTCGCACCAGAAAAAACGGCCAAAAACTATTAATGACAAACTTCAAAACATCCCAAGCCATGAACATCCCAGGAACCAGCTGCTTGAAACCATAGTTTCTGCTGGCACTGTTAACACATTCAACAATCGTCTCGACAAATATTGGATTACTAACCCCCCCCAGTATTACAACGTACTAACTCTATGTCCCCAACTCCTAGGGCCAGTGTATTATTGAGATAAATGCGCGTGACTGAAATGCCTGTACGTGAGTGGAATACATGTACATGCCTGAATTGACTTACGTGGTTAAGGTGTACGTGCATAATTGATGGATTTACTTTAGATGGCATGGGACTTGGGTATCGGCCCAAGAATGGGCCAAACGGCTACTTCCTATTGCCTTATTCTATTTTATCATATTCTGTTCTATTCTATTCTTTTATAGTAGAGCTGAAGTGCCAGTTTGTTAGCATAATCGGTTTATTAGCATCATATTCTTATTTCAGTTAAGATGTTTGCTATTTGCCAGCTAAAAATAGAAAACAGTGCAGTAGTAATTTTTCCACTTTGTACTGATTTCTAACTTGTCCATTGTTCGCATAAAATCGATTTAGTGTTATACTTAGTTTGAGGCAGCTGGATGATTTGAAAGTTCAAGTCACATGCCAGTTGCAATGGCATGAAGAAAATCATTAAATTCTGGAATAGCGTCCACCTAGTCCACTCCTATTGATTTTATTTAGGAAAAACACCACATCAAGTAAAAAAAAACGAGCTGAGCGTACATAAGTGTGAGAATAACATAAAAATAAATGATATTGATACTTAAAAAGCTTACACGGGTCCAAATAATTTTTTTCATTATTTTCGCGTTAAATCATCATTAAAAACAGATTAATCAGCAGAAAAAAAAAACACGGAAAAATTCTAGCTTCTTAGCTCCCCTCTTCAGCCAACAGCCAGCTTAGAGGGTCGGGAAAGTGAACCAAAGTAAGCAGTTTGCAGAGGACAATATTCATATGACGTGAAAATAGAACTACAATTACCCCCAATGTTTTAAAAGAAGGAAATCTTTTATGGCTTTATTGCAAACAGGAAATTCTCTGTAGCTGGAGTGATGGCAATACAAGAGATATCATTATACTACATTGGATACTGCAATACAGTTTTGACTTCTCGACATCATGAAATAAGATAAAATACTTATTAGGGGGAAACTAAAACGTTTCACTCTGATGGTGTAATTCTTTCAAACCCAAAGTCTGTCCAAATGAAGATGGCTATTTTCATAGATCAATTGAAATGAATGAGTGATACACTGGTATTTTTGCTTCACATCCAAAATCCTTAACCGAACAATACAATAGCAGATCTTGACTGTTCATTGATGCTGTTCCAGTAATTATTATTTTCCTTTGTTACATGAGGCAAGTCCAAAAGAACGCTAATTAGTAATGGTTGCATGGCTTGGGACTAGTTGTAATAACCTGATTGAATGTCACAGCTTTCAATCATTGCAGTTCAAGCAAGGAAAGCTTATTATAGCACTTACTTTCAATTTTAAATTATAATAGATTTGACAAAAATAGTACAGTTTTTCGACTTGGATTTACCAGTGAAGAGCAATATTTCATTCAACCTTTCTATTTCACAAAGCAAGTTGATGATAGGTTATAGGTGGCAAACTAGCCGAAAACAATCGGCTTGCTATCTATACCAAGAAAAAATGCCTCGAGTGTTTGGTCAAGAGAGGGCTTCAACTTACTGATGTACTAACAGAAATTTTAGTTTAGAACCATATCATAAGTTACACATGAAGTTCAGAATATTAATCTACAAATGGTAATTATTTGATAGCTACCTTCATATTATTTATGTAATTTTATTGTTTGACCATTTGAACGATTTTTTCGATGTAATATGAGCGTACATTGCCCAAGCCTACGACAATCCTTTTAAATTTGCTGCTTTGTTGTGTGCATCAGTCGTCTTGTTGAAGATTGTTTTGTTGTGTGCATCAGTCGTCTTGTTGAGGATTGTTTTGTTGTGTGCATCAGTCGTCTTGTTGAGGATTGTTTTGTTTTGTGCATCAGTCGTCTTGTAGAGGATTGTTTTGTTGTGTGCATCAGTCGTCTTGTTGAGGATTGTTTTGTTGTGTGCATCAGTCGTCTTGTTGAGGATTGTTTTCTTGTGTGCATCAGTCGTCTTGTTGAGGATTGTTTTGTTGTGTGCATCAGTCGTCTTGTTGAGGATTGTTTTGTTGTGTGCATCAGTCGTCTTGTTGAGGATTGTTTTGCTGTTTGTTGCGCACAAGAAGGAGCGCTAAGGATACAACTTGTTCAACACATTCAGGGCAGCAAATCCGTAGATCTTTTAAATATCTATTTATACTATATTAGCTTTACAGCGTTTTATCATAAAATTAAAAATTAAAAGTTTGGTAGAAATGTCCTGGAAACATTACAGGGCTAAAAATGAAATTGCAAAATCAAAATGAACTGAGGGCTATTCAATTTATTATGATGTATACATCATTCTGGATGAATGTGAGTTTTGGATTAAATTGAGCAATATACACTATGAGCAATATAGTTTTTTTTAATTATGGTATACATATGTATTTCAGTATTAAAGGCAGTTTTAAGAGCGCAGAAATAGTGAAATTTGTACCGAAGTTTCATCCATATTCGAGGCAGCGTAGGAATTATAAAGAACATAAAAACTGAAAGAATTGCTGTCGTTCTACCAAACTTTTATTTTTGAACACCTTTCACAACTTTTCCAATCACAAAACTAGGCCATGGGCAGATCAAAGAGAATTTTTCAGTTCTTTTTGTGAAGCAGTACCGCGTTCAGTCCCTGATGTCTCACTATTCGTTTCCAGTCGTGAAGTGAAACCTTGCTTTCAAATCACCATTGAATGATTTATGTTCTAGAATTTATGAATGCGCTGCAAAGTGTTTTCTGACATTAACTTTCCATACTTATCTACTTCATGAAACTTTAATATTTGAGTCGTGAACTAATAGCACTTTGATCCTTGATAAATCAAGATGTTTTATGATATCTAAGAAACAATATTATTTGTGGGGAATAAAAATCTTGCACAATCTCATAATTAGGAGATCACAATCTTGCTTAAAATTAGGACACTCAAATTTATTGAAAAATCGTCTTGACCAATTTTGGATAAGGAACCTCCAGTATTATAAAATACAGATTCAAGGTATGACAAAAACTCCAGTAACCCATGAAGTACAACGAGCATATACTTTTTATATACTATGGATCAGACAAATATTGTTTCACAAGCCTGCTATTTATGTGTGTATAATATTCCAAGAAGCAAATTACGCTTATTGTGTACCCTGAGTCGTCGAAATAAATTATGCAGATCACGAGCCATCCAATTATTATGAACCTCGTGTTCAATAATTAATATGTACCATGAGTCATGTAACATTGTACAGCCCTAGTCACACAACTACAGGGTGTTCAATAATTATCGGCACAACTTTTTTGGCCCACATTTATTAATTAAATAAAATTTTACAAATCAAACTAAAATAACATGCTATTAAACCATTAATATTTTCGAATATTTATAATTTATTCAATATGCTTTTCATCAGCAGCGATAACCTGCTGCAAACGTTTGGAGAATGCTTGACATGAGTCACTAACGATTGTTTGGGGGATTTTTGCTCATTCCTCCTCAGCTCCTCAGCTTCTCCTCGGTGAATTTTCCCAATTTTAATGTTCGAGCTGTTCGAGGGCAGCTTTGCCCTGGCCTATTAGCTACCTTCCCAGTCTCTTTAAATCGCTCAAGTGTTCTCCAAACCAGCATTCCGTTCACATTTAGTGATATGGCAATGTCCCTTTGTGACTTTCCTGACATACAACTATACAATTGCTACTTTTAGATCTTTAGCCATTATCTCATAAAAAGTATCTGTTAAAAAGTATCTGGTAAAAGTTTAGGCCATGTTTAAACGTAAAAAGAATAGTTGTAACGATAGATATTGAACACCCTGTATAAGTGTTTTACCGTGAGCATATAATTAATGTGTACCTTAAGTCATCATAATTTGGACCACAGGTCATACACTTTGGGTATAAAAGGGCCCATATTACATCTTACCACGTTCCTCATGATGTTTTAACAGTCATATTTTTTCTGTGTACTTCGTCATGTAACAACTATGTACCACAAGTCATGTACGAGCACTTCCCCGCGACAGGCTAATGGCAAAGTGGAAGTGCATGGAATACGAGACAGCTACTTTCGATGGATACGAAATTGGTTCACTAGTCGCACTCATCGAGTGATGATTCATAATTAAACTTGTGATTTAATGTATATGGTATCAGGGGTTCCCTAATGGAGACCTTTGGGTATGCTGTTTTTTTATCATTTATATTCTACATCAACGACCGTGACGCTGCAGTCATCAGTAAAATCAATGAATTCGTCGACTACACAAAAGTTTACCACAGAGCTTTCACCAAAAGAGACAATAACTATCCAATCAAACCTCAATAATCTACATCAATGGACCGAAACCTGCCAAATGAGCTTCAAAATTGATAAATATTTAGCAGTGAATGCACGTTGGTGCTAATAACCAGCATTTCCAACATACGATGAATGACACACCTATTGAAGCAGTACAACAAAGAGATCATGGTATCTTCATTGCTAAAAATCTCAAACATGACAAACAAGTGTAAAAAAGTCAGAAACGAGAGCAGGATCCTTAGTTTCATTAAAAAAACTTCATACACAAGTCAAAAAACATATCTTACCGCTCTATAAAGCGTTAGTGCAGCCACATCTAAAATATGAAGTGTAATTGTGGTCGCCTATCCTACAAAAAGATATTAATAAAATGAAGAAAATCCAACGTGAAGCAATGAAAATAATTCCTAAACCGTAAACTTAACTAAGAAACGCTTCGTCAGCAGCTCATCTCGTCTCTTTAGAACAAGAAAATATGTGAGGACAACTTATCGGGATCTATAAATATTTCAACGTCTTTAACGATTTTACCTTAGAACTTTTCGACGGAGACGATGACGTGCAAACCAGAAATAACGGCAATAAACTAATAATAAGAACCTTCACGACACCCCAGTCTCTAAACTTTTTTGCCGTTAAAATTGTCAGAACTTGAACCAGCTACTCGAAAATGGTTTTGCTGGGTTGGCAAAAATATTCAAAAATCGTCTCAAAAAATATTGGATAGGGAATCTCCCAGTTCTATAAAGTACTAATTGCATACCATTCTTAGCTCTTCGGGCCTGTGTATGATTGCAGTGTGCTTGCGTGTCTGGAATGCATGTGCTTGATTAAGGTGCGTGCAAGTCCCTGAAACGTCTGAGTGTGATTAGGTGCATGTGCGTGATTGATGCCTCTACATTAGATGACATGAGACTTGGGTAGCAATTCAAGAATGGACTAAATAGCGCATTCTTTTTGCCATGCTTCATTTTATTTTATAATCTTTTTTCTAGTTTATTCAATTTATTTCAACAGAAATAGCCATCTTGCCATCCTTTCCATCCTTTAAGAGTACAACACAATACATTACAAAAGACCATTACAAAAACCAAACTGAGGCGATAAGTTGCTTTACTCACAGTAAACTTTAATGCTTGTTGAGTTGTAGAGGGAATGATCAGGCACTGCTGGATTCCGAGCGAGGCATCGAATTTCTGCACCGTCATCATGCCTCGTGACGTTGAGCTCGAGGGTACTGCTGGTGACCAGACCGTACTGAGTGTTCTGTAGGGAGCGTCAGAGCGACTTTATATAACTTATCTCACACTGATTTACTCGTACAACACTCAGCATAACTTATTTCACTCTGATTTTAATTCCACACATTGGAAATTCAGTGACGGGAAGGACAAGTGTTGTAACCTAAAACTAATACACTCACTTGAGTCGAGGGAGGAAGTTGCTGCCCCCTGAAGATCCAGATAAGATCTGCGGGGGGAGATGACCCTGAGGTGGTGCAGGTAAAACGGACCATCTCCCCTTCTCTAGAGGATCTGGGGCCCGACACCCTAACGCTCTGGGGCAGCACTGAGGGAATGATGCAGGTGACAGGTTAAAGGTATTGACAAACACAAACTCTAAACTATGAAAATGAAAACGTTAATTTTGAAATTTCTGAAAATAAATCAACAAAATTGCCGGCACTAGAACACTGCTGACATCCTTTAGTCAAAGAAGATGGAAATCACAAACTCAAAGTTATGTTGTAGTGTAGGATATTACTTCATGGTGTAGGACATTATTTCATGGTGTAGGATATTACTTCATGGAGTAGGATATTATTCATGGTGTGGGATATTATTTCATGGTATGAGATATTACTTCATGGTGGAGGATATTACTTCATGGTGTAGAATATTACTTCATGGTGGAGGATATTACTTCATGGTGTAAAATATTACTTCATGGTGGAGAATATTACTTCATGGTGTAGAATATTACTTCATGGTGGAGGATATTACTTCATGGTGTAAAATATTACTTCATGGTGTAGAATATTACTTCATGGTGGAGGATAATACTCCATGGTGTAGAATATTAATTCATTGTGTAAGAAGAGTTGTGACACGAGTTGTAGTCTCCAGAAGAGAAGGAAACAGATTTATATATTACTTGTGTAGCACTCACTAGCAGTAATGTGTCATGTTGCTGTGATGTGTCATGTTGCTGTGATGTGTCACGTTTCAGTTATGTGTCACGTTGTAGTGATGTGTCACGTAGCAGTGGTTTGTTCCGTTACAGTGATGTGTCACGTTTCAGTTATGTGTCACGTTGTAGTGATGTGTCACGTAGCAGTGGTTTGTTCCGTTACAGTGATGTGTCACGTTGCAGTGATATATCACGTTACAGTAATGTGTCACGTTGCAGTGATGTGTCACGTTGCAGTGATATGTCACGTTGCAGTGATGTGCCAAGTTGCAGGAACTTTACAACATTTTATGTAATTGCGTAACGTACAACAGAAAATTACAATAGAATTAATAAAAGGTTATGCTGAAGGCAATCAAACGCCGTAATGAGAGAAGAAGTAGCAAAAAACAAGATCTGAAATTTTTCTAGGGAATGTTGTCAGCATTGCTAGTCGCAATTGACCAACTGGATGCTCTCCCACTGCTTTCTACACTCAAATATTAAACCACACAAATATAATAGCGGCATCTAATTATTAATCATGATGTTTTTACAGCGTTTTGTCCTCGTTCATCTTATGAATCGGACTCTGATTTACGTGTTATGTTTCCCCAACGCTCGCAAAAATTCATATTTTTGTTATTGAGAGCTTTGATTAATCGAAGAAAATAGTCAGCAAGTAGCCAATATTTCCACCTCCTCTACAAGAACACTGTTTTAAGTTTTTCTCTTCATGTTTTCGTCGCTACAAAATGTTTTTACAAATCAACCAAGGTTTTTTAAAGTAAATTTTACTTCTTTGTTCATTGATTTTGATGTGAAACAACATAGGCAGGTAGCCTTAGATATATAACACTAAGCATTTTTCAATGTTCCTAATACTAATAGTAAGAAATTTGAGTATTACTCTTCGTATTGCTCGCACAGCTCGTTCTCACAGAGGGATGTCATTCTCGATGCTATGGAGGCAGGTCTTACCTACTCTAATACAACTTAGATTTTACCAAAGTAGATTTAGTTTGGCAAATTCATTAAAGTTCATAGGATTTACTCCATTAAAATGCTCACACAGCAGGCTGATCACCAAAGTTTTGGAGGCGGGTGGCACCAAGACACTATTGGTAGCGACACAGGCAACAGTCGCGTTGTCCCATGTCCTCGTGAGCTTCTGCACCACCAGCCTGCTCTGCACCTGCTTCTTCTCCTGCACCTGCTTCTTCTCCTGCACCTGGTTTTTCTCCTGCACCTCGGTCTCCACCTGCACCTGTAGCTCCGCCTCAATCGTCTCCCCGTCTCGCGTCCAGGTGAGGAGTGGTGCAGGGGAGCCTGGAGGAAGGCGTATAAAATCTAGCTAATTAAAGAGGTTCGACTTTTCAAACGTTGTGGGTTACTCAATGGATGTTCGACTTAATATTTCATTATAAAATAAACCTGAATGCACGTAGTGGAGGACATGACATCTTAAATGAATTTGTGCCTAAAATGTTGCATAAAAACACGTGTATGAATTAATCATTTTCAAGGTGTACAACCAGTTTGACCGAAGCGTACCAATTGATGAACCAGCATCTGTCAGAGCAAGGTAAATTGTACATCTGTTGGTTATTAAATTTCCAAGATGGGTTGCACAAGGACTTATGTACATCAGCAGACATCCTGACTCGAAGAAGAAAGTCGTTTGAGGTGAAGATCGATCAAAGAATCAAGGTCTCTCCTTCATTCCTACCACGCGGCACGAATGGCATTCACTGTTACACAGAGTCATGCTCAGTGCATAAACTGAGGAAAGAGGAGCATCAGACAGATCTGCATGTTATTGGAACCGCAACTCTCATCAATCAAAGATTGAACATCATATATTTACGGTGATAGTTAACGATAGAGAAACTGTGGGCTAACGATAAAGAACTTGTGTGTTAGCGATAGAAGATCTGTGTGCTAACGACTAAGAATATGTGTAAGAACGATAGAGGATCTGTGTATAGGAACGATATAGGATCTCTGAGCTAACGACTGAAGACGTGTATAGGAACGATATAGGATCTGTGTGCTAATGACTAAGGATGTGTATAGGAACGATATAGGATCTGTGTGCTAACGACTGAAGATGTGTATAGGAACGATATAGGATCTGTGCTAACGACTGAGGATGTGTTTAACAGCGATGAAGGATCTATGTGCCAACAGCAGCAGATCTACGTACGAACGCTAGAGGATCTGTATAGTTCATATACGAGTATGTTGAGGTGTATGATACTCGTATTTTAGAAGTCGTTACGAGCGAGACATAGGTGCGTTTGCTTACAAACATACAGAAGTCATAAAAAACTGAACCTTCACTACGAAGCAGAAGGTGGTGGAACATAAATTAGCCTCTTCATGCCATCACAAAACCACATGCTCTCAGATGCACATCTTAGCTCAGAATCAGAAACATGCGCATACATTACCTAAGGTAGTGGATGGACGTCGTTAAGGTTAAAATGAGTGTTATCGTTTTGTCATTGATAATATCTCAAACCTGTGCAAAATTTGCGGGTCAAGAAGTTGGCTCAGACACCCACCTCCACGCGCCGTGCATGTGAGCTCGAGAGGACTACCCTCCACATAGGGCCCTAGTCCACTACCCGGACCAGGCACGCCCTCAGTCGAATCTTCTATGGACAAACTCTTCACAGGTTCTGGTTGGGAAATCGAAAGTTTTTGATCCGTGAAATGGAAAATTTAAAGCAATCCTGCGTCATCTCATTTTCAGATGGGGCGTTTTGATCAAAAAACCTGGCTATTTTCAGCAGCGCGATCTCTTCTCTTAGAAGTAGGAAGAACGCCAAGGAAACAAATCTTCTCGCTTCAATAGAACTCGTACAATTCCTATGTAATAGATTACAACAATAAATTGATTTTTACTCATTCAAATTCATAGAAGCCAAATTCGACGAACATAATGTCTATCCCTTTAAAAAATATTATAGAACGATCAAAAAGCCAATCTCAATTGGTGTTCAAAATTAAAACTCAATCCATTTACGATACAATTATGTCACGCCAAAATGAAATGCAAACATTTGCCGTTAAAATCGCATTCCAAACTGAAGATTGCATTCCTGTTTTCTTACAACTCTGAAAGCAATTGCGTCAGTGTACCTATCAAACGGTACAAAGTGTTCACTCCCTTAGTACAGCACCAACGTTCACTGAGTAAACGTTTAGCTACGGTAGGACTCAGAGAAAACGTCTTGGAGATTCTCTGCAGTGGAGGGCGATGGAAAATAGACTGTCTCAGGTTGATGTACCCAGGGGCTAACGGTGCATTGTTCTGTTGTTTCTTTGATGCGGTAGCAGTTTGTAGAATCCGAAAAGCTATCTGAAGCCCAAGACAAAAATGGCAAAGAGTGACATGAAAGAAGAGGACCGTTATTTGGGTATATGACAACGTGATACCGCCAGAGTACTGTACAAAACTAGCATCTGCCCGTACAGTAGCCACTAGCTATTGTTTCGAGGCAATTAGTATACGGAAATTTGAGGCAGAGAGGCTTTTGTTACCGGAGAGTTGTACGTGCAATTCTGACGCGTGCACGCAAAAGATTTCTCGAGTGAAGCCGTTAGCACGTTAACTGAACCATCGAAAGGTAAGGTCAGTATTCTCTTGATGAATCTAGATTTGGTATTCAGAAGGATTTTTCTCGGATTTGCATGTGGAGAGAACCTGGAACACGATCTGCCCCAAACATTGCGGAATGAAGCCAACATGGAATTGGATCTATGATGATGTAAACAGCCACTATTTGCAACCTCTCGAGCAGCTCTCCTTGAAATTATACAAGAAAACCTGCAAGATTTAGCTGCTTCCATGTATTTTGTCGAGATCTTCATTTGTTTCGAAGGGCTATAGGCTTAGACTTTCTACTGATGATTAATAACGATAGTCTTCATGGAATTCATGCGGTTGATGTTTTCCTGGTAACTATATATATACGCGAGAAGATTGAACTGTTCGCTCTTCCAATTAAAACCCAAGAGAACATGTCTGAAAGACACTAAAAAAACGATTTATTTCACGACTGCATTCACTAAAAATTTTCTGTGACCCACGAGCTGCCCTGATGGGTGAATGGGCGTTGTTAGCTCAAAATGCGATTTATGACCATAGTACTGGCATACCAATCCATTGTCAGGCCCAAATTATTGTGGAAAGAGATTCCGCATTATACTGAGCAAAAATAATTAATTTTCTGAATGATGTATGCAAAATTACTTGAGCGTTCAATAACATAAATTGTTATTCTCTCATCAAAAGCTGCTGGTGTGTATTTTTTGTTTGATAGATTTTACGACCATCAAATACTAGTTTTTAATTAAATGAACCAATGAAGAAGAAGAAATTTATTTTTACTCAAATGTTGGACACAACCATTGTTCAAGTACTGACTAATTAAAAAGAAGAAAACCTTGTTTAAGTGAGAGACTGAGTCTCACGTGGGTAAAAGCAACTATGTCAATAAAGATAACATAGCTTCTTGTTATCTTCTTGCAAAGAGAGAAAGTAACAGGTCGACGCTAACCTAATTAAATTTGTTACAGACTTTTGCAATATCAGCGGATGCTGAATCTTCTGAAGATAGCGCTGTGCATATTTGTTACGTGTCACAGTGCACTCCTTCGTACTCCTAATACACCAGGCCTTAGTTTCTTCCAATTAACCAAAGGGCTGAAGAGTCAATCAATGTTAGCGCACCCGAAGAGATTGAAGGAGTTCACTTGTCTGAATTGACTAGCAAATATTAGTTCAGTTTGGTCTCATCTCATAGCCACTGTAGGCTTCTAGCACAACTTAGTGGTGAATGTCTCGGTTGCAGCTTCTGACACCTTGAACTGTGCTAGAAATTTTAGTAAACATTCTGGAAGAAGGATTTGGGTTGCTGTAGATAATTATTATTTATTAAGTAGACACCATTTTAAAATTATTTTTCTACATTAGTGTCTTTTTTAACCTCGATTTGATCGAGCAACTCTGGAAAAAAAATCAAAGTTGGCGACGTACCTGTGACAGTGAGGTTCACAAGGTTGGTGTGCGTGGGAGAGCGAAAGAAGTCGACCCTACATTCGTAGACCCCTTCGTCTGAGAGAGCTACGTGCTGTATAGTGAGGGTTGCACTTGAGGGATCAACTGTGGCACGCACGTTGGCAACACTGTTTCCTGAAGTATCTCGAAAAGGGTCGCTTTTGCTGCGTCCATCGTAACTGAAAAGAAAACAGTATTTTGGAGAGAATCTCATAAGCTGATGAGAGGGCTTTGCTATTCTGCAACTTCATGCCCACCTGTACCTCAGGTTGCATTTTATGAACGAGTAATGAACGATGTCAGGGGGAAATCACAGTCGCGAATGAAGCGTTTTAAGACAGAAACGATACACTCACGGATCCTGCCTAGATGGATTTTACACATGAATCTGCAAAAATATGGTTTTACTTCGAGTCTAAATTCATTGTGAATGATTATTTAATGAAGCAAATGTTGCAAGATGTAATTTGATAAGAAATGAAAACTTCTTCGCTGCACTGTAGGCACTAAACTAAGTTCGACCAGCCGGCAGAAACTTAGCTCAAAGTTTGAGAGAAATTTTGGGAGAATTCAGTGAAATAAAAAGAAAGGGTATTCATTTCGTGAAAATTTAAACATTTACTTTTTATCAAAATAAAATTAAGTGAATAGATTTATTCATGGAAAACGAATAATTTAAGAAAAGTATGTGGGAATGAAGAAGTTTTTCATTCTAGTTTTACCGGCGACTTAAAAGAACAGTCGAATGAATCTTAACGTGCTGTTGACTGCCAGTGTTTCAGTGTATCAAGTGAACCAGAATTCTAGATGCTTTTTTCAACAATTTCAAGCGTCTCGTTGAAGTTGTTTAATAATAATTCGTCTGAAAGGCTTCAATTATAAGCTTGGGTAATTTTCTTCTCGAGGAGCAGGGACCATTTCTTTTTCTTCTTTTTGTTTCGAACTGCGAGTGTGAAAATTGATGTGTGATTTACAATCAATCTTTGATAAAATTTGCGGAGCAATTTTTTGCGTCGCTTCCTGAGTAAGAGTTAATTATATCGAAATTAAGTAAATTTACATCTCAGGGTCAAGACTACCATTCATTTTCGCCTCACAACTTTTGACAAGACACGTTACGATATG
The DNA here is from genome assembly GCA_006783055.1 of Trinorchestia longiramus. Taxonomy (NCBI): domain Eukaryota; kingdom Metazoa; phylum Arthropoda; class Malacostraca; order Amphipoda; family Talitridae; genus Trinorchestia; species Trinorchestia longiramus. Next base: position 57,875 of record VCRD01000643.1, on the reverse strand, counting down.
CAGCAACAGATCTAATAAACTGGAAAATTATTTTTCAGCAAAATCTACCAGAAAACATTGTTAGATGCTGTCCGAGTGGAAAAATTAATGTATGCTTACTATATTACGAATGGGAATCTCACTTCGTTTCCTTTTTCCGTTGAAACACAATGAATAAAAAAACTACTTACGTTGTCTATATATAAGTTGGTGATTGCGAAGAAAAAGCGTCGATCGCAGAAGAGTTTCATTTCAAAATTACAAGTGAATACATAATCATTTATTTGCTGAACATCGATGAACTCGTGCTAGACCCTGCATTGCGAGATCGAATTCCAGTAAAATGGGATTTTTGTGTACACGAGATTGTAACTCTTGATTTTTAATAGGGTATAATAACTGAGAACTCGACTGACCTGACCACAGGAGTACGCGTGCCCGATTTGTACCAGAGGATAAGTTTGGCCGAGTCTCCGACATTGCGTTCCCGCACTTGACATGGCATCTGGACTGACTGGCCAGTCACCGTGGACACGCTGGAAGCTGCACATGGAGAAAACAGTGTCCTGAGAACACTGTTACATTATGGAAAATTCCGTGTAGTAAGGCGTGCACCTGGGAATGGTTAGGCATAGAGTTATGGGAAAATATTACTCGGTATTATCAGGTCACCTTTAGTATGCTCTAAATCATGTTCAAAGAGAAAACGGCTTCCCTAAAAATGTTTCCCATGTTAATGAACAATTACTGCTGTAGCGATGGATCATGAAAGTGAAAATATAATGGTTTATTCGCTGCCAAGTCAGGGTACATTTTGCTTGCTCTCAAATGGGACAAAATTGCTTTATGAAATGCATTATAGCGTTGAGTCTCTGTCGATGCTCCTGAAAAAGAGAAGGACGAATATGGTCATGGAGGCCATGTAGTTTTTTCATTGCTCGGTGTCTGTAAAAAATATACAGTAGAGAATCTACACTCAGAAGTTTGGTAAACATTTATAATACAAATGAATTCAATTTCCTTAAAACACACATACATAGTTTTTAAATTAGAAAATAGAATGCATGGATTCAAACCGAATCAAGGTACAAGAACAATATACTACAGTGATAATTCGTTTCTTTGATGCTGAAGAATTTGAAATAGTTTCAAAAGTATGAAAAGGAAAGTGCTGATATAAAAATCAAATATTGCAGTGAATCATGATTGGTTAGAAGGAATTTTTCTTTTTGGCAGAATTCTACTTACGCTACACGGTGTCTACAAAAATATTTTTTTTGAAGTTTGAATAAAGTGTAACTTTATTGTTAGAATCAGTCACAGTTAGTAACTTCAGGTACCATCCAGTTTCATGTTGCTTAGGTTAGCATTATGGGCACTCAACATGCGTTGTTCAGAGCACTCAGATTACATCGAGGAGATGTCCAGTTTGGCCTGGCCTCTTTGCAGCATATCTCAAGTGACCACAAAACTGCATCAATGATCGAATTTTTCAGCTGTTCCAGGGATCACTTATGCTTGTAAGTAATAATATTTAGAGATATTGACAAAGTTAATGACTCGTAGTCATACATAAACTGTGTCTTCAAGTACCCCAAAAGAAAGAAGTCACAAGCAGTTAGGCCTGGTGACCAAACGGGTCATGTGCTGAACACATAATCATTTCGTCCAGTACAACTAGTCCATATGTTTGCCAGATGCTCATTGAGAAATCTAAAGTTCGCTAGACGGCGTTGCGTCGGAGCACCATCTTGATGGAAGAAATAATGATTGTCCTCAGTAGCTAGTTGTGAAAACATTCAGTTGACCAGCATCTGCAGGTAACTCTCACAGGGTCGTCTCACGAAGAAGAAAGGCAACATTTAGGCTCCTCTGACACAGCACAAAAAGCATAAAATTTTTGGTGTCTCACCTAGTTTACGGTAGCGAGCGTAGTTTTTATCCCTCATACCTGCACGTTATGCCTAGTGGCATTACCTTTCAAGGGAAATTTCACATCACTAAAAGACATTTTTGACAACAGCTTATCGTCATTTTCCTTAATTACTATGTATTCTTAAGGAAGCTAAATTCTATCACATAATCTTAGGGGTGAACTTTTGCAATTAATTGCAGCTTGTAAGAGGCGTTTGTGTGGGATATTACAAACTGTGCTTTTAGTGAGCTGAAACTCTCGACAAGCTTTTCGTAACGACTTGTTGGAGCCGAGCACAAATGTTCTTTTAACTCGATCAACAACTTCGCCTAATACTCTTAGTCAGTCAGAGTGTCTCTTTCCTTGATCCTTCTTCACTAAAGCGAAAAGGGGCGAAATAAAAATATCTTTTCTCAGAGAATCGCTTAACGAAGTCTTTTCCAATGTACTTGATTTAGATTATATATTAAACATAGTGAAACTAGGGGATGATTTTGGAGGCCCTCTTTACATTTTTCCTCATTTGTGTCCCGATATTGAATGAAAACCAGGAGCTCACTACGTATCCTAACCTAGAAGTTTGTGCTTGCAACTTCGTAAAACCAAAAGATCTTGCTAAACGCTGTCGAGAATCTTGATGAGCGCTGCTTGAAATCCTAATGAAAGCTCGTCAAGTCCGGCTAAAAGCTGTCGAGAATCGTTTCAAACATATATCACTGCGAAACGCAGTCAGCAAATCAAAATTTACGGTACTGATTATTAACTATGCAGTTTAAAGATCGTAGTCGTTTAATTTCCACTTGAATTACGCGAGAAATGTTCCTCAATGAAATTATGATGGACTTTAATTGGAACGTCTCTCTGGAGTAGGTGGCAGAGTAGTGATAATTTCGTTGCATGCATTTCGATGGCGGGTGACTTGTCATCCAAGATCAGGAATACAATAGCAAGGAAATACGACAATCCCATGAAAGCAAGCTTCCTACATGCATAGTTTGAATTCATTGATGAAATAAAGCGCAACAGAATACATGATTTCATACATTAAACATTTAGTATAGAAAATGATGCAACTTATTTCGTCAAGTGGTAAGTCACTCAAATGCTTCATTTGAAGAGTCTTTTGCCCATGAATGTGTTTAATTTGGACTGAATTTATAAAGAAACGTTAGCATCCGTGAGGCCACTATCCATGAGGCGAGCGTTCGTCAGACGAGTGTCCGTCAGACGAATGTCCGTCAGACGAGCGTTCGTCAGACGAGTGTCCGTCAGACGAGTGTCCGTCAGACGAGTGTCCGTCAGACGAGTGTCCGTCAGACGAGCGTTCGTCAGACGAGCGTTCGTCAGACGAGTGT
>VCRD01000643.1:29059-54585 GCA_006783055.1 Trinorchestia longiramus | reverse complement strand
AGACGAGTGTTCGTCAGACGAGTGTTCGTCAGACGAGTGTTCGTCAGACGAGTGTCCGTCAGACGAGTGTCCGTCAGACGAGTGTTCGTCAGACGAGTGTTCGTCAGACGAGTGTTCGTCAGACAAGTGTCCGTCAGACGAATCTCCGTCAGACGAGTGTCCGTGCCAGGACGTGCATCCGTGCACCGTTTATAGCTCGTCCGCTAAACGTTCGCTCGTTCCATATCGATTACTTGTTGGTTCTTCTTGGGTTCTATTTTGGTGAGTCGCCTGTTGTCTGTATGTCGTCTGCATGTGGTCTGCCTGTAGTCCGCCTGTGGCCTGCCAGTAGTCTGCTGCAGTTTGCCTGCTGTCTGATTGTCGTCTGATTGCTGTCTAATTGCTGTCTGCCTCTTGTCTGCCAGTTGTCTGCCTGTTGTCTGCTAGTTGTCTGCCTGTTGTCTGTTGGTTGTCTCTGCCTGTTGTCTGCCTGTTGCCAGCTTGTTCGCTTGTTGTTCGCCTGAAGCCTATTTTGGGTTTGCTTGCTCTTTGCTTCATTGTACAACAGTGAAGACTACCACGCAATGATTACGGCCTCCTGTACACACATAAAAAGCGACTCCCCTGCCTCTTCCAAAGATAAGGCCCAGAACGATGACATTAGGGTCGGGGCGTCGTAGCACAGCCTGGAGTGCATGCGCCGGATCAGTCGCAGGTCAATGAGAATCAGACGCTACCTTGCATTTGCAATCAGGAAGTTTAAATTCATGTTTAGCCATTCATTATTTCTTTGATTTCATTCAAACAAAAAATAAAAATGAGTTCAACTATTCTGTAAAAGTGCATCGATGTATTCCCGTGAAACTCCGTTTTGATGTTGATCAATCATGGTGTACTGGTCCTTAGTAGCAATTGTTGTTTTTTGAATAAACTTACAGAGCACATTCTATGACGATATCAAAATTAAAGTTAAACTATCCTTTAATGAGTTCATGTATATATGATCCGTGTTTGAAAATCTTTGATTGAATCAAACTTAATTTTGCCATTCATCACAGCAGCAACGAAGACAGTTCACGAGAGATAAAACCACACCTGCACTAAAAAAAAGTGCGAGGAACAAGAATTAAATAATTTCACTACCGCGCTCTGGCATTTTCTTTATTTCTTCAAATGCCTACAACGTAATTCATTCTGATAAAAAGTCACATTATGATCGTAAGTATTCATATTTAGATATATTCACAAAGTTTAATGACCCAGACCTAAATTTGCTTGTTGCATTACTCTTTGGATATCTCAAGTAACACAGAACTTGGGATGATCGAGATGACTGGTGCGTGAGCCAAGCGCCACAGCGTAAGGAAGGTTTATGAAGGGTGCATCAGAGCTCGTTTTTGTAGCCTGGCATCTACAGAAGATTAATGGATCGTTTCGCCGTGTTTCCGTACCCACCCTCGTCTGCATAGCCATTTGAATGGCCAATTGAAACAAATGCCCCTCATTGGGGAACTGAACTTTGGGGCTACGTGAAAAATACCAACAGATTCAGGCTGTTCAACTAACTTTCGAATTCATTCTTTGTTCTAAAAAAATTTTGGTTTTAGTTTTAAGCGGTGGTGATTTTTATTGAACTGAAACTGAAATGAAAGGCTCAAAAATTATAGCTTTTAATAAAGATTTTATCAGCGATTCAATGATTTTTATTGAAATTACATTTAAAAATAGACCACCAGCAACCTGAGAGGGAGGCTGGTACCAAGGACTACTATTACCAGGACGTGCATCGCCGCGTAGCTGACTGCGGTAGCGGAGGCCATTTCATTCTTAGTAACATAACATTTTCTATCGGACAAATTGATCAAAAATTACTTCTTTCAAGCAATAAAAGGGATAATAAGGTTTTACAGTGAATTTTAAATGGTTTAAAGCACTGTAATGCTCTGAAATACCAATTTTAACCGGACTGAACATGTATTATTTATGAGCTTAGTGGCCACTTTATAGAAAACCTAGTTGCTGCAGTTTTAGACTTTATAAATTGATTATAGTTAAACCTTTTCCAATGCAAACAACCAAACATACAAACATTCACGCACATAAACAAACAGACATAGAAGTAAAAACCATTGTTGGGATGAAGTGTCTTAAACAGTGGTACTAATGCCGTTCTTGAACGCACTGAGCGTTAGTGGGGAACACAAATTGGGCTTGTTTTCGACAATCACAGATAAACAAACAAAACAAAAACGTATATTTCCAATAAAGTTGGTACATAAGAAATGTAACAGCATTGGTTTTTAAAGATGCCTTATCATAAAATCCTTAAGTGGTAGGTATTCTATGCATAGTATCATAGATGATAGAACAGCAGTACCTACGGGTATACGTAAACATTCACATCACGCACTGAACGTTAAATATACATGGGGAAACAATTGAAACTTCGCTTTTTCAATGATGACTTAAGAGGTAATCATTGGTGATACATATAAATTCTGACGTGGTAGGTATTATACGCAATTAAGGTGATAAGCGAAATATTTTCTTTAGGTACAGCTTAGACTTGACATCATTACATTTAACTGAATTGGATGTTTAACATCCGAGAAAGACCGAAAAAGGAAAATTATGAGAGCGAAAACTTAAAACATAAAGTTGTGATTGTTATTTAATTGAAATTATATTTTCTAATTACTTGTTGACCGTATGGTATGGCTTGCTGATGATGGATTTAATTTAACCATTATTACAGTTATCTGTATATATCGTGTTTAATATGAACGGGCGTTACATATCAGAGAAAGAGAGTAAAAAAATAAAATATAACAGTGAATGCTGCATTCACTGAAGTCGTCGGTCATGAACAAACACACAAGCCTTTCTTTCGATCGTGAAATAATGAAGTTCTTGTACTACTTCTGCAGGTTACGTTCAGGTTTGAAAGCATCAAATGAAGTAATCTTATCCTTCTGAAGAAAATACCTCAGTTGTTGGTCTTCAGCTTTCGCCGGACGAAGTGTGAGTTTTGGAGATGGCAGACATGTAACAGGCACATTGAAGATACTGTGCGGCGCCTGTTCTCCTTATTGTTATTACTTCGACAGTTCACAACCCCTCACTTGTTCGGCATTTTTAATAAAAATAATTAGCAATAAACTTTGTAAACAAACAGTATCCACTTAGAAATGCAGCAATGTGCCTCGAAACAAACAACAATCTCCGATTCAAACCGAGCGACAGACCACGACAACGTTCGCACTATGACAGATGGAGGATAACTGAACGCAGTGAACTGGCCTCCGTTTCAGCAGTCAGCTACATGGCGGTGCACATCCTGTTTATAGTAGTCCTTGGTTGGTACTTAAGTCGGATACCGTAATCTAAATCTTCCTCGTAATGGTTTGTTTATTTCCGTTTACATAGTTACAATTAAGCCCAAAAAAGTTTTTCTGCATAATTCCAAAACAGTTCTGAACGAATTATGTAGTAACAGGATTTGATTGGTATCTTAAAACTAAGAAACTAGCAAGTGCTCATGCATCTCATTGGTTGTTTGTCTACAATGTTAATGGAATTTAAATCTCGCCTTTCAGTTGAAATTCGAATAAAAATTCCTCTGCTGAACTCTCATTCCAAGGAATAAGGTACGCCTTATAAACCAACTTCAAGATGCCATAACATCGAAGCCAAGCTAACACTCACCTGCAGTATCTGAAACCGCTGTTTGGGAACCGCTAGGTGAATCAGCCAGGATGGGATGGAAAATCTGTTTTTTGTCCGGAGAAATCTCACCCCCGGTCACAGCTGGAGGCTCTTCGTCTTGCCGAGGAAAGCGCAAGGATTTACCAAAGCCTCTACTTTGTACTTGTATTCCCAGAAAGCGTAGGTCATCTGAGTGTATGGGCAATTCTCTACGTGTTTTTCGAATGGTTATGTTTGCGGTCAACTTTCCGATAGGAGGCCCATTATGATGTGCATTTTTACTGGAATACGGAGTTTCGTAGTTAAGCACAGGAAATATTTTCTTTTTAGATGAGGTTACGAAAAAAATCTTGTCCATACCTCGCCGCATGGCGATTTGTGAAGTTTGAAAGTCATTAAAGTTCCCATGGCTTTTTGCGTAAGCCGACATGGGCTCACTTCGTTCATAAATTTGTACTTTATTTGGTATTGTCTCAGAATTGTTGATTAGACTTTTAGTTGCAATCGAACAAGGTTCCTTTTCAATTGAAAATAGTTTGGAAGTACTAGAATTCAAAGAACCTTTGAATGAGTTTTTGTTTCCCGTTGTTGGCCGCTTTATTGGAAGTGAAACATTGTTGACAACTCCCGTAGAGTTATTTGTGACCCTCAACAAATCTTGTGCGTCTGGTAAAATTACATTTGAAAGATGAAATATTTGTGGAAGCGTTTGTTGAGCCTCAGTGTTATTCTTACTGTTTTGTAGACTCCGATTTGTTCTAATTTGGAATCCTGCTTTGATTTCATGTGGTAATAGAGTTTGGCTTGATATATATTCTAAAAGGGAAGGTTTTAGAAATAAGGAATTCTTGCCAGTTACTGAACGAAACTCGATCGACTTTAGAATGTTTTTCGAAGGAAATTCAATGTCTTCATTAGATATATTTCTTTGTGGTAATTTTAAGTGATGTTCGGCTGTGAAGTGTATGGGCTTCGTCGAAGCCAAAAGTGCTAATAGTTGGAGCACTAGGACGCAAAATTTCATTTCGCAAATGATTCTTACTATCATAATTTTAATGATACGGCAGAGACTATGAGATGAAAAGGGAAACACCTGCAAGATTTAAAGAATAAAAATGGTTATTACACCAGTATTAGTCTTTATAGCTAGTGGGGAACTTTCTAACAATAAACATTAGACACACATATATAAGACTACATAAGTTTGACAATTCCGGCAGTAAATTCACTTAAGAATAATTTCTGTAAATTTAATAAAAAAATTTTCATATACATCACGATAACGTGACAGGTAATCAAATTTACTTAGGAATAATAATGCATTTGAAAATCAATTTGAATTATCCGAACGTCCATTTAATTTGAGGGAAAGGCATGGTGATGATGGCGCGAACTATAATGCGCTTCATATTTCGTAAGCAGTTCATTGCAATCCATCACATTTTGTCTGCAGTCCAATGAAATCAATCACATTTCGTAAGCAGCTCATTGCAGCCAATTGTATTTCGTAAGCAGTTGTTTGAGCCAATATTTAAATAATTCAAAATTTCATTAGTGCATAATTTGGGCACGCTACCCGAACAGCAAAAGAAGACTGTTGCCTCAGTAACTCAAAATGACAATTTCAAGACACAAAGTTACCCATTTTCTCTGTTTGGAAACAATTGCACAGTCAGGGAAACATTCCAGGTCACGGTGTTTTGAAGACAATTTATTTTTTGTGTGTGATGAAAATTAGCCTCGAACTGCTAGAAGCTGTGGATACACTGCTTTCATTCGGATCCAGTTATCAAACAAACAATACAATCGTTTTTACAAAAGGATATTAAAGTATTTTTTTAGACCCCCTGCAGTAACAGGAAAATTAATAACAGAGTATAAAGTACTACAAAAGTGTGAAAAGCAGGAATTAGCAAACAAATACAACACCACTGTTTCACAAGCATGCCAGAAATGTTCAAAAGTAGTCTTCAAAGATTGAGTATATCTAAATAAAATACATCTATCAAATACTTCTATTAATTTTTATTTATGCTTCATGTTCTTTTTCAGAGTATAATGTACAACGTTGCCTGTATAGTGCAGGAGCAAAATTCTTAGACTCATTTTTTTCTCTGCATCAACTGCTTTCGACCAGATGAAGTATTTCTTTTAGTGTCTTATTTTGACACTACGTGATGTCAAAGCTGACAAAAATTGCCGTTTTTCTCAGTTTAAAATTTTCACTAACAAATCTAATCAATTATAATAGACTAGTGCCCTTGCCCTGTTAACATTTCCCCACCTGATGCGCATTTTTTATTATCATTCACTGGCAGATGTGATCAGATTAAAGAATCGTATTGATGATAATTTTACCGCATAATGGAAGTGTAGCGTTGTAGGGCAAGTACTTTACTCAGAAATGAAGACTGTTTAGTGCTTTCTATTTCGAAATTTGACCGAAAACATTAGCGTGTGAGGCTTCAGTACATTTTATATTTATTTCTGCGAAGAAGCCTAAAGCTTTAAGTCTGTCCAGTCTCTGACTCTGTCAACAGCACGCACGCTCTTGACCACGCGAGTACTGAGAAATTTTCACAATGACATGAACAAACAATGTTTTCAAATAGATTTGATAACTTAATTGTGCAATAACCATTATTCGAGAATCAAATTCAAAATACAGCCCTCACTTGGTAAACTATTTAGTAGTAAACATAACCGTTCAGAAAAATTTTTGTATATAAAAGATTGGCTTCATGTGAAATTTCCAGTCATTTGCTGAGCATTTAACCCCGGAGCACTGAACGTGGGTATAGTTTACCCAGGGCGCATGTTCAGTGCTCCAGAGTTGAGACCAGTAACGTACTCCAAGACCTAATTCACTATTAATTCACTTTGCCAGTCAACTATAGGTTACAAGTGATCATAGTTGGTATTAATTAATCGGTCTTTAGTATTTTTATGTACCAATTATTTGTTTTTTATTTATTTATTTGTTTTTATCAAAACTGCAAATCAGGAAAGCACCCAGAAGTTACAAAATGCGCTTCACATTGCATTTTTCGCACAACCAGCACTCACACATCTAACGGCGCAGCACCGATGCCTGCGCAACTCACTGATGTTCTTTAGACTTAACGATGTCTTGAAATAATCCTGCCTAGGTTGCCATAGCAACGGTCATATCAGAGTCGTTATAAATCTACAAGAGAAATTTATTCATTTTTGCGTCTTGGATACAATACTGAAACTCTGACATAAAAAATAAAGATAATTATTAACAAAACAATTAATTTGAATTCCATTATTTAGAACCAGTGTGTATCCAGATTCAAATTGTGCTACGTATTAGGTTGTTACAAAAATAATGGCCGCTCGAAGGTCTGGGGGGTGAAAAATAATTTTAACACAACTTTTTTAGTTTATTTTCGATGAACCTTGGCATGCATAACAATTAATGTGTGCTCATTAATATTTTGTAACTTCTTTTCAGACAGAACATAATTTTGAAGGATAGAATCCCTCCCTGATGAACATGACAAAACATGACCTTTGCCTACTTATGTTGCACGAGTTCAAACTTGAGCACAACGCCTCCGAAGCTTCTGCCAATATCAACCGAGCATGGGGAGAAGAGTCCACAAGGGATCGGACAGTACGAAGGTGGTTCGGGAAATTCTGGAGTGGTGATGAGAGCCTTAGAGATGAAGAGGGTAGAGGACGTTTGGGTAGTCTCGAGAACGAGCAACTGCATGCGGTTGTTGAGCAAAATCCACGTCAAAGTGTTAGAGAAATGTCTCAGACACTTGGTGTCAGCATTGCAACAGTCTCGCACCATTTGAAGATTATTGAAAAGGTGAAAAAGCTCGATAAATGGGTTCCTCATGAGCTCAATGAGAATCAAAAGCTTAGGCGTTTTGAAGTGTACTCGATGTTCTCTCTGCGCAACACCAACGATCCCTTTCTTGACCGAATTGTCACTTGTGACGAAAAGTGGGTCCTTTATGATAACCGTAAACGATCAGGTCAATGGCTCGATCGTTATGAGCCCCCCAAACACTTCCCAAAGCCAATGTTGCACAAGAAAAAGATTATGGTGACTGTCTGGTGGTCTGCAATAGGTGTTATTCACTACAGTTTTTTGAGAGTCAATGAGACCATTAATGCAGAGAGATACTGCAATGATCTCGCTGTTATGCATGCTCGATTGAGCGAAAAGAGACCGGCATTAGTGAATCGACGTGGTCCAATTCTGCTCCACGATAACGCACGACCACATGTTGCAAGAATGACCGTCCAGAAACTCAGAACTGGAATACGAGACTTTACCACATCCTCCATATTCTCCAGATCTTTCACCTACTAATTTTCATTTATTCAAGCACTTAGCACATTTTTGGATGTTAAAACTTTTAGGTCTAAACAAGAGGTGGAAACGACCTTCAAAGAGTTTGTTGCACCACAGCCATTAACTTTTTATCAACAAGGGATAAATAATCTCGTAGTCCAATGGCAGAGATGCATAGCTGCTCAGGGTTCATATTTTGACTATGTTTAACATCTCTATTGTTCATTTACCAAGGATTAGATGCATGCTTCTGAAATCAGCCACTTTTTTTGTAACAACCTAATATTTGAGTTTAAAAATTTTACCCGTTCACATGATAGAGATTTAAAAATTTACTCTAACGTTTCATGAATTTTAATTATTAAGAAGCTGCAGACTTCACCAGTATATAACGCTCTATTTCTTTACACTACAATGCAAATGTTGGCATAAAATCAGTCTGGGTGTGCCCAACATTCCTGAGCCAGTTTCCGTCATAATGAACTGCTCCACGTTACTCTATAACCGAGGTTTAATTCCCTCTAATGGGCCATTAGCCGGTGGCGGCGATGCTGCTGGAAAACGCTCAACAATGTAACTTTTAAAATATCGAGCCTTGAAATTTCATTTTATCGATAAGATTTTAATTAATTGAATCAAAAGGCATTAATGAACTGGAACACTTTGTATTAATGAGCCGCGTAACGCTCTGTTCCGCCCCCATGAAAGTCCAGCCTGAAATTGAAAGCAAAACTTTGTTCATTTCTCCTCTCCTGCAAAAACTGACAGTTGATCAGAATGAACATAAGCTACTTCGCTGAGAATTTTCTATATCATGGCTCTAAAATAGTTAGTAAAACCGCGTACAGATTTACACTATCGAGCACATAAAAGGTGTTCAATAACAATGAGGCAAAAACTTGGTCATGTTCTAGTCTACGGTTAACGGCATGAAAGGAGCAGTGTTTAGACCCCACTTCCCATTGGAAAGTGAAGTTGATCTTTTAAGCTACACGAGCAAACTTCTACGCTAAAGTTTTCTTTGTTCTCAGTTGGGTGGACGGCACCGGGATACTGTCGACTGTTCCGACTTGTCCGCGCCTTGCATTGCTTCTTATGAGATGATAGTGTAGTAACACGAAGAAAACGTCCGCTTTTAATAAATCGAGTTATTTACATTGCTTCTGCCAGCTTATCATAGATAGTTTTAAGAATGCTCCACACTTTCCTTGCCTTGTTTCTTAAAACAACTATAAGTTCTTTCAAACTACTGTGGCTATGGCATGTGGCATTTCTCGGTCAACAACACCAGTTTCGTAAGGCTTTTAGTCCTTACTTTATTATGTCAATGATGAACTGAAATATTTCATCCGCCTTAATTACCTTTCCTTTTCTTGAAAAGCTCTCTTGTTGACACAGTGATGTACGCCTCGAAAGTTTTGAGTGCAAGACTTGCTTCATCCGAGCCTGCAATGCGAGTTAATTTTATCTCTAATATAATTCCATGCTCAAATTAGAAAAGGAACAAGCGATTGCCCTGCAATTGAAGCTTGTTTTAGATACGGTTTTAATGAAAAAATTGTGCCTCTAATTCGATATTATCATATACTCTCAGCGAAAATAAGTTATAATTGTAGCATCAGAGTCTTAGTCGACCCGTAATTGGGGCTCAGCGGAGTTGATAACTGTTTCGTTTAAGCTCATGAAGAGCTTATAACTTAATTCTACAAAGTAAATTTTCCATATATTAAAAAATATCTAATTTGTGCTTTGCATGGGCTTGAGATCAAAGGAACATGGTTACTGACAGCGTTGACTGGTGGAAGAATTCGATATCACATCGCTATTTTAGAGTCGTTACAGAAATGACAGTCGCCTGGGCTGTCTCTCAGTGATGACAAAGCCCTGGACGAATAAAACGGAGACTCTTCTTCTCTTATAAGTAATACAGTCCCCTCATATGAGGGCTACTTTCCGGGCCCACGGGGAACATTTTAGTTCACATTATGTTTAGTAATTATTACTGCATTGAACTATCTATATAACAATCTAAAATTCAAATTTAATCAAACAGTAGCAACTGAAATGGATGCTAGAAATACATATGTCAGTGCATAAAGCTATAGTTCAGCGAATCATTTCAAAAGCAACCCAGCGTGGCACATCACTGCAAGAGTTAATGTCGGATGCAAAACTTTGGACGCAAGATGGCGGACACAAGACATTAGACGCAACACGGCGGACACAAGACGTCGGATGCAAGACGGCGGACACAAGACGTCGGATGCAAGACGGCGGACACAAAACGTCGGATGCAAGACGGCGGACACAAGACGTCGGATGCAAGACGGCGGACACAAGATGTCGGATACAAGACGGTGAATGTTGTTTGATGTAAGATGTTGGATGCAGAATGTTGGATACGAGAGGTTGATTGTTAGATGTGGATTGTAGGATGTTTGATGGATGTTGTTGGCGCAAGAATTTAGGTAAACAGGAAAAGAAGGAGCTAGTATTCTCATCAAAGTGAATAAAATTACTAAAGTGGTTTATTTTGAACCAACTACGCATGTGCATTCAGAAATTTTCCGTACTAATTGAAAAGCATGGTATTGAAATAACACATCTAAAAATATTTCCATAGATTCACTGGAAGCATTCTAACATTATGGCATTGCATTATAGTATCACAAACAGTTGTTTACTGGATATAGAGCTAAAATGTTACCACATCCTATTTGGATTATAATTATTCAAATTTTAATGATGAAATAATCAAAACACACAAACCAGTTCAGTTACCCAGCTCCGATAATACTAAATGATTCGTAAAGTACTTCCCAGAAATTAAAATTCCCGATTGACTTGCAAATACTGTTGAATTGCAAAGCAAGCACGACTATAAAATCTACTGATCACTGGACTTCTCATCTATCTGGACAACGACGAATTGAGATTCCCACTCCAAATCCAACATTTTCACATCGTCTCCGCAACAGCAAGAGCCCTGCCGAACATCCATCACACTGCAAACCTCCTGCTACCTGCTACTAATGTAATTATAGCATGATGTTGACACATGACGATTAGCTGATATTGGAGTCAACAGTAAATCTTGCACAGCAAGTTATGTTAACTCGTTGGCAGGTAAATCTATCTGTTTGAAAATTAGCGAAGGCAAATTGACACAAAAAATCAGCCATTGTATTTATTATGGTTTGGTTGGATGTATTGTGTCTTGATGATTAACGTTCACATTTTATTGAAATTGAGCAATCCTGTAATTATAATTTGTTGCTTACAATCAAACTTCTGCTGCACGGGATCAGTTCTATATTTCATCCGTTTTCGAAACTTATTTGCTATTTTAAAAGCTATTGTTTACAACATTTATTTCAGAGAATTGTATCTTCGGCTTTCTTCTAAGTTATGTTTTACAGAATAAAACCTTGTTCGTTAATGAAAGCTACAATGGTATTTGCAAGCCGTAACTAACCTTATTTCAAACATTATATAAGATGCAAGCTTCTTCTGATGCAACTGTTTGAGAAAAATCGTACCTTCATCATCAGCCCATAATTACTCGCTGTTTTCGTAATTCCTGTTTACATTTTATTGCAAATGCGCAAGCTGCTCGATAAAACTTTGACTAACACTTAAAATGATCATTTTGAATGAATGGTTGGACAGAAAGTAAAGGGAAACATCTGAATGAAGCTTTTTGATCTTACACTATAATTGCATTGTAACATGTACTCATTAAATTAGTATTTTGAATCGTAGATGAATTAAAAAGAAAATTGTTACCCTCTGCGGGCATTTTTAATACATAAAAACCTGAAAAATGCTAGAAATTAAAATTATAAAACCTCCCTTAGAGGTTTGTATTCATGTCCAACCAGTGTATTCATTAGTCCTTCATGCTTTTAAATCATTCATTGTTTTTGTGGAGCTTTGCGATGCATTCTAGTACGTAGCTCATTCACAATTATAACTAGCAGTGCAAAAACACATTGTAAAAATTCGATATATATTAAAATTGAACTCTCACGCGCAGAGTATTCTTTTGTAGTACATGAAATAACTATAGTTCAACCAATAATTAAAAAATAACCAAAAGCTCAAGAAATGAGCATGAAAATAATTGTAAAGGCAAATTGTACATTCCTGAGAAAACTTTACTTGCTGTGTTTCCAGCAGTCAGGAAAATCATTTATAGTAGTTAACTGATGACTTATAAGCAGGAACGTCTATTTTTCTTTCACTCCTCTGGGTTTTTCTATAAATTTCAAAGAACCTAACAATGGTCTGTAGTGATCACTCTCATAATCACTCTTCAGTCCCAACCCTCAGACATCTCTTATCTCCAAGCAGACATTGCATATCTTTATCTTACTCAAAGTGAGCACCTGAGGGAGAAAGGGACCGTCGAGGAACCTAATAGGAAAATAGGCAATTAAAGGCAGTATGAGTCTAACAGTTTGTATTTAGACATTTGAATTTGATGTTAGTTCTTCGTTCTTTGCCATGCATGTCTTGATAGTGCGTGAGTTGTTTAAGCCCATCCTGTCCGCAGACAGGATGGCTGGTTTCTGCTTCCTTTGCTCTACTGTTAGCTGTGTGTTGATTTCTGCAGGTGATGAAAGTTCTTGCTGGAGATGTTGACTTTGGAAGCGCTTGGTGGAGAGTGTGTGACGCCGAGCGTTGTCGCCTCATTATATAGAGCGGTTGGCTAGGCACTGCTGCCTGAGCGTGACTGCTCATTGATTAATCACAACTAGCCTCGCTTGGGATTCACCTCTTCTGTCTTATTCTCTGATTGAGCGACGATAACTAGCCTTGTCTGTGCTGTGTTCATGCGTAGTGATTCACTACAGGTTTCTCAGTTACCTGCATAAACATTTTAGATGTAACTTATTCCTAGCCAATTATTTTACATGTTCTGAATGAAAATTCTGCAATATTGACGGAAAGTTACACAAAGTAATCATAAGCATCAATAATTTCTTCAGAATAAATACCCTTCAATAAGCCACAAACATTCTTGGAGCACGGGATTTAAAATTATCAAGAGAACGAGTTTACTATGAAACATGTGTCTTAATTCCGCAGATTTGCTGGCTTTGGTCATTGTTTTCCTTCGACGGTCAACACTGGAATGGCAAATGAAAAGCGAAATCCAACAGCGATACAAGAGAGCTAGAGCCGTTGTGCCTGGAACACTCGTTGCTAGCGAATTAGAGCCGTTGTGCCTGGAACACTCGTTGCTAGTGAATTAGAGCCGTTGTGCCTGGAACACTCGTTGCTAGCGAATTAGAGCCGTTGTGCCTGGAACACTCGTTTCTATCTTTACTAGCGAATTTGAGCCGTTGTGACAGAAAAACTCTTCAAAACTGCTTGAGTATATTCAAGGTCGGATGTAGGAGGATTTCTTTGTACAAAAACTCAACTTGAACCTAGAATATGTATTTTCCAGTTGCATAGAAGGAACTGTTGAATATGGTAGGCAATTTGCAAATAACCAGTGTTTACAGGAAATTCTGAGTACTTTCAGAATAAAGCCATAATGAAAAATTCAGTTGCAATGTTGCAAAACCTAATCCAAAGGGCATCAGAATAATTGCAAATAGAGAAAATAGTGCTTTATTTTTCTGCTATTGTTGTACACAGAATGTTTTTCCTATTCACGGTGTACTGAACTGAGAGACAAACCTATTAATTTTTGAGTTTAGTTAAAGTCACTGAAGTATTCACGAGACATTATATGGAGAGTCAATACTGTAGTCTGGCTGAGCAGCGTGTCTCGAGAGCGTGGAAACAAGTTATCTTTCCGCCCAAAACCATGAATGTTGCATTTGAGAAAGATACAAAATTAAATTCAAAACAATTTATTCGAAAAGGATCGCGTGAACCAACTTCAAAGGCATGCGCGTTTATTTGCATGGGAAGGAGAAAATAATTTGTTATTCATGATGGACGTCCGCCCGTTGCTCGAGAAGTTGTACATACTACAGGAAATTCAGGCGTGCGGGCAATAGCAGGCACTGTGCACAGTGCAGCCCCTGCTATCATGTGCAGCTACAATGACACGGTGAGCTGCAGAGCAGAATATCAATGAGCATTTGCCCTAGACGTCACTGAAATGCAACACTTCTTCGACGCAGGAAAAATTCAGCTCGTTATTGAAACACAAATTCGGTAAGAATGATATTGAAAGATTCAGAACCTTTCATTACTCGCTGAACCCTCGAACAATGATGGATTACTGTTCTCAGAAGTAAATTAGAGAAAAATGGCTAATACGTCTACACCCGTTCAGACATAACTAAACTATTAGAAAAGAGGCAATTGATTTTGTAATGTGGTGATAAATTTACAGCATTGTAGTCTCTTGGTAGTTTAAACGGTGACTGATAATTATAAATAAAGTGATGGTACACACCTCTTAAAATAAAATTGCAGTTCAGTTTTAAAATCAAAATATTTTCAGAGTGTGTCCTTCAGGTGGACAAAAAACTAATTTGTTTGTGACAGGTGGAGGGTAGCTGGGTATCTTAGCTACAGGAAGACTAATGCTGGACTTGCTGACAGTCACAAGTGACACTCAAGTCAAACAAAAAAAAAATACCTTACTGAAAACATCCTAACTCGGTAAAAAATACGATATACCCCCTTTGTACTATAAACTGTTGGTGTTATTAAAATGAGACCGAAGGCTCAGTGCATGCAGCTATCTTTTAATAAATTTACTGAGTTTTTCAAGTGTTCTGAGTTTTTAAAGTCTTTTAAAGAACTGAGTTCTAAAAAGTACGCTCGGGAGCAATGATAACACATAATTCCATTTACGGCTTATAAATTTATCGCTTCATAAGGCGGGAGCTGATACATAAAATTAAATGAAATGGTTGCCTGGGAATTTTAGCTGAATTAGAGGCAACTTGGGTGTAGGTTGAATGACTTCTAGCTTGTATGTCGATTCAGTTTACTAAATAAGTGCAAAGAAATATATACATACGCGATTTTTACGCATAACATATATATATATATATATATATATATATATATATATATATATATATATATATATATATATACGCAGGGTAGCTCATAAGTTACTGACCCTTTTAAAAACGCTATAACTATGAAATGAAGAATGGTAGAATGATGAGGTTACTTTTATATTGAAGAAAGGGGTTTAAAGTTATTTTTTGTGTCTCTATAGTTATTTCCGTGTAAAATTCAAATAACTCAAAAGCTACACCCAACAGACCACCAAAAGCAGCTAGATTTTGTGAACAGATTTCTACAGCTTGCAGATAAAAAAGACTTTGTAAATAATTTAATAATGGCTGATGAACCTCATTTTCACCTCAATGATTATGACAATGAGCAAAACTGCAGATCCTGGGCCTCTGAGAATCAAAGGCAAATTCATGACTATCCAGTTTACACTGCTAAAGTAACAGTGTGGTGTGAATCACGAATTATTATAGGACCATATTTTTCAATATCCACCCAGTCTTCTTATATCAGGCAACAAATATTCTTGAATCTTCATTTGGTATCGATTCCATTAACAGTTACTGCATTACCATTAATATTTAAAAAAATATGGTATTATTCGCGACGACACGACACCACACCACACTGTTACTTTAGCAGTGTTAACTGAATAGTTACTCTGTATATGGCCTTTTTCTTCTTTTCAGACGGTCTAACATAAACAAACCAAAATAAATCTCAAAACAGCACAGTTCAAACTAACTTGACAGATACTACTTCCAACCGGACACAAAAAACTATATATTACCACCAATACACGGAACAGAAAACACATTTATTTATTCACCCGTAGATACATTAAAAATCTCAAAGGTCTTTGAGACAAACTCCTGCCAGCATGTACACAATACGCAGACCAGAACATTTAGATTCTATTTCTAGCTCACACTTTTTCGTGGCCAATGAGTCTAATACTGAATATGCAGACTCTTTGCCAAAATGTATTCATACAATTGTATTTTGCATGTCAGCAGCCTGACGGTCTATCCTTGCGAGCTGACGTCGCGATCTTCTGGACAAAGACGGTCAGTTAATTACCGACAAATACTCATAATAGTCTAGCATTAAAAATGAATTACGACTCATTTATGTATTTGTTTTATTTTTAAAAAGTCGTTCTCATGCATATGTACTAATTAGAGTCCCACATGTCTGCGTTAAATTAAAGGAAACAAAATGAAAGAACTTTCGTTTTTTAGCCTTTGAAATTTTTCTACTGAAGTTCAGCTTTTGCGATAAAATGAATTAGATGGAGGAATTGATCTTTCATGCATGATGGAAAGACCTCGTGGAATGTATTTTTAAGCAATGTAATCAAAGTCCACGACTTGAAGTTTAAACTTTTGAGCACACACATTATTTTCACTTAAAATAAAAACCTCACCAGCAATATTACGCCATGAACATGACATGCATCAGCTGGCTGTAGAACAACCATCACTCTTGATGGTTTTAAATATAGAAAATTAGACGCTGCCCAAGCTATTCTGACACGGACATCCAACTCCCAGCAGCAAACTTTAGTATTTGTAACGCAAGTTCGCCTTAAGAACAGCAAGAGAAGGACGGCATGCACAGCGCATCAGTCAACACAATTAAGATGATTGTTCTCAGTTCAAAAACAGCTAGAAATTTAAAATTCTATGTGCATGAGCTTTTTTGTGACGTCAGTACTAAGCTCGGAATCATGTTTCTCGTTTAAAGTGTGAAATGATTGTTTCCAGACTGTGTAAAAAGATTTAAATGTCATAATCCTATATGGTTTCACCGCATCATGCATATGTACATTACGTGAAACCATGTCCCTCATCTGTTCAAAAGTTTTTTTTAAATAGAATGAATAAAAGAGAACGATTCATAACTGTGTGCCTCAGAGATATCGACCTAGAAATTAGTAAGTATGAGCGCTCCACCGTCGTACTGCGTGATATTTTGCCGATGAATGGCTGTGTCTCTTCAGAGGTTTCTTCTTCTCACCAGCAGCAACACTGGAGCTTACAACAGCTCTGTTGCATGTTGAGTATGAATGCTCAAAGTATGTCGTTAATATCGGATTGTACATTCATAATTGAAATCTACGCGTCATGAGTATAAGATTAAATCTCGCTCTTAGAGTAATTCCAAGAACGGTGAAATCACAATGGTAGAAAAGCTAAATAATTTAGCTTTTTATATGATCTACCATTCACTGGCTATTAAAACTTTAATTGGAAAGCCATCTCTTTAATAAGATAAAGTAAATAGCAAGCCTTGGTGGGACGGAGAGAACCCTAAATCCGTTCCCAGCGGTGGTCTCGCCTGTTTAGGCGACCAGATCCGTTTATCGGCGAACTTTTGTGCTCTTTTCAAACGGTTCTCGATATCCACAGAAAATTCCTAACCAACTTATTGAGCAATAAATTGACCGCCCTAACTGGAGGTTCCGCTGGTGTTTGACGCATCAGTCGAATCACCAAGAAATCATCTTTCTATCATAGGATATTATTTGTACTGTGACTCTTTTTACCGTTTAGGATTTTTTGATCAACTGAAATGCCTCTCCCACTTTGTTCTACTGTTTGAAAAGTCATGAAAAATCAAGGCCTAGCCGCGGTACAATTTATTTGGTCCATAACTCTTTATTGACTGGAATTGATTGTTTCGGAAGTCCTGTTACTTCCTCAAGTTTATACGTGCTTCCTACGAATATAATCCGTAGCACAGAATATAATATCACATGTCATCGGTAAGCGAAAATGACAGCCGTGTGTGTTCGACAAGAAGACTAATTCGGAGCCCTGTGAGCGTAAAAAACCAAGATGTGTACATGAACATCTTCCAGGAGCCTCTACTCCATTCAAAGCTAACCTCAACGAAGGCTGAAGAGATCGTTATAGAGTTGTTGTGTTAGCACGCGATGTCGAGCCAGGCGGCACTGCAACCAACAGGAACGTTGCCATTTTGAGCTGGAATGAATCTTCTTGTTATTAAATTTGCAGAATTTCAATGAAGGATAGTATATTGCAATTTGTGTACAATCTTCACTTTAATGATTGGTGTTGTATCGAGTCCTTAAGTGTGTAATGATATTTATTAGGCAGAAAATTGTTTTATCTACTAAAACGATTTCGAATTTTATCTAAACTACTTATACAGAACCACCATTTGTTAGCATTTACTGGTAAATTATAGGTGCTTTTTAAATGCCTGTGGCTACACGCCTGAAGTGATCAGCGGATGAGGAGCACAGAAGGCAAAACACTACCAAGATAATTCAAGCACTGGTTGCTGATGGATTGATCAGGGAAATTACCCACATTGCATAAATGGTAAGCTTATTTTGGTTGGAAACAATTGAGGCACAGCGTGGAAAACATTTCAGCATGAATTTTCCGGAAAACCTTCCGGAGATAAATTCTTTATTTTTGCTTTTGTATTATTCAAGTACGATGTACAACGTTGAAAATATAATGTATGAGCTAAGTTTTTAGACTCTTTTCTTTCTGCACCAACTGTTTTCGAACGGCATCAAAAGTTGTACGCACCAATTGTTTTTCAACAGAGGGAGTTTCTTGCGCAATTCATAGACTTTTTATAATGCCCTTGAGTAGTTCTTATCTAATAAGCAATTGTAAAATTTTCTGTATTATTTTCAAGTATACTCTATGCAATTACTGTGGAAATCAAACTCATGTTGTATGAAGAATAATCTATTATTCAAGTAAACATACCCGTTAAGATTTGATGCCACAGATTTTCAGCTTAAATTTTGCTGCAGCCTGATGGAGCATATTTTTGAGCTTCAAAATTGTAGACTTTTTCTCATAATATATTTGCAAAACCTGCAGTTCATTAGCAATGCAAACATCTATGTCCAAATATGTATACAAATGCAATTTCAACACGGAAAACCAAGATTGACGCTTTTCATTGTAGGACTCGCATGAATTATTATATTAATATCATTAATAATTTATTTTCAAGTGGCTTCATCTCATTCCTTTTCTTATTTTGTCCCCAAGTTAATGTTTGAAGTTCGAACTGGGGAAGCAGAATATTAAAACTTTCTGTGGCTCAATCCCTTACCAACTGAAATTCATCTGAAACGATTTGTATTGAAGGCTACCACTCAATGGACATCCTAACCCTCAGACGTCTGTAAAAGAGTTCTTTTATTCGTCCCAAGTTCAGTCAAAGTCTGTTGCCGAAAGGAGAAGAAGAAAATATTTCGCAAGTTGGTCTCGCGATTGCCTTGAAGTGTGACTGAAGGATCATCCGAAAGTGGGACGGAAGAACGAGCGGGCGGAACTTGCTTCTGTTGAAATGCAGTCTAATTTCAAGAACTGACTAGCGGAGCTGCTTGTACGTACATACAAATTTTTACATTCCTCATCAAAAGTTCCGGAAAAATCAAATTCGGATATAATACTGGCAAAAATGGCATCTTCTACGAATCTCTAACTTATTTGAGAGACTTTAATATGATAGTTTGGTTGTGAGCTCATTTGAAGGCTAGTGGTATAAACTCTGGAGACCAGACAATGGGTTAAGTATCCATCACACTGAAAAGGCATAGTTTAGCTCCTCTGTTTGTGCCTTTTTGAAGACAGTTATTATAATTGAGTGTCTAGAAAGAATACTTGACCGTACCACTTTCAGGTCTCTGAATCTCTGGATTCGCATAGATAATATTTTATGTACAGGGTGTCTCAAAAAAATGTACTCACCCTTTAACCGTTGCTAACATACTGTCTTCTTTGTGTTGCAGGTGTGAGGTTTGAACCTTTGCGAACATGATTCTTTAATCACATTTAATCATGTTCGCAAAGGTTCGAACCTCACACCTGCAACACAAAGAAGACAGCATGTTAGCAACGGTTAAAAGGTGAGTACATTTTTTTGAGACACCGTGTATATCCCAGGGTCCCCAGGAGTTAAAATCTTATCTGATGGAGAGCTTGCACTGCTGGAAAGTTAGCTTTAATTTAAATGAGATACATATGATATTTCTATATCATTTCCCATTCAAGATGTCTTCATTTACAAAAAAAATACTTTACTGGAACGCCTAGGTAAGTATTTGTGAACTTCTGGTTGTACTTTACACAATTTAAAAGCTT
Source organism: Trinorchestia longiramus (assembly GCA_006783055.1). Classification (NCBI taxonomy): domain Eukaryota; kingdom Metazoa; phylum Arthropoda; class Malacostraca; order Amphipoda; family Talitridae; genus Trinorchestia; species Trinorchestia longiramus. The sequence goes on along the minus strand of VCRD01000643.1, from coordinate 34,428 downwards.
AAGAACGTTCGTAAATGAAAATAAAAACACGTGCTTGATTTTTATCAGTAAGAGAAGCACTCACGTACTTTGTTGGAACCTTGTACAAACTTATACTGAAACTCTTGGCGGCAACGCAAGCAGATATGAATATGTACAACGACTGAACAGGAATAGTACCAGATTGAGGACTGTTATTTGCTGTCAGCAAAGTTGAAGCTTATAGCGAATGAATGCATCTTCTAACGAACTGTATCCAATTGATGACTCAATAATTACCCCACACAACGTAGATAATTACCTTGACTGGCTCAGAGGGTGTAAAAGAACACTCTCTAGTTTACTGGTTTCATCGTTTATTTATATACGCTCGTAAGTGATTTTATTTCCTTCATCTCTGAAGTATGAGTCACAGTGTCAGATGAAGTCAATCAAAAGGATTTAAATTTCTTTCTGTACCTTACGATGGTTTTTCTATTCCATTTACCTGTTCTAAGCATAAATATTTTAAATTGTACGTAATGAATGAATTAGTTCAGTACCCAATCTACACCCGTTCTGTTTTAATCGTAGTTTCCATGAATATTATTTATGTCCAGAGTTTACTTCTGTTTAGTGCGAGAAATGCAAACGAAACGCTAAGAACATTCTCCAAGTCGTAGCAAATAAAATATCTACGTTCAATTTCAAAAAGTTATTTCACTCTGGATTGAATTCTTTGACTCGAATAAGCAGTGCTCATAACATCAAAGCTTTTCTACTCATCGAAACATCTTCCAAAACACGAGGTGCATATGGAAGATGCAGATTTTTTCTGCTCTTCAAGACTCAAATTATACGACTTTTTCAAAAAGAGAAACTCCATTAAGAAATTCTTACGCTTTAGATGGCCCTAAGACCATTAATGTCAGCGTTTCATTAAGTCCATTCGCAAGTACACGGTAATAAATTTGCATAAACGACACCTGGTGAGCATTCTACGTCGGGATTGAATTTAGACCTCACACGGCCCTAATATGTTGCTAGTCCTACCGCGCAAAAGAAGTAAACTTCCAAGTAATTTCTATGCTCATGTTAGATATCACTAGCTGAGTGTCTAGTTTCATGGTGTATTTTGTATATGAACTTAAATTACAAGTTAATATTTAGACTTGTTAGCTTACTTTAGTTGAAGGGTTTACGTAGAGTAATTTTCAAAGCTTATTGCTTAGCTTTCTAGAAATTTTTTATTATTTTCTTGCCACAACGCATAAGTAACTACGAATTGGGTGCAAATATTGAAACCCTTCAGGTGATTCAATTTTTCACATTAGTGGGAGCCCGCCAGAATATTTGGGTCATTGTATATCTCATTCAATAAATTGTATCACAGCTCATGAAGCTCGACGTAGATGTAGGAATTTACATCGTCTTAAAAAAGACTACTAGCGACTGAATTGGTACTTTGACAGCAGCGTTGTGCTGAGTGTCATAAGCTACACAATGGCATACATCATGAAAACATTTATATTCTGAAAGCACATAGGAATATTACTATGGACAAATAAAAAACATATTTGAATAGAATTGGAGTTAATTATCGAGTTTTGATTGAAACTTTAGAGAAAAACTTAATTTTCAGTAAATACTTCCTTATTGCTGGGTGCTCTCGTTTTTGCTATATGCAAATAAAATAATTTGCCTTTCGAGAACATTTGTAAAAAGCTGCTCGTCAACTCACAATTATAAACAACAAGCTTTGCTCCTGTGTGCTGGTAACACGGTGGACCTGACGCAACATTTTCCATAAATCAATAGGCGACAACTCTTGTAGCTTCCGTCACACGGTGTTGTGGTGACAGTCGTAACAAAGATCTCATCAATGAGGCGTGAACACTACAACGTGAGCACACCAGATCTCATTTTTATTTGTATCTTAGCAAAATATCGGGGAGCAAAAATTGAGAAATTGAATATTTACCTATTATATCCCAAGCGTCAAGATTTTAGGAGTTTATTTTACTGCGCTGTATGATTTTCATTTAGTACAGTATTTATCGATGCCTGAGGGAGCAGCGATGCCTCATGAAGCTTTTTTAAGTTTCTACATAAACATAACTGGATCCATTCTGGAACACTCCATAACGTTAGATAAGATAGAAAATCGAAGCAATGAAAGTTTCTCTGGGGAAAACGTGCGCAGGTATTCTATGCTGCATTTCTGTACGCGACATGAAATACTTCTTTATTATGAATCTTCAACCGGGAATAGAATAACCATTTACTTTAAAATTTGTTCCCCGCAGTTCCTCTTAGGGGATCAGTCTAACAAGTTGTATAAATACTGCATACATAGCTTGTTACTGTTTAATTTCCAAGAATACTAAGGATTTCCTTCAGCCTCTCATGGTTTGAATGGTAATTTCTGATTCATGCGTAAGTCGATGAAATCTGAAATTATAGTAAATCGGACTACGTATGAAACTTGACGGCTCTCAAAATTTGAAAATGAATGATGTGAAACCATGAACTCTCATTGAGGTCTCTGTCCTCGTATGGTGAGCTAAGAAGGCAACAGAATGAAACTATATTATGGTTACTTGACGTTGAGAGAGCACCAGTAAGGGACTATACCACTACTAAAATTGTTTCTTTTACAGTACCTACACGAGCATTTACAAAAATACCTTTACCAGTTGCTGTTTCAACACCTGTAACAGTGTCTGTTATAATCCACCACACATTCGTGGAAAATTAAAGTTAAATCTAACATGCTTAATTTACTTATAACTTCTGCTTGTCCCACTTTCGTCTTGAGGATCTACACGAACATCACAAAAAGATAAAGAAATGCTACCAGTTTGACTAATTACAACCAGCAAAAAAACATCGACATCACATGGCTAAAGTTTGGCTAACATAAGCCTTTCCTCGAGCTAAATGGCCGAGAATATCAAACTTCTAAACCTAACTCTATTCATAACAGCGCAACTATTTTTATCCAAACATATTCGAAGTAAGCACACGGAAACCAATATTTTAAAATAATATTTATTTCAAATGAGTTATGTTTAAGTTGGTAACTTCAGTAAATTTTGAAAACTGCAAATAATTTGATCACAATAAAATAACATCAGAAGTGTGAAATTTAGTATAAACTTCCTCACAGAGCCAATAATCAAGGCTTATTTCTTCGGCTAGTTTTGAGCCAAGGAAATACATTCAATATACTTTGCATATTGACTCGTCAAAGTATTGTTTTATTCTTATCAGTATAAATTTTACAAGCACACGCTGTTAGTTGCATAGTCATTTTTATTAGTTTAAATTTGAGACTCATAAGCTGTTAGCTACATACCAATTGAGTGCAAAATAATTTTAAAAATTGAGCTCTATGTAAAACTAGGTTTCCTTTGTTTACTTGAATTACAGTTTTTTGCATGAACATAGCAATGCATGTTTTCCTCAAATGTTTCTCATGAAAACCTCATGAGTTGAAGCTGGGCAGCACTTTTTAGGGTCCTATAAATATGATTTACTAGGCAGTCAAGCAGAGCCTCGGCTAGGGAATGTTCATGAAGTTCAATGCTCTAGCACAATGGAGAACATTTTGCACCCTGGTAGAATCACTGGTTCTGTAATAACTTTAAATTCCCTTAAAGATACAACCTCAAAATGTGCTAGAAGCGAACACTTGCGTGGGCAGTAAGAAATAAAGACAGTTTTTCTACGATCTTTAGAGAACTGTCCAACAGCGTCAGAATGTTGACTATGATTTGACCCAAATGTGAGCAAGTCTTCGTAAAAAAATTACACGTTTACCAATAGCTAATACCGTCTGAAAATAAGTCAGTGGGAAACAAAAAGTATTCAAGAACATTCATATTATTTCATAGTGTGTAAGTTCGAAGTAATTAGGTTTGCATAGGGCAGGTTTAAAGTACTACAAGTACTACAAATATTCAGTAGTAAGGAACACGTGGAGGTGAAGACGAAACAGGTAATTTAAAGTATCGCCTGTTTGCACGGAAACAAAAGACCTTTATTTTAATTATAATAACTGCTTGCTTATAATTTTACAGTCCAGGCTTCCGACTGCAAATATTCTAGCTCTCTCTAAATCTTACAGTAGAAATTATGAATTCGTTTGACTGGTTCGTGCGGCCGTGTTACTGTACTGACAACGGAAGAACTGACCTTTGAAAATCCCCTTCCAAACTTGACGTTCTTAGAAACAGTCCCCGTCGATTACGACGCATCCGATAAAAATTTACGAAGTCTTCAAACATCCACTTCAGCTTGCGCTGAAGTTAGTTTGCATCAGAAAATCATCCGCTGATGTTTAACTTTTGACTATGGCAGCTAATGTCGTGTTTGTAACTCACAACGCTGATTGACAATAAAAGCAGTGCCCACGAACACTCTCAATAGTTAGTTATGGTAACTGGTAAAGAAAAAAGTGACTGCTTAGTGAAGTAGAATTATGCTCATATCTATATTTCTCGATACTTAGTCGTTAAGAATATAGAAATTTCGTAGTGGAATAACTGGCACTGCTCTACTGTACAGACTTGTACAAATATTGGGAATATTTACAGTCATAATGTTCCTACTTATATGACATGATTCAAATACTTTAGTAGAAAACTGTTCTCATTTGTTGGGTAGTTTCCACAGCGCAGAATATTTTGCAAGCATGTAATGAATGAAAATATTTCTTATGATACAAAACTATCGTCACATACGTGTACGCCCTCGTGCTTATGTAGAAGTCAATCAATAAAAAACTGAGTCTTATTTCGCTCTATTATTTGTTAAAATTTAACAGCGTGTTTTTTACATTTAACTTCTAACTGCACTTTTTACTCACAGTTTACTTTAATGTTCATTACATATCATACTGACATTAAACCTCGTTGTTTCGAAAAAGTGTTATCCATACAATTCTGAAAAATTAAAACAGAATTCACATTTAGCCTCGATAAATGGGGTTTCCCTATAAAATAGAGACCGTACTTTCCGAAAGCTTCCATGTTCTCCTTCACTGCAGCAAATGTATCACAGCAGACCTTATCTTCAAGAAACCACAACTCCCTTGCTCCTCGCAAGAATCTTCCCTTGAAATAGAGGACATTTATTTTGTTGCTGAGCATTACAGGCGCATGCTGGAGACATGCTTACATTAAAGCTGTGCCGCTCGCCATGAGCTCGAGTCTCGCTGAACAATTAGCTCTACTTGCATCGAGTACTTAGCTCTAGCAAGGGCGTGTACTTAGCTCTAGCAAGGGCGTGTACTTAGCTCTAACAGGAGGCGTGTACTTAGCTCTAACAGGAGGCGTGTACTTAGCTCTAACAGGGGCGTGTACTTAGCTCTAGCAGGGGCGTGTACTTAGCTCTTGCAGAGGCGTGTA
>VCRD01000643.1:0-28145 GCA_006783055.1 Trinorchestia longiramus | reverse complement strand
TGGTTAGCTCTAGCTGGGGCATGTGATTAGCTCTAGCAGGGGCGTGTACTTAGCTCTAGCAGGGGCATGTGGTTAGCTCTAGCTGGGGCATGTGGTTAGCTCTAGCAGAGGCGTGTACTTAGCTCTAGCAGAGGCGAGTGGCTGTGGATAGTTTCTTGCGGTGGAGCTTTAGGTGACAACTTGATTTCTTTCCAACGTTGATTCAATATTATGGAGAATATTTTTACAAATGTTGTTAAGAATAGTGTAACATCTATGCATAGCAAAACAAAATCATAATTTAAGACTACTATACACGATTATGAAAAATTATTCAGTTGCATATTTTAGTGTCTTGGTATTACGAATTCTAGAGCAGATCGATACATAGCTGGCATCAGCACTTAGGTATGCATATTATTTGCATTCAATCCTGTTCTCCTAAAAATACATATGTGTATAGAATAGAATAGAATGAGGCTATAGGAACGAACCTTCTGGCCCATTCTTGGGTCGGATAATTATTCGGTTGTTTACCCAAGTCCTATGCCGTATTTCTAGCCGCGTCAACCATGTCGGCAGCGGGATTCGAACCCGGGTCTTTCCGCTCGCAAGCAGACTCGCTCACCAGTCGACCAAGCTGGTGGTGTGGGCAGAGAGCTGCTCAAAAGCAAAGCTCAAGATCAGAAAGATGGAGTTCTTCTGGAAAAATTATCTTGAAAGTATGACAGTTACTTAAACGGTTCTTATTATACCTCGAACCATATCAAGCACATTTAACTTATTATTGCTCAGCTATATTTGTGGGCATGTAATACTACTTTTGAGAACTACTCAGACTATTTGCCTCGAGAGATACAACAGAGTTAAGTTTACTGCTTGGGTTAGTAAGCACAAAACTCAAAGCTGACCTGCGCTGGACAGACACAGAGCCCTGGTCCACAGAAGTGATGTGGATAATGAGCAGAACTACTGTGCTGCACAGCTGCAGTCTCTGTACTGTGCTGCACAGCTGCAGTCTCTGTACTGTGCTGCACAGCTGCAGTCTTTGTACTGTGCTGCACAACTACAGTGCCCTGTGCTGTGCTGCACAGCTGCAATCTATGTGCTGTACTGCACAGCTGCAGTCTCTGTACTGTGCTGCACAACTACAGTGCCCTGTGCTGTGCTGCACAGCTGCAATCTGTGTACTGTGCTGCACAACTACAGTGCCCTGTGCTGTGCTACACAGCTGCAATCTCTGTACTGTGTTGCACAACTACAGTACCCTGTGCTGTGCTACACAGCTGCAATCTCTGTACTGTGCTGCACAACTACAGTGCCCTGTGCTGTGCTGCACAGCTGCAGTTTCTGTGCTTTGCTACACAACTACAGTGCCCTGTGCTGTGCTGCACAGCTGCAGTTTCTGTGCTTTGCTACACAACTACAGTGCCCTGTGCTGTGCTGCACAGCTGCTGTTTCTGTGCTTTGCTACACAGCTACAGTACCCGTGTTGTGATGTACAGCTTCAGTGCCGTACTGTGCTGGAATAAATAAGAGGCAGGGTGCGTGTTCAACATGCCACACCAGATATTGTGGTGGAAGTGGCACCACTTTATCTTACTCATTGTTCAGGCGTACCTAATATTTCTTGACATTTATATGGAGAAACAAAAAACAACTGAGAGAATTACGAGTAACAATTCCGCATGACATGAAATTGAATGACGCTCGTTACCGCAGCTTTGATAGAAGTGTGTTTTTCTCCTATTGTGATCTTTATGCTTACGTGTTAACATCATCTTTTTCTGAAATTTGTAAAGATCAAAGCATCTAAGCGTTAAAGAATGCAAGAGAGTATGTGCCTAGAATTCCAAGTAGCACTGGCGTAAACCAGCTCCTAGTTCATTTAGTTTGTATTGCGTGAACTGCCCTGAAAGAGAAAATATTGCACCGTCCTGCAGAATGCGTCTCACGCAAATGCATATTTGTGTGAAAAAATTCAATTTCATTGTCCATAAAGGTCCCAGATTTCCAAAAATGCAAGATTTCTTCGACGTGCAAACGGTTCATGAGTTGTATGTTGTTAAACTTTTCCTACGCATTTCCTTACATCTTACGTGAGAGATGTGTGCAACATGAGGAAACTGAATTCCCAACACAAGGTGAGATTTCTCAGTCCTCTCGTTCCCGGAGTTCCGCGTTTGTCCACACATGAGTTGGTGTCACTAAAAGTAGTTTATCTCCGCTTAAGCTTCTCAGACAATTGTCCTCTTGTGAACTGAAGAAGTAAAATTCCATATGCTCTGTATAATCAATCATTTTTTTTTTAAATAAATAGTGAAAACACTGTTTCAAAATTTCCTTTTTTTAGTTAGGCGTATCGTATAAAAGTAGGAAGAACAGAAATATTGAACGCCATTTTCTTTGATGAAGTGTTTTGTTAAATTGTTTGTCGGCACACCCAGCCTGGCCATTCATGTTAGTACCTCCCTTCAAGCGAAAAAATGCAAGAATTATGAGCAACTGGTAGGTAGAACGTTAATAAATACAGTATGGAAAAAAGGTTAGAGTGAAAAGAAAAAGTTGAATTCATCTTAATGACACCCTGAAGTTCGGGTTCCAATTTATATAAAATCATTTTGTGTACCAGTTACTGAAATCATGCGAGTTGAGATGACATTGATAGTAAGTATACTTTGTTTCTGCCATCTAATGGGAAAAATCTTTTTTTGGGCCCAATTGTTTTTTTCAGTCATGCCTTGTTGCTAAGTCTGATATGGCACGAACTGGTATACTGCTGCCAGGCACCATGAATTTTAGTCTTTAACTACAGCAATACTAATAAGTCTTCTTCAAGGAACAATGAAAACTGGAATTTGCCATCTGTGGTAGTCCACATGCACAAAATTACAGAGTTTTTAGTTGTTTTCTCGTTAGTGTGCTTTGCATATGATATAATAGTAATAATATAACTTGGCATGTGTCTTTATGCATGCGTAAGCAGACACTTCAAGAGAAAAGAGTAATTAACTTCCATGACGAGATATCCTTCTTTTTTTGCTGCGAAGTCTTTTAATAATTATGAAGAAGCATACGAAAAATTCGCTTTAATAACCTGACTCCGGGATAAATTTTTCAGCCTCCACAAAGAATTGAATCTGGCTCTCACAAGTCTCTTGTGCAATTTGCATGCCTGCCCTCATCCTGCTGGAGCACAACACAATGTTCCCATTAAACTTGAACGAATTAGAAAGTAAATTGTAAGATCATAACACGCTGGAGTTATAATTACCCTTCTCTAGGGCATGTGTTTCCGGGATTCAAAGGAAGCGTTGCTTCAGTGCTGGCGTTGAAAAAATATTAACAACAGGAAATGGAAAGACTATATTTCTTAGGGCATTGATATTTAAAAGCAAGCTGGAGTGAACTATCAAATATTGCTGTACCGCCACAAGGAGCCTTTCTCAGTTAAATAGAGAATAAATTTCAGGCCTATCGTAGGTACAGCATTAATTTTTATTCGGTAAATTAAAGTTACGTTTATGCAAACTTTTAATTGCTTTAGGTTGAAAATTTATAAACAAAATAGCAGATATCTGGAATATATTCATGCTGTATAATAACTTAACAAAGTCAGAAGAAGTATTTTTCTATGACTAAAACAAAAACATTGACGCTGTACTTGAACTTCATGAATAATTCAACCGAAAAGGAAATACATGAGGTATACGGAAAACATTCCTACTACGAAATAAGAGTAGATAAATCGCTTTTGTCGATTAACTAGTGTATTTAATAGATAATTAATAGTAGATTAACTAGTGTATTTTTCAATTTAATTCGATTTAGGAAATGAGAAACATGGGTAAAACTATGACGTTGCTCCCTAAAATGAGTTTCATGGTAAATTAAGTGAATAATTTTGCGTGACTGACAAGCTTTGATGAGTTCCTTGAGAAATTTACTAAGATCTTATCTAATACCAGTGACTTTTCCTCACTAGTTCGTTAATGTCTTTAATTAATTTTCATTGCACTTGTATCCAAAGAGTCTTTCTAAGCAGATGGTAAGATAACTTCAATTTAACGGTCAAAGAACAAAGCACCGCATCACTATAAACAGAGGCTTTCATGCAGCATAATGAAACGTAAAAATGGTCGAGCATTTCTACATCATCCAAGATTAAAGCGAGTAAAAATTAACGTATAAAAGAAAATCGCCCCTGAGTATCACTAAAACTGCTAGACACTGCGTCTACCTTTCCTTTCTGTCATTAAAACTTCAGTCGATTAGAGGCTTATATGAAATTTCACTTCATGTGAAAACAAGAGAAAATTGAGGGGTTATGAATGCAAGCCGTCTTGGTGGCCCTGGTATTGCCACATACTAAACCCATTCAAGGCTACAATATTGCACTTCCTCCTCTTGCTTAGTTGATAGCCAGAAATTATGGCTCTGTAAGTGTGTTGTGAAATGACCCTCATAAAATGAGAGCAGCTCTTTAACTGTAGGTACCCACAACATTGTTAGATAACATAGAGGGTTTTGGTGACGCAAGTAGAGAGGAGATACTATTACTATTCGCACTGAGATCAGACATAATCATAAACTATGATATTTTCGTCCTCTTTAAATATACCGACCACAATCTTGTCCTTCATCTCATCGGAAATGAGGCCATGTTTTTCCTCCGATGGCAAAGTTATCTTGCCCTAGAAAATGTGTAGCTCGACTTCGAATAATAAAAATATTCACGGTTAAATATACATTTGGAACATTATGACCATTTAAGACTCTGTGATTTTGTTTTAAACTACTTCAACCAGTTGAATTAGCAAGAATTCGTTTTAGAAACCGTATTGGCGGTCATAAATAATTGTGATGTGCATAAATAAATCGTGTTTATTCCAGAAATAAGATATTCATTCTCGATGACATAAAATACAGTCTAGGAATTTAACAGGATGTACCTATAAGAACAACTGAAGGAAACTACTGAGGAAAATGAACTTGAAATAAAATTGAATATTTTGTTTCATTTTGCTTGAATTGGTTCCTTGTTAGTTCAGGCTGTAAATTTTTTATTCACAGTGCTTGTAAAAACATCGCATGGGACATATGGGTGTTGAATTTCATACTATTATTAATACAGTTGCACCTCACGGTAACTTCTAAGCACTTGCCTCACACACTACTCAGTATAAAAGTGTTGTTGGGTAATTCAATGGAAGGTAAATTTACAGAGACATTCAAGCTTTCCTTGATTTCAAAATGTATATATGACGCAGTTGCACTTCTGACTGCGTATAGCTGGTATGAAATTATGACAAATTATTTACGGATTTTGTTTTCACAAATGATTTGTCAATGTCCATGAAAACATGTTATTTTCAATTAATTTCTAAAAAAAACTAAAACATGATGGTGTTGGTTTTGAATTTAAAGTATTTTTGACTCTTTCTTCCAGATTCCAGAAAATAAATCCGTTTTTTCAATTTGTCTCTGAGATCATAAACGTTTATTAAAAGCAAGCTGGAGACTTTGATATCAATTTTTTGTCGTCTCTGATATCAATTTTTTGTCGTCTCTGATTATTTTTTTCTGTAGAAAATTTAGATCTGAACAAACTCTGTAGTTTCTTACGGATTCCCTAAAACGTACATTTTAAATTTACTTCAGCTTTTATACGTCTAATAGCATACTGCCTTCATTTTAAGTTTATTCGCATTATAATATTGATAGAATATAATTCACTAAGTTCTTCTTTTCATACGAAATTCTGATTGAAATTCTCAAAATACTCTTATTTTCTTGAAACAGATCCTAAATGAGAGCGCCAGCTTGACTTCATCTCCAGCTTCTGTCCTCTATGCATAAAAGATTATTTATGAACACCCTAATTTCCAGCCACACTCGTGTTTCACCAGAAAACAGCAAGAGAGCCTTTGGGAGCAGCACACAACCGTCCCCTATCACAGCAGTCACATTACTGAGGAGTCCTCTCACTTCCTAGAGATCACACGTAAGCCTTCCATTCATAGTCTCTTTTTGAGTGCTTGGTCAGACTCTAGTTATACATATAGTGCATTCTCTAGGCATAATTCCTCATCATCAACTCAGTTCACATCCTGCTTGGCTATGACATGAATGGTGGATCTAATTGTTCTAGAATTCACTCTAATTTTGCAATAATACGTATTTAGGGTCTCCATTCTTTCAATAGCACTTACATCGAATTCTGGTCTTATACTCATCAAGATATTACCGTAAGGAAAGTCTTTTACAGGTAACTAAACATTAGGAGTAATTTCTGTAATTGTGATGACTAATTTCGGAAGTACTCAAATACTAGGAGTTATTCCCACAAACTTGTAGGGTGCAGATAAAAGGTTAGGAGATACTAAAATATCAGGAGTAATTTCCGTAGACTTGATTGATGGTGTGACAGATTTTGGAGATACTTAAATATCATGAGTCATTTCCGTAGACTTAAATGACGATGATTCAAGATCCGGAGGTACTTAAATATCAGTAGTAATATCCGTAGACTTTATTGATGGTGGGACAGATTTTTGAAATACTTAATAATCAGGAGTCATTTCCGTAGACTTAAAGGATGATGGTACTGCCGAGATGCTTAAACATTTTTAGTATTTTGTGTAGAATTGTCAGAAATATGTATATTCTGAAATACCTTTTTTATTCAACTGAAAAACAAGATTAAACGAGGCTTTGAATCCATTACTATTATGTATTTTTACAATAAACTTGGCATACGATTTTTACAGTAAACATCTGTCTGTAATTGTAAATAAAAATGTGAACATAATTCTTAACGAGAATGAAATAAGTTAACAGCAAATAAGTAAAACGTAGTTTTTGCGTTACATAATGTACAAATCTCATTGAAATCCACATCTAGTTCAACTATTTTTCAAGCATCAAATAAGATAGAACATGTGTGTAGCAAAGCTAGAATATTTCCTATTTTATTACTGCTAAAATAACAGCTGATATTCACTGCTCTGCCAACTGGTCTCTCTGTTAAAAAGCTTTGCCAGTCGTTTTCTAAACGATATTACTGTTGCTACTGGAATGTTGATCATTTTCATGGCGTAACAACTAAGATCTAAAACAATAATGCCGATGTGATATTTAGTTGATATGACAGTGTGAAGAAAAATATTTAAATTAGCAGACATAGCATATTATATTCCATATTTTAGGAATTTTAATGACATTATCAAAAATCCCTATGATGCCTACACATATATTTTCAATTAAAATTACATTGCATCGTCATATGGATTCCAGCAAAATTTGTTATTATGCTTAATTTGTACTCAGGCAACTGATGTCAGCTACTCTGTATCCTGGCACCTGATGTCAGCTGCTCTGCATCCTGACACCTGATGTCAGCTGCTCTGTATCCTGTCAACTGATGTCAGCTACCCTCTATTCTCAAAACTGATGTCAGCTACTCTAATGACCTGACCACAAAAACAAGTCATTTGGCATAATGAAAACCAGAAACTTAGTTTCGTAATGAAGTGTTGTCAGAAACCAATTATTTTGAAAGAGTCCATATTAAATGATATTACATTGACGGCTTGAGAGTCAAAATATGGTATTCTGATCGCACGATCATTAAAATAAGTATTTTTGGTCGTGTGACAACTGACACAACTGACATTGGCCATTTTGTCTTAACATGAAACATTTACTATGTTGATGTATTGACACCAAATACCTGTCATGCTGATATTTCAACATGAAATACATACATGTCATTTTGAGAGAGAAACACAAGGTATATGTTATTTGGTAACGTAACATGTATTGATTATGGTTATGTAATTATGCAATTGATTGTGTGGCATGCAATAATTAGTATTTTGATTACGTGCAAAATAACACACACCATTTAGATGATATAACTTATAATAATTAGGTTACATAACTCACAATACGTGCTATTTTGAACATGTGTTAACTGACAATCGGTATGCGATGACGTGACAAGTAACATCCAAAGACGGGCCTCTTAAGCCTTCCCTTGTCTGCTGGAAAGTGGAAGTTGAATTTAAACACTTGTGTTAGTAATTCAAAGCTTCCAGCTTTTATTTTCCATTTTTAACAGAGTAATGTAAGTAACGCTAGCACTTGCAGTTAGGTCCACGCGGGTGGAAATGACATTCAATTGAAAATCATCTTCAATCTCTGTCGCTACTCCCACGAGTGAGGGACTGTAAGGAAAAATGTTTCATACAGGGAAGTGGTCGATTCACACGTGCCGTCTGAAAGCCTTATTTTATTTCTAAATAAGTTGATGAATAGATGCGAGCAAAAAAACTCAAATTTAAGGAGGATGTGTCAAAAAGCAACCAATATCTAAACATATTTTGACTTACCATTAGCTGTGACATTCCTTCATTTAAAGCGTTAAAGAAACGACGTATGACGGTGGAAAAGTGGTCTGAAACCAGTCCTATTAATAATTGCGTGGCTCGTGAACATAACCGTCACAATAAAAGAACAAGCACTTGTTTTCCGCAACAATTGTAATTAAAAACAGGTTCTCGTCCATCAAATTTATCAGCATTGAAGATCAGGTGCGGCGAAGCATATTAATTTAATTAAAGAACAAGAGCTTTGTTGAACAGAGTGGGAGGAAATTTTTCATGAAAGGAAATCTCATAATAAGGAATTAGTTTTACTTACTAATTACATTTCTCCTACGAGGAGGTTTGTTAGGACTTATTAGACCGCTGGGAATTCCAGTACGCAATAATTGAAATATCATAATAAAATTTTGTTCTAAAATATTTTGTTATGAAAATTTGTTGTGTAACCCTTTTAATTAAGAAAATTGATGTCCAGTTTTCTAAAACTCTGAAAGGTTGTTTTTGACTTTCATACCTCATCCGCAAATAAAAAAGCCACTTTTCTAGTGAAATCACAATAAACAACTTCCTTTCAAGGCTCGATAGTAAGAAAACAAGGGGGATTAAAAAAATAATTCAAATTTTAGGTAATGAAATAAAAATATTCAGGGGAGTTAAAGCCTCTTTACTCAAAATTTCACTTTTATTATCGGGCAATGACTTAGACGCAATTAGAGCACGAGTTACTTTGCGATACCAACAACTGAGACATCAACATCTTAATCGGAGGTACCAATAATTTATATTGAGATATCAGCAAATGATACTGAAATATGAACAACTGATACTGAGATACCAACTGATACCGAGATACCAACAACTGATACTAAGGTAAAAACTGGTACTGAGATACCAACAACTGATACTGAAATACCAAAACTGATACTAATTCTTGCATTAAGTTTCAAAAATGTGAATGATGAATGTTGTGTTAAATGGTTTCTGTAATTTATCCCAAATCTGAGTAAAAGATTTTTCTCAAGTCGCTAAAAAATTGAAGACGCACAGGATCACTTTAAATACGAGAAGCATTGATCATGTCGGAAAGAAAACGCTGGACCACCACAACTGCAGTCATATCTCTGTACATGCACTTATACTAATACATATCCCAGTACACTGAACCTCTCCTTCAACGTTTAGTTACTTGAGAATACCGTGTGTGCAATATTAATGAAAAACAATCATTCTGAGCTCTAAATCCATGTTCTCGTATGAGATCTGCCTGAGGATGAAAAAAGTTTAGTCTTTCCCTACATCCAACTGTCTTAATGATCAGTCGGAATAATTTGCTAAAATTCCTTATATGCCTACTTTTTAGTTCAATATTCTGACAGGAAAGAGCAAGTAACATTCTTAGGAGCTTACCATCTATTTTGTGGATTATTTCTTTGTTTAAAAATAAGATTTTCTAAAACCTCACTCTAAGCTGAGTTTATGTGTGATAACACCTATCATGCAATGAAAAAAAAGTCCGACAAAAGAACACAGACTGCCATGTGCCAAGCTTCTACTGGACGGATAAACATTCATGATTGTATGTACTTGCGTTACTTCAATGAGGTAACAGTTGAATTGACGACACAGTTACACTTAACAACCATCTCCGTCACAAGTATGACTGCAATCGAAGAAGTTGTCACCAGTTGATGAAATAATTCTTTTGAAAAATCACGAAACAGAAACTTTGTGCTGGAAAAGCTAGTGGGATTCAGTTCTGCCTCAACTTCAGTGGTTGTATCATGATCATGAGGTTGAAACTGATGCCGTTGAGCGAGACGGAGAAATGCTGTCTTTCTAACGAACAAAGTGCCCGATTCAGTTACACGGATACTACTACTAATGAGCGAAGTTTAAGAACGTATAGGCATTGCGCTGTTGTCTTCCAGCTTAAGGCATGACCGAGTAATCATATTCATGATGAAATCGCTGCGATAGATTCTTCATTGACATAACTGAAATGTTCAGTAAGTTTAACTGGAAACAATTTTTACCAAACTTTGTAAGGGAGATAACTAACTTGGAAGAAATGTGAGTATCAGGCATTCATCAATGACAGCAGATTGTTAAACACCTACTGCTCAAATTTTCAGAATATCTATCAAAATATACCAGTTTATATCATACACATATACCTACATTCATCACTAGTAAATGTTTGCTTATTCGATTATCTTCTCATTTTACTATTCTTAATTTATCTCGTAAAATTATTTGGCAAGAGTAATCAAAACTAGATTAAAAACAAATAAAGCGGTAACTGATTATGACGAAATGGTCGATTCGCGTTTCACTACTCGGGCAGCTAAAGAGCAAGACCAGTTAATTTTCATTAAATATTCAAAGAATTTGTCCGCTGAAAATAGCGCAAAAAGCAAGTATTCTCTCAGCTCTGCCTCGCGTCTTCAACACAAGGGAAGAAAAGGAGCGAAGTAGAACATCTTTTATGTTTGCAACAAATCAGTTCTACCTAATAATTCAAGCCCTTACTAAACTTATTTCATAGCAGCTGGCAAAAAATATTCTCAAATGCACGCTTGTATGTGCGTTTTTTCCCAACAATCTTTAAAGCGTTATGAATAAAAGTGCATTAATGTATAAATATCCAAAGTTTTGCGGTCGGCTCATGAGTATAGAGTGTATGTTTAAAAATGTAGTGTTTGGTAGGTCACGTCTTTTTTTACATTATCCCCACCAATCGGTGGAGAAGCGTTTTTCTAGAACATCCCATCATTTCTAAATGTTGCCTGTTTCTCACAGCAGCGTCAGTAGGCCTACAGTTCTGCAGCAGATGACCATGGACCTCAAAAACTACAACAGGTACACAGTTCGCTTGCGGTCACGAGGTACATAGTGTACAGGGTGCGGCAACATAAATTTCTTGTGTTGAAAGGAACTTCTTTTGAATCAAGAAGATATATTGCTGCACCCTGTGTGTGTGGAGCTGGTCAAGTCAAGCATCCATCCTATGCTGAGCCGCAACATTGCCTCCTCACAGATGCCACAGTTATAACGACACTATCATAACAAATTCTCTTGAGCAATAGACAACTCCAGCTTGAAGGACGCAAACTGACACGCTGATGTTCTTGTGAGTGGCACATACACTGCTCCTACTTTACAGTTACTCTCCTTATGTAATGAATAACGTCATGAGCAATTTTATTGTCATCGTTGGCAATAATAATTATATTATGAATGTTTTCAGAATGATCATTGTGATTATGATTATTAATGTTCTAATTATCGAGCTTAGTGTTATCAACATCCTCATCATTGTTACCATCATTATCATCATCATTATTCTGGCCTCATGTCTGGGGACAGAGATGCGAAAAACCGAGTAAATGACGTAAATTCATGAATATATATACTGGAAGAACACAATACTATAGATTTAGTATTTATCCTCTTGAATACTAAAAATGTTAATATAAACATTTTTTAAAGGTATACTCATGAAATATTATCTTTATTTTTGCAAATGTACGCAGCAGTTTATTTGAAAGTGCCCGTTCATTTGAGTAAGTGTATATCTTGCCTGAGATGCTCCATTTTTGCTTGTATATTTACTGAGAAATTGAGCCGGTGATCTTCAGAATATCCCTGAGAGTCGGCCTTGGTGGCACCGGATCAAGAACTGAAGCAAAAGCTTTTTATTAACGCGACACTAAAACTTTTCCCAGGCTTCGCACATCAGAGTAAATATATCTAATGGATTATTTCTTAGATCATGCTCTCAAGTAAAAAAAATGTATTCTCAGTGAAAAAACTCTAACATATTTGAGAGCCTCTTAAACAAGATCGTGGTAAAAACTTCTTTGTCTCACAATAATTTTATTAAATCACTTTGATGAACGAAGCTGATGTACTAAATAATCTAAAGAACGATACTTTAGTTGAGGAACAATTTTAAATTGAAAATCGATGCTGCGAAATTCTGGGCTTCTTTAAGACGAACAAATGAGATTTATGTGACTTTACACAAATGAGGCAACATTGCTTCTTTTTTATACCAGAACTTTCGTTTGAAAAAAGGAACTTATGTTGCCGCTCCCTGAACAAGTGTTACACTGACGATGTTGCAGGTAAGCTTTCACTTTAAAGCGTGTTAGTAGAGAGGGAGCTACAGAGCTGGAAACACTTTTTTTAATAAACTTTCCTCAAATCTACAACCAATTTAAGCTGAAAGATGTCTTAAGGCTACATAAATAGAGCAACTCAAGTATTCGTTAATCCTAGATCTACAGGCACATTTTATCATGACTAAAATTCATAGTTAATATGAAAAAAATATTTCATTTTGAAGTACATGATGTATGCAATGATTTTTCAATTCTTAATACTAACTTCATGATTATTCACATTCTAACATTTGTGGCCATGCTTTTAGCGACTGTTCCCGTCCACGTGACGTGAAGTGGAGCTCGAATTGAGATCTTGCGATGATCTTTAAATTTGAGGAAACTGGCAGTTTTATGTCAGTCAGTCACTAGTTTACCTGGTCATTGTGTCATCAGTAAAGAAAATTTGAGGGCTGCTTACGGACTTGAACACTCAAAACCAGGGACCTGGAAGCACAAGCACAGACCGTTCACAATCAGCTACAGTGAAAGCTCCATGAGCTCTCATATGAGCTCCGTATGCTACTTTATGAGCTCCATAAGCCCCCATATGAGCTCCATATGCTACCTTATGAGCTCCATATGCTAACTTAAAAAGACAGACGTATGATAAAATGTTTGAGTAAGGGTGCATTTATACACCACTGAGGCTTGTTACAGTAGTACAGTGTACTACACAACACTGAGGCTTGTTACAGTAGTACTGTGTACTACACAACACTGAGGCTCGTTACAGTAGTACAGTGTACTACACAACACTGAGGCTTGTTACAGTAGTACTGTGTACTACACAACACTGAGGCTCGTTACAGTAGTACAGTGTACTACACAACACTGAGGCTTGTTACAGTAGTACAGTGTACTACACAACACTGAGGCTCGTTACAGTAGTACAGTGTACTACACAACACTGAGGCTCGTTACAGTAGTACAGTGTACTACACAACACTAAGGCTCGTTACAGTAGCACAGTGTACTACACAACACTGAGGCTCGTTACAGTAGTGCAGTGTACTACACAACACTGAGGCTCGTTACAGTAGTGCAGTGTACTACACAACACTGAGGCTCGTTACAGTAGTACAGTGTACTACACATCACTGAGGCTCGTTACAGTAGTACAGTTCACTACACACCACTGAGGCTCGTTACAGTAGTGCAGTGTAGTACACAACACTGAGGCTCGTTACAGTAGTGCAGTGTAGTACACAACACTGAGGCTCGTTACAGTAGTACAGCGAGTTGAAAGCACGCGGTCAGAAAATGAAGAGAATTGTTTTTCTCAGTATGCCTCTCCATTGCCACGGCGCTGGTAATTGAAGGAAATGTGAGGTAGATTCTTAACACTACTTTTCCTGAGTTTACTTCTTCCATAAACATGTGCAGTGTAATTGAGGATTACGTTAACAGACAAAGATTATAATTGTGTATTCGCTGTATATAAGTAGGTTTTAGGTTTAAAATTTCCACATGTTATTTCAAGAAAATTTCGTACAGGAACTTCCATTCGTCGTTGTTTTGAGTGATGCTTCTCTCAATTAGGAGAGAAATCCTGTAAGACTAGAATTCTAGTGCAAAAGACATTTCTAAGTTCTCTCTCTTAATATTGATATATATCTTCATATCAGTCCACATCTTCATATCCATACACACTTTCATATCTATACACATATTTCTATAACTTGCCACTCACATGTAACCTTTAGAATCATGCAGTTATTTTCGCGATTTAACCGATCAGTGAGCACGACAGCATTTCTTTTCATCCAGTCCACAACGAAACTGAATGAATTATTCTACTTAAATTTAAAACCATCTTAGGGATTTGATAATCATTGTATTTACTTATATAAAAGGTCATTGAAGACTATTAGAAGACTGATTTTCGGAACTAGACTCACAGGGTACCGAAATAAAGTCCCTTCCTATTGTCTGTGTAACGTTTGCAAAGCTCATTTGAGAGGTGACCCCGTACCTAAAGCCCAGCAGCATATGTATTAGACCCTTCTTCAAAACCGCGTTATATCATCGAAATAATCTGAAGTATAGTTCGGCTTATTTTGAGTTAGATTTTCTCCAGTTACAGTGCTTATACAAGGCATTTGTCTCGGTGATTCTGCCAGGGACGATCTCGCTCGTGAATGGACCAGAGAATGTTGAGCGATATTTTGTGGAGCTTATTCATACATCAGGAATCTTTTGAGAGGGATGTTTTGCTTTGGGATTTGTTGGCAGAGAGCAAGGGGTAACCAAGGAAAGTTTTAAAGCAGAATCCATTAGAGTGACATTTACCGACCATTCAGTGCTGTTTTGAAGCTCAAAGCAGCGCTCTTGCTAGCGCTCTGCCTCTTTTGTTGTGGAATTTATTCAAAGATCTTAAAATTGAAAGTACAATAAACGACTATTTATCTTGACGAGCGAGGGAGGTGGAGTGTATGCACGGAACTTCGAGTTTTTCGAACGATACAAATATTGAAGCCGTTGTAACGTTTAATAAGATCATAAAAGTTAGTATTATGGCAAATAGAATGTCTCACAATTTCTAGTAGAGTAAAACATAGAGAAGGTTTGCACAAGGATTTATCATGTCAATCGTCAGAAAAGGTTTGGAAAACAATGCATGGCCTCTAAGAACAATAAAAGTTTTGCCTGTTTCTAGAGCAGTGAAGAAAAAAATGAATCAACCTTATTTTAGTATGAATACTTAATTGACACTAAATTACTATTTCTTATTAATTTTCTGTTCAAAGAGTCTCTTTCCTATGATTGACTCATGAATCAAAAATCATCAAGATTCCTGGTACACAACATCTGCTTCACGTGTTCAAGTTTATCACAATATCCTAGCAGCCGTCACCACGTCAGTTCTCCCATTATCGTCTCTAGATTGCAGCTGATGGCATCACATCAGTTCTTCTGTTACTGTCTTCAGATTGCAGCTGCCGATAGCGCGCCGGTCCTCCTGTTACTGACTCCAGTTTGCAGCTGCTGTCAGTGCTTCAATACTCCTGTTACCGTCTCCAGATTGCAGCTACAGCGACAGAAACTTTGAAAGAATGTAAGGCTAAGTGTGATTTTTTTCGTTAAGAGATAGACAGAAGGGAAACTAAATAAATCAAAATCTACAACAGGAACGAAGTTTATGCACGCATGTACGTTGTTACGAAGAATAGTAAATCGCGCAACAGAGCATAAACAAATTCATGAGAGAGGACCTGGAAATCAGTTTTCCACAGAACTCAAACAACTTTTTACGGGGCTTCAACGTATCAGAGGTTTCGATTGTTTGTTCCAACAGCCCGAGTGTGAAGAAAAAGTCACAAATACACACATCGCAGTGATTATTTCTAAATTTTGCACGCTGATTAGTTCAAGTTTTTAGATCACCAGCGGACATATTTGAGTTAGGCTACCCTAAAGGCGAGGGAGTGAAGACAGAACAACACTTCAGGTGTCAAGCATCAATGCATACAGACGACAGATTTCATCCTCTCTGCTTACCTTCGTATCTCACACTTCTGGTGGCGAGCATGAGCAATAAATTAGAAGAATTTTCCAATCGAAGCTCAGAATCCAGAAGCCAACGCAATCAGCCGTGTACGAAAGAAGCCTTACAAAATTCTCCAAGATTTTCAGCGGATTATTACTGCTCAACGCATGACAGAGTCAAAAATACATAAATTGCCGCCCGTCTCTCATGTGTTCGATTAGAACTCATCCAAAAGTCTGCAGATTTTAACCTGTAGGACTGAATATGACAGCCATTTGTGAATGTTGTTGTAAGGTAACACATTTTCATTTTTAAATTCATCGCTCTGCCAGCAACTGCAACAAACAGCTTATTATCAAAAACAGAAACTCTCCACGGCAAGAATGATTTTTTGTCCCTGTTCTTATTGTTCTAATATTAATAATATTCATGTTATTATTGTCCTAAAGTTTTGTGCTGATCGGGGTTCACTCTATATGCTTATTTATTGTTACAAATTTCAGTTACAAATCGGACACCAGTTTTACAACCTTGTTAGTTTAATTACAATTATATCATTATTATCCGGGCATTGCTTTCTTATCTAGGTAGTAGTAATATCACCGAGTTCAATGCAAAAGAGATCAAGTACAGCGTCAATTATTTCGATTCTCCGTATCCTGCATGAGGCTAAAACGCAATCAGAATGCTTCTTTTTTCTCATAACTTGGTAATGTAAGCCACATGAAGATCTTCTGCATCAAAGCATTTAACAGACTACATGCTGGCTATCCATCAAGGCATATAACGGATCACGTGTCTGCTCTAAATCAAGCAATAATATAATATATAACATTATTATTATACATGCATAATTTTAGAGGCGTCAAGGGACATAAAGGAATACATGCCTGCTATGCACCAAGGAATATTATAAAAAAGCATGCCTGCTACGCATCAAGGGATATAATGGAATACATGCCTGCTATGCATCAAGGGACTTATCGGAATACATGCATGCATCAATTTTAAGTTCTTACTTTCCTATTCGAAGTGTTTCTGCGTGTAACGTCAATGTTGCATGCAGGATTCGATGTGTCGTAGCGCAGCGCAAAGTCAATGAATGATTGACCTGATTTTCAGTACATATCAGTAAATCTGTATAAAAAATACCACATTCAACAAATATCCCCAGCAACGCTACATAGAGCAGGTGCTTGTTCGGATTAATCCTTAATCTAAATTTGAAAGGATATGTGCACTTCCCCACATTTCTTTTCTTTTTCATTCTAATGTTGATGACAACAGTGCTCTCCTACTGTGACTTTCGATTTAATTAACTAAATTGTAGTATTATTCTTTTTATTCAGGTGCACATGAAATTGTTGTAATAATCTGTCTACTTCTCTTCCCTCAATCGAAGCTGCGTTACTCATTTTAACTTGGTTAAAATATTCTGAAATACCTTTGTAACTCAGTTGTTGTAGTCTGCTGGTGTCAAGCAATCGACGACGTGGAACGTTTTTATTCTTTTCTCGTACCCATTTAGTTCGAATTTATCTTCTCTGGATAGGAACGATATTTCAAACGATTAACTCATCAGCTTCCAATAGTAGAGAGCTCCTTGGCTGGATGAAACATCTTCGCTCCGAGTTACATCTGCAGTTGTGCATCAAATATGTTGATAACCAGTTGGTGATCGTCATTAGTGAGTCTCAATCGACCAAGCGAGCGAGGCTGATGACTGAAACAAGGAAGAATTCAAGCTATCAAATTTGTCATGCTACTTCAAACATTACAACAGCCGTAAGTGCTAACTCGACGAAAAGCAATAATAATATCTTGTGAGACTTTCCTAATTGATTGAGCAGGTAATTGGTTCATCAATAAATGACAGCTGGTAATAAATTATTGCTCACAACAGAGAGCCCTGCATCAATTTCATGGTTCGCCCAAGGCTTAAGTTCATTTTCGGCCCCAGGTTCCAACGATGACTGTTGCATTAGTCTTGGTCTACACAATTAGTCTACGGATACCTTGCCTTTCCAAGAAAGCCAGCGGTGCGTCTGCTTTTGGTGTACCGAGGTTGGTCCCGTAATTTAATTGCGGCGGACGTGACTGGGGTGGAAACAGGCTTGAACTGGCGATTGACTCGAGCTGAGGTGATTTGTGAAGCTGATGCTGTACGAAGCCTGGCCGTGTCTCAAAATCCAGAGACTTTCAAAACATGCTATACTCGTATAGGCCTTTTGGTGTACACAATCAGAGATGTCTATTCCTATGTGTTTAATCAACTCTGATTATTCTAAGTATTCTGATTTTGTATAATTAGCACCGATTACTATTACCGCTTTAACTTACATGGTTGCTACTGGTATATGATGGTTATTGAACATTCATACAATCAATACGGACTATATAGGAACACCTCTGAAGTCATTTCTTTTTAATACTCAAAATGAGATGCCTAAGGTGTGAGAGGCTGCCAGCTAACAAAATGCATTGCCTTATCACGTTGTGTAAACGTTTGTTGAACATTTGCCATAGAAATCTTGACTTCTAAAGAGATATTTCTACGTAAGATCACCATGAAATAATGAGGGTTCTCTTATGACAGTAATTCAATTCCAGAGCTTCAAATTTAATATCGGATAAAAATAATTAGCTTGTCAAATTTCCCTCTTTGAATGATGATGTAAAACACTTATTTTTTGCATATGATGATCTACCTTCCATGATTGTGATGTTGTATGATATCATCTGCCATAATTATTTCGAGGCTGCATTTTCTTAATTTCAGCATTTGGGATTCAAGAGGTGAAGAATTTGTTCGAGTTCACAGAAACGAGGAAAAGTATAAGTTATAAATCTACATTCTATAAATGTAAACGAAGATTTTCACTTATTTTCCATTTTTAGCAACATCATTACTGAAGTTGTTTTAGCCATTGAAGTTAGCCTGATGCAAAGTTTTTTAATTATTTTGAAAGAATTACACATATTCACAATGAATGCTCGTTCACAGTCACAAGCTGAATGAGGGTCTATATGAATTTCTCTTCTATTGAGGGGGAGGAGAATATCTACAGATCCATAAATTACACAAGTGAATGTGTTGGATAATGTAACTCAATCTAAAAGAAGCAAAACAACCGACAACAAAAAGGGTCACAAAGTCTCTGTGTCTAACACTAGCGGTGGTATTCAGCTAATTTTTACTTCAAATTGCCAGTGCTCCACAAAAAATCTTCTAGCCCGCTGCAAAAATGCTGATAGCGCTACTTTTCTTCAGACTGACGTCTTCTCACAAAAAATACTTCCTTGATTAGTCGTCATAGCCATTTGACTCTCATATGCTTTTTATCAAACAAATTTGAGTACAGCGTAATGTACAAAAAATATATCAACCACTGAGCTTATAAAACTAATGTGCTAAATTTTTGCTACAGGTTAAGTTTGTGTCCACCGAATTGAACTCTCATTTTTTTTTATCGCAATGACTTCATACTAATCCAAGAGAAAAATTGAGACTTTGCCTCTGAGAGCTAAGAGGCAAAGAAAATCTCTCAAATATGACTTAGGCTTTCAGGTCACGAGGTGCACCCTGCCCCTGTACTTTAAATGATCACATGCCCCTGAAATAATAATTATCAGTTATATTGCAAGTGAAGTAATACTTTTCATTAGCATTGTAGTTTCGAGTCTCTTATTTCACCGCATCATGATTTGTCTTGATAATGTATTAATAACTTCGAAGGTTCCTTCACTGGAAGACAGAACAAATTTTGCATGCGCAACAGCCTGCAATAGAAGGAACTTATGTTCTGCTCACAGCTAACAATGAATTTAATTGCATAAATTCTTTTCCTACCATGAAATACAAGTAACCTTGCATATTAATTCTATAATTTGGAGCAATTGTAAGTATATATTGTCCACGTCCTTCGAAGTTCTCTCAAGCTCCAGGATATGGGAATTGCGCTCTTATTTCTGGTAAAAATCTCACGAGTCAAACTGTGCCTTGTATAGCAACGCCTCACTGGCTCCAGTTTGGGCCCCAATTACCCAGTTAATTGGCCATTCTGTGGAGCCAGAGGTATTGAAGGGACCTTTACAATTATAATGGGAGTCTATTAGAAGTAACCTCTTAATTAAATGAACGAGCGTAATTATCTAGAAAAAGAAGGATGCCCTTGGCAGTTCCGCCGGATTGAGTGCTTAAAGGCCGGGTCTCCGTCCGATCTTGCGTTCTGCTTTTCCAGATAAAATTGTACGGAAAATAAGACGTAGGCAAAACTTATGGGTCCAAAATTTTGGAAGCTATTTACTGAGATCATGGGATATTACTAGTTTTTAAAATATATTCCTGCTGAAGGGAAACGCTTTAAGAATGTGTTGTTGAACTATATTTCCATGTGGTTTATGAACATGATTTTCAGTTAAAATTCCTATGCTTGTTTCATTACTCAGTATATTATATGAACAACTGTATTATCGCAATCAACAGTAGCCATCAAAGTTTCAAATAATTGGCTTGCTTGGTAATATTAATTTTATGTTGGTAACATTAATTTGATGAATTTCTGGGAGACTGCTGTGAACAGTGTTTCACACACTTTTAAGAAAAATTTTGTTCTTGATTATTCTGCCACTTACGCTGTTGAGGGTTAATTCCACTTCGTATTGTGTTCAAGATGGATGTTGGTAAAGTACAAGTTCTTAAATGTGTTATCCTTCTTATACACGGAGTCACCTGAAAAATTTAAATATGTTATGTTGGCTGCAAGAATGTCCTCTTTCATGATCTGTTGCGTGTTGACGTTGTGCCAAGTGTACCTGAACCTATGATGAAATGATCTTTATAACTCAATTTCACATTCACTCATTTCCAATACTAACAAAGCTATACTCAACCAAAGTTTCATATACGAAGGCAGTTAATCTACTTCAAAAATATCTCCCTTTTACATAAAACAAAATTATTGAATCATTTCAGCATATATAAAGCTCTCTCTGATTGGTGTTATGACTTTTTAGGAATATTTTTTGGTGATTTTCTTGGGAAGTTGAGACGTTAGTACGTAGACAATTACTGTATGATTAAAATTAATTCACAACAAATCAATAATATGTGAATTTTGGTAAAATAGTGATAGATTTCGTGTTTGTGATCAATTACATATAAATGAAAAAAAAATCTTTTATGCTACGGAAAAATGAATTGAATAAAGCATGAAGTGTTGGAAACGTAATTTTCTAGGAATAAAATATTTAAACTATGCTTTTATACTTGGATTCAAATTATATTTGGCTCGTGATAAGTTTTGACTTTGAATGCCGTCTACAGCAACAAAAGGTTACAATATGAACGAGAAGGGGTACATGAGACCCATCTTTGGGATTAAAAAAATAGGGAAAAAGGTTTGTGGTTTATCTGAAATTTCTCACTTTCACAGAGCTCTCAACTCTAATATGAAAAGATGTTAGATATTATTTCCAAGTTTTTTCTTCGCTATTTTCGTGAGGACGTTAAATTTTTCAGTCTTTTTCGGAGGTGTTTTCAGTTTGGCTGTGGTTGACTAGCTGACTATCAATACATCACTGGACTTCATTTTTCAGCGTCCAATAAGTTTGAGCATCGCAGAGCCCGCGCTTCTCTGGTCCGCCTGCCGGACTCAGCAACGATGGCCGAGGTGCCTCAATCTGATTAATTTTGCCTGAAATTCTCCAATTTCGAACATTTCAGTCATATTTGACAAGTTTTTTGTTTAATGCTTCTGCGGAAATTCAAGGTTATTTAAGGGTAAGAAGTAGCAGTAATTTGGGAAAACCGTTGGCAGTTTCCTTTAAAATGAATCAGCAGATATACTTTAAGGCCAAAACGGTTGTCGGGCTTTCACATGCATATTTTTAGTAGTCCCTTTAAAGATGCAACTACAAATTATTGAGTTCAATTCCCGAATCTGATCTTGTAATTTCAGAAATAGTTAGAGAATTACAAAAGATGATGAAGAGAAACTCACAGCAGAGAAAGGATTCAATGCTCACCTTTTGCGTGTGAAGGCACACGTGTGAAGAGCACGATTCCCATGGTTATCAACTATCATTCACATACTTATATAGCAGCATTTACATGATTATCTAGCTTATTCAGCAGCATTTGCATGTTTATACAGTAGAATTCACATGCTTCTCCATCAACTTTGACATGCTAATTTATCAACATTCACATGCCTATCTAGTAACATTTGCATGCTCATTTCGCAACATTCACAAGCTCAATTAGCAATATACACATCAATAAATTTTTTAGAGGAATCAGAACTGTTGGTCATGTGCGTTGCTTTAATACCACAAAATTCTTTCATCTTGTATACGTGAACTTCCATCGTACACGGGCGTAATTCGAATTAATCCAGTAAGTTATAACATGTACTGAAATTACTCTTCCTACGTATTAGGCTGCCTACAACGTTCAAACGACGTCTGCATTATATGCTGTTTCAGCCTGTACAAGACTAATTGGCTGCTAGTTGGATTGCTAATGAAATTTGATATCTGAACTAGTGCTGGTAACCAGATGTCAAACGTGGTCTGATATTTAAAATAGTACGCGCAGCCAGCTGTCAGACGTGTTCTGATGTGTGAACTAGTGCTAGTAACAAGTGCTTGAAAAGGAATTTAGAAACACAGTTTCAGATCAACAGAAGTCATTTAATAAGTAACAAAAATCTCAAACGAAACGTGATCTGACAAAAATGTTAGTACAATAAAATATATTTATTTTAGAGGAATGGTTCATGTAATTTTAAGAAATTTTCATTTTTATTTCATTTTGAGAGCATTGCAGAATATATATTTCCTAGAATATTCTAGAAAGTTCAAGTAATGAAGATTACTTGGTGCAATGAGCATCATAATTGTCATTCTCACTTTGACTGCAGGATGGTTAAGATAAAAGAGCTAAACATTAATTTGAGGCAACAGATTATTGATTCTCACAAGTCTGGTAATAGCTACAGAACTATTTTAAAATGCTTTACTACGCTTAGATTTACCGTACGATATGTCATCAAGGAGTTTAAAGAGTAAAGTGCGATAGCGACTTGGTCTGGGCGTAGAACACAGTCGAAATTACGCGCTCAGTTTCTTTCCCGTAGCATCATGCGCCTGCTGATGTCCCTCTCATTTATGGCATTTATGCATGAGCCTTGAATTTGCAACCACAGATTTTCATGAATCACTCCAGGTCTCAGACAGTTTTTTCTACCTAGTTCTGCAACACAATTAAGGCAAATTGATGTCCCATTCAAACATAAACGCAGTTCAGAAATCGAAGACTTGAAGTTTGCAAGTCACAACCGACCTCGCGTAGTTCGCTGCCCGATGAAAGATCGAGTTGGACTGGAACATACGAAAACATCAGGAGGTGAACAACTCTAAAGTTGGCAGAACATCTGAGCGTTGAGCGCCGTGGTTCACAAGAGTTTTAATTCTATAGAAGTTGTGTGGTGCTTTTGTAAAGAAAGACTCCCAACTTTAGCTCACTAGGCCTTCCCAATGCAAAGGTCCTCGGTGTACACAAAGGGTGAGTTTCCCTCTTGAACTCATGCTGAAGTTCATTTGTGACACACTAACTGAAGCTCATGAAACGTCATTTTGTTTTTCTTCTCTGACATCATGTATTATTGTGTGCTATTCGTCATTTTAGATTTATTTTACAAGCTTGTTAAGTAATATTCTTTTAAAATTGCATTTCTTGTCATTTGAGGCCAAAGGACAAAATAAGTAGAAAAGAATAGATCTTCAATAACTTATTGCTCATACAACGGGCATTAAGGAAATGCTAGAAAATATTTTCCCGCACAAGATTTTGGTTCACTTTAATCATGCATGAAGAATAATTTTTTCCGTAATTATATGCGACCAATGATGTTAGGATGGGTACATTTGACAACCCTTGCTTAGAGATTTTTAAATTTTATGATACTTGTAGTGAATGCATTAGAAATATGATTTTAAAGTGATATGAGTGGATGAAATTACTCAACGAAACGTTGAAAATTATGTTTTTAAAGGCTAAAAAAATATTTTGTGATTATTTCCTTGTTTTCGTTCAATTATGCACATTTACAAAGTCACTCAAAAATAACTTTATATGTTTCATAGCCTGAAGTCAACATATTTCATT
Source organism: Trinorchestia longiramus (assembly GCA_006783055.1). NCBI lineage: Eukaryota > Metazoa > Arthropoda > Malacostraca > Amphipoda > Talitridae > Trinorchestia > Trinorchestia longiramus. The sequence goes on along the minus strand of VCRD01000643.1, from coordinate 3,956 downwards.
CTGTTTGTTTCATAGTTACGTAGAATTCAAATTCCAATCATAAAACTTTACAGAACATACGAGTTAACCACACAGGGGCAATGCTCAATGCACTTTTAAAATTTACCTGAAATATCACCTCTAAGTTAAAGCTATTCCACAAATCTGAAGTAATCAGCGACTGTAAAATGACCCTAGAAAGCAGTCATGTTGCAATGATCGTCCATGCTTGGAAATAATAAAGATTAGAGCTTTTGGTGCTCCACTGCTGTTAGAAGTAATGCAGACTGCAGTTTGAAACAGATAAATTTACTCAGAATCACATTCTCAAATAAATCTTTATATTTTGACTAAGTTGCAATTTCTTTACATATGTCGATTTCGTATCCTGGAATTAGGTGTAAGTTTATTTACAGAACACTGTTGTAGAACTATTCAGCTCACTTTAGTCAATACGAGCGCATACAGTAACTGAAAATATTTTGGGAAATAAATTTTCGAGATGAAGAGCTCTAGTGCCATAGGATGGTGAAGCGCGCAAAAAATCATTTGTAGAAGTAATTTTCCGTTTACTGTATGTAGATAACCTGACCCTGATTGCTCTCGAGTTCCAAAGACGAGTTTCAAAATCCCAACGCAACCAACTGACAGAACATCATAGAAATTCACTTGCGCAGTAAACTAAAGCGGAAAACCAATGCTTAAACATTTGTAGGTGGAAATCGTGAGCCAAGCTAACGCAACCTTGAGCAACTTTCACTGACGTCAAGCATGGAAAATTATGATGCTACCATCAGAACAGACCCAACTACCTCCTTTGTGGAGCTTCTAGAAAGCGACCTTAGTCAGTCACAAGTGAAAGGACCGGCCTGATTTAGAACCTCTGTAGTACACAACTATTCATCCTGAATCCCTACCAAGAATACAAATTGATGCTTTACAAGGACGGTAAGCAATTCTGTGTCTGACTGATATAAAGACTCTGCACCAACAGATGTCATCCTTCATATTTCTCTCGAATATTTTATCAAAAGCCATGGGCTCTCAGATTGTTCATTTCGAAGCAGAAAATAATTTCTTTAAGTTATTTTACAAATTTACCTCGCTGTTTTCACATGATCCTGAGTTTTCTTTGTGTCTCACCGGGCTTCACGTGATGTTCAATGAATTCAATCATGCAAACAACTTCGCACGTCGCTTAAGTGGGCTTGTCTGCGCGTGTCCGCTGAAATGCTCGCAAGGGCTTTGACGCAGGATTCCTTAGTTTGGCGCGCATTTAAATATGTGCGATATTCTGAGTACAGCTTGGCGACACTCACCTCCGCGAGTAGAAACAACGCTCATTTCGATGCAGTAGGAATGAATGTACGAGTTAGATGCATTCGATTCTGATGCAATAATTCAAAAAATATGTGTATGACACTTAACATAAAATTTAAATTACTTAATAAGTGTAACTGGTTGAAGTTTGTTTGAATACTGTGTGAAGTATTCAGTTCTTTTCCCAGGTAAGTCCACTTAATGAAACGCGCCGATTGAGAGCAATTGCATTTGCTGACGCGTGTGCAGCAGAGCATTGGCTTTTATTAATTTGAAGCTTTCAGGAAGACTTCTGCAGGCTGAAGAGTTTGTTTCTCTACTCCACCATCAGAACCGATCGATCGCAGTTGTATGATCGGACACTTCAAGAACACGACGCTGCTCAAACAGCGCTCTGGGTGTCAAGTTAAAATTAAGTTTAAAAAAAATTTCGCTCCCTGGAAAATTTAATAATGCTGTAATACTAACCCAACACAACATTGCGTGGCTCAAGCTTCTATTGATACCAGAATATACCGATTTCGAGAGCGTTCGAGCGAGAAAAACTAAAATAAAAATGTGAGCAAGTACATAAATCTTCTGCAAATCGAATACAACATCAAACTTGAGTTTATGTATAGTAAATATATACGTATATATATATATATATAAATATATATATATATATATATATATATATATATATATATATATATATATATATATATATATATATATATATATATTGTTATGAGTCGATTTGTGTTTATAAAGTGCATTTACCATAGACGCATAATTTGGAGCGTCAACGAACTCGCATTCTGGAGTGCCTTTGCCTGAATACTGTACCTGATCGTGGGAATCATTCTCTTCAATCAAAAATGTAAAGGCATAAGTTTAATTTTGTAAAATGAATGAACTAACAAAGCCTGTATCAAAGATCTGGGAGAGGAAGAAAAACTTAAACACTTGAACAAATTTATTTTATGCATGTGCTTTGCGTATCTAACATACCAGCTTGGTCGACTGGTGAGCGAATCTGCTTGCGAGCGGAAAGACCCGGGTTCGAAACCCGCTGCCGACATAGTTGACGCGGCTAGAAATACGGCATCGGACTTGGGTAAACAACCGAATAATTATCGAAGTAATTATCCGACCCAAGAATGGGCCAGAAGGTTCGTTCCTATAGCTTCATTCTATTCTATTCTATTCTATACCAGTTACACTGTTCAACTAGTTTCCAGGACAAAAATGTGGAAATTTTATTTTGGAGGTCAGAGCTGTTGAACAAGAAGAGCTTCATCACTTTACCTTCTCACAGATGTAACTGTGAAACTACGGTTACCCTGTACAGCTGCTCCTTTGAGAGTGTGTTTACCTTTACTATTCCAGGTTATTTATTTTCACAAATATTGAAGCATTGGGACCAACTTACGGATCGAAGACGCCATCCTACAGAGCAAAGAAGATCGTTCGCTTGAGTATCATACATCAGACACTAATGTTGTCTTGAAGCGTGCATTCCCGCAGGAACTGCAATCCTTTGTATAGGTTTATTTCATAAGCCTTAAAAGAGGGACTAAAATCAGCGTAAATCAACATAGTGCTTTACAGTTCGAACTCAAGTTGTACCTCTATCGACTTTTGATTGGACATTTATTCCTCATCGCAGCAAGCACTAATATAAAGGGTGTAAGACTACGTCATGCTTGAAATTAACTCACCCTTCTATTTGCCTTAACGACAACGCTACTTTAAGTGTCGACACCACGCCCACATTTGTTTAATGTTTGCAAACGGCGTGAATTTACAATGGCATCAGAAGCGAAGATTCATCAAGAATGTTAAAGCCAGCAAAGCAACAAGGCTAAGCAGAGTACTTGAGATTTGAAAAAAAGAGGGAATTCCATGAATATATAATGATTTTCGAGGCTCGAGTAAATTATTGTGATCTTATGGGCGATTGGTTGGCAGGTGGGACTAACAAACTAAATGTGTTTACGACGATTCAGATGCAGATGTCAGACCGTGTGTAGACAAGCGAGACGTTTATGGAGAGTATCTGGTGGAGCACACAGGAGCACGCGAGTCTAGCTCGTGTTACACTGAATAATTCAGTCTTTCCTTCTCACATTCTATTCTAGAATAATTCAGCTTTTCTTAACCGATATTAATTTTAGTGACTCTCTAACAAACATTATACTCCCAATAAAAATTCAAGTAACATTCAGAGTACGCTAAAAGAACAGTATTAGCGTGTACTTTCTAATGAACGTGCACTATTAGATCAAACACTTCGGGAAAATCAGGAGCTCATGCGAGCAGCATAGAGATCATCATGGTAAATAATAAACAGATGACGGAGCTCAACTTCAAAATTTGCTAAAGTACATCTGAATTAAATAGATGACTGCGCTCAACCTTAAAACTGGGATACGAAATTATTCTGTTTTGTGCCTCACAAGCTCAAGCACTGGCAACTAACAGGTCGTTTCCATTGCCTTCTTGACTAAAGTTATGTCAGTATGGCAAACCGTAACAGTATTATGTCAGTATGGCAAACAGTAACAGTATTATGTCAGTATGGTAAACAGTAACAGTATTATGTCAGTATGGCAAACAGTAACAGTATTATGTCAGTATGGTAAACAGTAACAGTATTATGTCAGTATGGTAAA
>VCRD01000642.1:212771-237630 GCA_006783055.1 Trinorchestia longiramus | reverse complement strand
TTGCATCATGGGACCGAAACAGTTAAACATTGATCAAATACAGAAAAGTTGCATCAATATTTGTTGCAAATGATGCGGTAACTCAATTTCTTCGCGTTTTCATCATGTGCGCACTCGGTTTGTGCGTTTTTCTAATGGGGTGAAAATCGTTAATTTAAAATTAGTTCAATTTATATTAAAAATTCTGATCATAGAATATTGTGTAATTAGAATCTGATCATCATCTTAGCATTTTGTGAAACTGTATGAAACTCTGACGACGATCATACACAACGTAGCGGTATTTTACTGATATAAATTTGGTGGGATTTTGTGTCCTTACACAATTGGCACCTTTCATGCATCTGGTGTGATGCATTCAATTTTTACTAATTATTCGCAAACTTGAAAATATTTGTTCCGTTTTCATAATATACGCTCCTAGTACATGCTGAAGTTTTCAAGTGAGGAAATTTTTTCGATTAAGATCTGTCCGATTTTTTAATAAAAATGCGAAGTGTGAACTCCCGGAAAATTATTTGGGTTTATTGATCATTGTCACAGACTCAAGTGAAGTATGATGATAAACTCGTTCAATTCATAGACAATTATTTAGGAAGACTTAAATGCAAAACATATATTGCATATGAACTTATTTATAACTATAATATAGCACAAACTGAAACAAATAGAATTTTATTCTAAGTTGATCCACGTAGATAACGCCTGTTATGTATTGTAATTTAATTTGTCTCCCATTTTCTGTTATAATATTTTACAATCTTGGATTTTCAGTCCTTGAACTCATTTTCAATCTGTCGTGTTTGACGTTTACGATCACTGACAAGTCACTGTTTGACTGCTGAAGGGTTCCAATTAGCTTACGTCAAGACGCAACCGCTATTAGGAAAGCTTGTTCATCCTACATCCAAGATGCATTCACCACGAGTTCGAGTAGTAACCTGTGGATTACTAAAGCTGCTCGAATGCTTTGTCTTTTACTGGAAGTAGATGTATTTGTTTTTAAACAAGCATTGTGATCTAATTTGCGTTTCTTACTCTACTTGGAGCCACGTCTTACGCCAAGGTGGAACTCCGCCTAGAACTGATTGTGTTTAACTCTTTTTTGCTAACGCAAATTTTAGACATTCTGTTTCCAAAATACTACTAAATTAAAGTTTTATATAGCAAGTTCGTTCCTGAGCTAGAGTTCACGAACTAAAAATATATATCATTTATAGTCAAGGATCAACAACGTCATCTGATTCTTCCGTAACTATTGTTTCCATTTCAATGACATTTTCACAAATTAAATCATTATCACTCTCCATTAAATTTGTAGATTTTTTTACGTATTTGGTGAGTGCGATGTTGGCTATCTATGTGGTAATATCGCAGTGAAAGTGATTGAGGTGATGTACAACTTCACTGTCCAGAGTTTGACGTGGTAGACTGTACGGTGCCGCTACTGCTACGTGATTGCCTGCAAGTGCTCACTCGGCCAACTGTCAACACTTGAGTACGCCTACTGAACTTGTTAATCACGTTTCATAGTTTTCGCTATAAAATAATATTCAAAAATAGTGGCAGCGGCAAGCGATGACAATGAGAAGTAAATAGTGCTATTATCAAATTCGCTAGTTTTTACAAAAATTGGCATAACTATTTGTTGATAAACAGCGGTAACTATTAATAGCGCTAGAGTGCCCATCTCTGTGTACAACTTCGATTATTAATTTTTACTTCAGCCATCATTCATTATCAACGTTTGAAGTTGCTTGACTGTCTGATGCTCAAGTTCAAAATGTACTGTATGTTAATCTTCATGAATGAATTTCAGAAATCGCCACCCCGACGAGGAGAGCTATCTTCGCAAGAATGTTCTCGTAGCTCGTCGTGTCGCAAGCACGTCTTCGCTTCTCCATCTTCTGTTCGCTGTTCATGCTTAAGGTGACCACTGACCCTCCTTCCTGTTCCCTCTTCAAGCGTTGGTCTTCATTTTATTTCTTTAAACTTGTTTTCTCTCATGAACTCGAGTTTGAAGAATGAAAAATGCCCAATAAGATAAATGATATATACTGGGTTGCTTTGAACCGGTCGTTTTTTTGGAACTTCATATACAAATAAAATAGGTGTAGCGAGTTTGAATAGCTCTGTAATATAAGATATTGTATGTGTATGATAGCTGGTTAATTTTTTTCTCTCTGTTGGTGTTCGCGTGTTTAAAGGCTTCAGCCGCCGCGGCCTTTCAAAAAAGTGCTCGTACAGCTTAATTGTGCGCGATTTTGAGGTATGTTGATGCTGAACCCTTCATTTCGCCTCCTCAAGTGCAGGTCTTCATGGTCTTCAGCTTTGAGGTGTGTTGGAACGAAATTAGTGTTCGGCTGTGGTTATTACAATATTACTAGCTCTAAGGAACAAATTCTGCTCTACTCTCGATTGGTTAGCTACTCAATCTGCGGAGAGCCCAGTTTTGTTTTTTACTCGTATTGCTGGTTTAAATTCTAATTGCTGAGACTTTCTATGCCGCTCGGTTCGTAGTTGCGTTTCCTAGCAACACCAGTTGAAATAAGATTCAATAAATACCAATTCGCGAAGTATTCCTGCTTCGCTTTAGCACGGAAGAGCTACTCGGCAACTTCCGCGTTACTGCCGCTGCGAAAGGCAAGGTGAGACGTAAGGAATTTATTCCTCATCAGCCAGTGTGACATATGTCAATAAAATAATGTAGTCCATGAGTAAGTTTGTGTCCTTAACATGGTAAAATATTTAACTAAGGAAGTAATTGAAATTTTTATGGTAGATATATATTCATCTTCATGTTACATCGCTGCTATTGCTGATATGAGATAGTGTATGGTATCACAAGCGAACTTAATATTGAAAAGCATGGGCATGTTTACAAAAATACTCTTATTTACAGAGAAAGTGCTATTACAACTGATGTTGTGAAAGAAATTTCAGTCCTTTTGATAAACGTATCGACGATTGTAATGCAAATCGCCTAATAAAACAATCACTATATCTAATGAACAAGTTATTAACTAACTAAAAATTAATATAATGAATTAAATTACTCCAGAAGTAACTTTACTCTCTGTGAAAGAAACTACAAGAAGTTCAGTGTGTTCTCGTAAGATAACGCACGTGATAATGCTAATACTAAGCTTCAGACCATCCTTAACACCGCATAATTTTTACATACAAGAACTTTCTAGTTAATCGCATGATGGAAGCTTCTTCTGTAGGCGAAATACGCTAAAACGATATTAGCGTTTAGTAAACATAACTACAGGGTTATTTTTCAGTAATAATCTCAATGCATGGCAAGCACCCAACAAATACAATCGTATTAAATAAAGATTGGCCAAACGTGAACGATCATTATCTTGAACAGTCTTGCTGGTAACCAGACTTATTACCGTAGAAAGTAACTTATTCAGAATTGTGCATTTTACATATTTTTATTTCCCATGCTGTACATGAATTAGTATCCATTCGTAAATAATCTAAAAACTTTACAATAGCTTCCTGAAAATGGCATGAATATTCTGTTGAGAACCTAGAATGTCTTAACTTCCAACAACCTGTTTAACACGTTGACTCCGATTGCCTGATTGGTGTAAAACTTCACTTTGTACGCATAGTCCATAGAAGGATCTGAAAAAATTACAGAACCTAACCTAAGTGGCCACATACGTACCACTTCAGAGTCAACGTGTTAATAATGTTATTACCCTCGTTACCGATGCATTCTATCGCTCACGTAACAGACAAGGGGACCTCAGTATCACATTCTACATCTACAGATTTCTATTTTCAGGTACGCACTTACTTGAACACACGTTTTAGACATTGGAATTTCAGTAAGATTGAGGCTACAAGTCTTTCAAAAATCCGGTGATCTCAAAGCAAACACCTAATAAGATACCTTGTTGAAATACTATCGGATACCGTTATCACATGAAAGTTGACTCAAAATGAGACACATCAAAGTATAGTGTTAACAATAATTTCAACTTGAAAGCAAGACGTATAAATTCATAAAAATAATCACTGAACTTGAAATCTCCTGCTACATTCACTGCTTTTTCTACGTGATTCATTTCAAAATCAAAATTGAAGGATGACGTGGAGATCTAAAGTATTGTACGGTATGCCAGGATTTCTTATTAGACCAAGAAATGTTCAAAGAAAGATGAGCTCGATCTAACAATATCCCTTAAACCACTACAGCCGAAACAAATTGTGCCGATTATGGCGTGGGAATCTAAGTACATAGAAATGCAATTGCGGAGCTCTAATTTCCAAGGTTTACCGACATGAACAGACCCTACAATCATACTACTGTAAGGAGCGCAAGAATTTTTATAATCCCTCTAACAATTCAATTCCCTAAAATATTCGGTTGTTACAAAAATAATGGCCGATTTCAGAAGCCTTCCAGATCGAGCGGCCATTATTTTTGTAACAACCTAATACTACACAGAACGATTACTGCAGCTAACTGCCACAGAATTGTCATACATTTCAAGTGCCTTAAACAATTATTTTGTAATGAATATCTTATAATAAAATAGAATGCACAATAATTTCAGTCCATTGTATAAGACATCTTTAGTTGAGGAAACTAATCTATATAGCACCAAATTTTTTCACTACTGCACCTAAGCCTTCAATACGAAATGTAAGGCAAGTGTACTTTTTTTCTCGGTAATTCTAAAAATTGAGCAAAATTGTCCTTTCTTTCACAGTCAAACTCTTACTATTCTAACCTGCCTTTTTCTATGAAATGCTCATTAATGACTGGACGTCCGGAAAAATTATTTTATACGAGTCTGCTGATGATGTGTTACATCATGGTCTTAATAGTTCAGTCAATAAACACATCCTAACAGTTGAACGGAATTTATATCAATTGTAATTTATTATTCCCCCTTACAAGTACTTAGCCTTATTGATACAGCATTTAATTTAAAGCAAATTTTAAAATATGAAACTCCTATTCCTACAAGAAAAAATGTTTCCCCACAATTTCTCAGCCACAAACTAACATAGTTTGAAGTCACCAAACTTAGCAAATTTAAAATCAAAGATCCTAACTACTATTAGACTAACAAAGATATGAGACTGGATAAACATACTGAGCTCAAATTTCCAAGCACAAAGTTCGATGATAACGTTACGAAGTAGTATTGCACGGATACCTCACCATATCCCAAATAATAAAATCAGTAGAAAAATTATGAAGGTTTCTCATGAAAAACTGTTATGGTTTCTGAACAACAATCATCGCAAATCTGCGAAAGGGCTAGGAAACCAGAAAAATTGCAAAAGAATTAACAAATTTGGCTGTGCATATAATTTATATATCATTAGCATTATTAAATTCACTTGAAAAGTGAATTTAATAATGGTAATGATATATAAATTCACTTCTCAAGTGAATTTAATAACCCCGACATATTAATGCGCTTATTGTGAAATGTCACAGGAGGTCCCGTGTAAGTATCGCCACAATGGTACAAAATTTCAACATCTTTTCGCACGCGCCATTCAGCAGGGAAAAAAGCGAGCATCTGGAAGAAACAGACGTTTACCTCCCACACGAAAAACTCAAAATGGGAAAGAAATTCGGCCAATGTAACTACAAATCTAAACCAATAGCTTCCACCAGTCTTGCCAATTTGCGACGAGTAACGAGGATAACCACTGAGGAACACCAATTCCCTCCACGGTAATTTGACCGTACAGGCACTTTCCGCATGCCTCCCTCCCCATTGAAATTTACGAATTTTACATACCTTAAAGGAGTCTCAAGTCCCAAAGATGCTCTGAAGGATGAACTTCTTTGTTTTTTTCTTCAACCTCAAGGTACCACCTGGGTTGATATGCAACCACAAGGAAATGTAGAAGCATTGCAGCCAAATCACGCATGTAGATTGAAGTTCTATCATTTTATAATTCCTCGATCACTTAACGCCCATTGAGGACGATCTACACACCGAAAATTGAGATACTTCTCTGGTATCACAAGGCGTACTATTTCAGCAGGCGAAATCAAGGAACATGGACAAGAAGACTATACAAGATAACGTTCACCGTTGCTGAACTTCACAGAAAAAGATAAGAATGAATTAAAGTCAACTAAATTCCAAAACGAAACCCACGATTCTCAATTTATACGGTAAAATCTATTATATCGGGACATTCCAGGTGTCGCAGTCCGCTGGGAACACAAGAATCAACGGCCAGTATACTTCCTCGGAATGCTACCCACCGAAAAAATGCTTTTATTGCCCGATATCGACAAGGTTTGATTGATTTTAATCTGAAATATGATCCCGTTGACACTGAGTGGACTTTCTGTGGCAGGCATGCGCAAATCAAATCATGTTTAAAAGAGGGTGATCTCCATCCTCACAATTCTTACTTATCAAACCGTATTAGTTCAAGTTTTTTTCCAAAAACCCATCTTATCTGAAGGCCTAATATTTTTTCAATACTAGGTGGAGTCCTCATACATAAACAAGTAATCACACATTTTCACCTTCCACGCGCTTCATACTGATCTCTTAGCGTACCAGTATTCCTATTGAAGCTTACCCTCTCAGCAAAATATTTTGTTTGCATTGATCCACAGCACTAATACTATGGACACCAAATTAATTAACATTTACTTATCGTACTTAACAATGTCCAAGATTCCCACTCTGAGCCCTACACGATCAAGGCCATCTGCGTGGAACTCCACAAAAAAACTGAAGTAGCACCACAAAGATAAAATTCTATTATCATAGTTGGACCTGCCCGTAAAAAATGAAACTTTAGTTTACCTAAAAAGAGGAAAGACAGAAAAGAAGACACTAATTGAGTAAGCATCAACTGACTGCTGACAGGACGCTTAATTGATACGTACACGGAGTGTGACGCAGGTAAAATACTCTCCACGCTGCGACCAGTTCAGACAAGTTATGCAAATATTATGATGTCCATTCAGTTCAAATATTCAAAGCTATTTTATGTTTTCTATCTCAATATAAATATTTCAATGGAAAATCGTTCAATGTAATAATCTCAGGTATTTGATCAAACGCTGAGCTCGACATACCTTCAACAAATTGAATATTTTTTGGCTAAAACAAATAATTACATTAAATTTCAACCTCATAACCCGGAAAACAAGCATTTCACCCTAAAAGTGAAATAATAAATAAAACAAACCATAATAAAAACAGAGAACATTATAAGCAGCACTGATCTGGGATATCTCGGTCTTACATCTAATCATCACATGAAACTTACTCTTAAAACAGTAAATTACAATACATGCTGAACAGGTATTTACTATAGTTCATTTCCAGATGAAAGAACATGATAAAGTTACCAAACATGCTAAACCACACACACGTAGCAATATTGATATACCTGCGTACGACTGTGATAAATGACGTGCTGAATAAAGCTCGTAAGCTTTAAAAAATCAAATAGATAACAGGAACTTTCTACTATATAACCGGTTATTTCGCAGGACTAAAAATTTATTTAAGAGTAACAATAGAAATACATGCACACAAAAGGAGTCCGTGGTTAAATAGAAGTTACTCGGCACTAAGATTGATGTGGGAAGCACGTTACTCTCTGAAAATCGCTAGTATTACAAATATGCACTCGACAGTAAAATATCAAGTTAAATCTAGAAGGATTAACTAATTTAAACAGCTATACATACAACAATGTTCGTATGTCTATCATATCGCCACTCACAATCCTACGCAACTAAATCCCTTCCACGCGTTACATTGTATGGAATGACAGCTGTTCGATGTTTCAAAAGTTGAGGTGGAATCTAGACTACTACTAGAAATAACTTAGCAGTTTTAACGTAAAATTCAACAACCTATTAATGACTACTAATAATTGTTAGGTGATCGGCCGTGTTTAACTGATTTATAGTCTTGCACTACATGAAACGGCAGAGAAATAGTTAATAAGTAATAATTGACCTACGTTTACAAAACAGTAATAATACAAAATGACCAGAATAACTACCACAAGCTGGTTGCTAATAAACCATCACTAGTCTAGCCATACTAAAATTGATGGTGGCAGAACGAAACTATGACGGAACAAAAAGACTATCATCATTAACTAATGTGTAAATGTACTTTGTCGATCAGGATAAAAAATGTGAAAAGAAAAAGGTGGAACATTCACAGTTTCACACTTATTTTATTTATAGTTTCCCACTTACTTTATTTATAATTTCATATGTATTTTATTTAGTTTTATACTTATTTTCCTTGCTTAACTCCAGGATAAAATTGCACATACTAGCTACATGTTTCATTCAATGTAGACCCTTACCTCTCATCAGTAGACATTAGCACTTATAAATAACTCTTGAAATGATTGATTTAAAAGAAAAAATCGAGATAACAATATTTAATGTACTTGAGTAAATAACCATGCAACAGTCCTCTAGTCACATCCCAAAATTTGAAAAAGATCTCAGCAATAATTGATTTCAACCATGAGCAAATGAAGGATCTTAGACGCTTTTGCAATTCAGTGCATGATTTAAACTTTCTAGTCAACAGTTATCTTTTAAATAATAATTAAGGAAAATCATAGAAACTGCTACCATCTCTCGCTTCTAACAAGAGCACACAACCCACCGTCAGATCCAAAATAACGAAGTGCTGGTTAGAAGAAGCAGGTCACTCGAGGAATTTTCAATTATATGGAAAGTTCATGTTGAACAGAAGACGCTGCTCGTCATTCCACATTTCTACAGTAACTTTAGATCCTGAATAGTCGGTATTTAATCCGACCGCGTTAACCAAACTCAGCCACGTAGTAACGTCAGCAAGTTGCGTTAAGCAAACTCAGCCATGTAGTCGGTGACAGTTTCAAGACCTCTGCCACCTCCACCATCTCCTCCCCCTTCGCAATAAGAAGTGCCGGACGTCCGTAAACCATCGAGACACTGGGTAAGTTCATCGAGTCCTCCGTTACTACGACCGCGGCGGCATTTGTCAATGACGTTGTTGACGAAATCAGTAGTTTGGCCAGCAATTCGGAAGGCTGAACGGCAGATAGAAAATATTTACACTTGAGTATACTTAACTTTTTTGGCTGGACGAAAAAAAAATAAATCCTAATGAACAGATCGATACAAGATATTCTAATAATAGACATTTCGGCTACCAAACTCATCATTAATTCAAGCAGAAATATCTACCTTCAAGATTACAAAAATGAAAATGAATTGCGTACGATGGCTACAGAATGAGAAATTTGCAAAGCACTCATATTGGGTTTTAGCTCTTCCAAAAAGAGATCTTGACGTACATGAATTTTTGACAGCATGTTTGTACTGAACATAGTAATTAAAGCGATTTTTAAAGACACACACAGTCGTTCTGCAATATGTATGGTCATCGAGCGCACACAATGTGCAATCATTCTGGGCACTCCGGTTATCTTCCTGATACTCTAAGTTTAAAAATTGTGCAACCAGAACACGCAGATACACGCTGTAAAACTACGTTGATACACCAGAACGTCTCACACTTTTTGAGAAAGCCTGAATTTTAATCTAAAACATAGATTATAAGTCAGTTTTAATGTAAGAGTACATATTTCACTGTAAGTTTACTAACTAATATAATTTCTCTCGAAGTCGCACTTCGTCTTCAAAACAAACGAAATAAGCAATGTAATTGCATACAGCTGACTCACGTTTTGTAGAAGCTACCATGCATAAGCGCTCTGTCAGGTGAAGTTGATGTTTCCGTGTTATCTCGTTGTCGCTTGAGCTTTCACTGCTAAGAAGAAATTTCTTAGCAAGTATCGCACGACACTGGCGTACTTGAAGCAAGAGGAACTTGTGTTCTTCTCCTAGCCCGTACAGTTTTATTTTGTTGGCTTCATGTTGAGCCTTTTTCTTCAGACGGCAAGCTCTGCAACCAAAGAACGAAATTGACTTAGATAAAGTATCTCAAAAATAATGAGGAAAGTATACTGGAAAATCAACCTTAAAGAGCTTGCAACATTCTGCATACTAACAATAAAAAAGTAGTAATATTCTTACTTACTAACCTTGAAGCCAGTTTGTTTTTCTCTTTCCGAGACTTAGGTCTGATGTGAAAAGGTTGTTCAGACACTGGAGTCATGTCCATGATCGTCTGCAAAAATGAGTCAGGATTGAACAAAACATAAACTTGTTGAGTATAAATGAATGTTTTACTGAAAGCAGGGGAAGCACAAATATAAAGCATACATACGCGAAAGATGCACGGCTAAATCAACCAACATTACGCGGGACTTGCCTTGTTCAGACCGTTGAGCTGCTTGCCAATGTCCACTAATTTGCTCGGGTTGGGGCTCAAGTCGTTCCCGTCGCCTCGACGGGCTTTTCCGCTGAAATAACAATAAAAAACGCATTATCGTTTGAGGTTTGATTTTCCCCTGAAACAACTGCGCTCATCGTTGTTCGAGACTTTACTCTCCGCTGAAATAAAAAAAACATCATCTGAACTTTGATTTTCTTCTGATATCCATTTTGTTACTTTGTTCCATGATAAATGACTCTCGGAATTGATACATTCACAAAATCCAGTCTGTTGAACAAAAGAAGTTCCAAAACTCGAATGACAAATGTTGATGTGGAAGTTCAGTAAATGATCTAATCCTCAAATATAATAAAAACATCATATCGACTCGTCACATGCGTCAAATAAGTCAATATGAAAAATTAAGATCTAGAAAACATCAATAGAGCTTATATATTATATAAAGAACAAACTATGCATCCGAGTCACAATTTGCCTTTCAATCGCACACGCGGTTGTTCACCAAATCGCGATTAGATAAAATGATAGAACAAAACAAGTTCAATGCAATTTTAGTGTTCTAATCATATGACTCGTATCAGGAATTGCAACGCATTTTACAAAATACGGAAAATTGTTAGAACCAAGTACAGTGCCGGTAAAAAATCAGTACACTTTTGCTGCAAGAATACAAAGCGTAAAATGCGCACCATGATTGCACTTGTTTTTCAGTTCAACGGCGGTTATAGAAGGACTTGACATCACTCCACGTTTCAGACACTTATGTCTTCGGTGAAGTCTTCTTGATGCGTCAGAGCCTGACTTCCTCGGCGGTGCGGTCCCGAGAGGCAACGACGCCACCGATCGCTTCAGTTGATAAATTGTTTTCTCCGACACGCCTAAATCTTCAGCTACAGTAATTGCAAAGACCCCTTTCTGTAGCATAGCCAAGACATGGGATTTCTCTTCCATCATAAGCATCTGTCGACCCATTGTGTGCAGTGGGAATAAAGATGATAGACTTCAACCTTTTAAGAAGTGAAAAAACACAAGCTGGTCCCAGTAAACTACGGACATCACTGTAAAAATGAACGAGAGAAACTGATCGTTTGCTGAAGGATGGGGGAAGTTACCTGTGATGCGACTATGCCACACGACATTACGAGTTTCCTACCGTGTTTGTAGGGCGGGAAAGGTGAGTGCAATCACGAAGCGGATTTTTCATATAGTTTTTTTTGCCGCAAATGTGTACTAATTATCTTGCTGGTACTTTTAATAAATGAAGTAAAATACTCTAAGGCACTGAGCACGTCGTCGGCAACTCAAAGAGAGGCAATATGCCTAAATAGAGCCAAATAAAGCCACCATTACCACCAGATCCCATCAATCCAGGAAAAACAAATATATTTCGTTACTCATCCTTCAAGTCTTATGAACATTTACAAACGTGTTTTTCTTCTTATTGATCTTTTCCAACTTTTAGACAAAAAATTTGATTGTGAAATGTTCGTAATGAGATTCTGTGCTGCTTAAACAGACATGCTGGCTTACAGATGCTACAAGTTTAAAAGCAGCAGCCGCAAGAACTGCTCGACGTGAGCGGATTATGTGCTTAGCGAATACAGAACCACATTCAGCTGTCGAAATTTTCCAATAATAGTTACAAACATGTACATCCATTTTCTGCTCGACGTTTTTACTCAGATACAGTGGCAAAGGAACTCGTTCCTGTTGCCATATTTTATTCTATTTTAAGGGGAAATTTCGGGTTTTCCACAGAGAATTCGTCTTTGAGAATTTGAATTTTTTCGAAGTCACTGTCTATACATGCATAACATATCGCCATCGTAAGTGCGAATTGAACAGAAACATTTGAATAAATTCATCAAATTAGTTAAACGAAGTCCCAATAGATTTATATATCTTTTGGAATAACAAACATTTTGTGTTCTTTAATTTTACATATGAACTAAAACAGCTTTTAGAAACACGATAAAAGGGCTGTTCCTCTGGGAACACTCAAGAATTAGCAGCCCTACATAGTACTGGAACTTTGACCCTATTTTAAATAAGGAGATATAAGAAGCTCAAAAACAGCTATTCGGTAGGTATGAGGGAGACGATGTATCGGAAGGTTGAACCAATAACACAAAACAAAGCAGAGGTACAGTACAATAGTGTAGACTTTTGTCTTCCTCATTCGTAATTCGCAGCGGATTTTAAAGCAAGCTCACTTCCCATCATATGATACGTAAATCTATCTTCTATATCTATAATATATGGTATGAAGATTGGAAAGATCCCGTACCTGTGTTTAATGCCCTGGACGGAGCACACGTCCTCGGAAAACACGGGATCAGCGACGGTAACAAGCTGGTGGGGGTCAGTGAGGTGCGGCTCCAGGCTCACTCGCTGGCCTTTTGGTCCCTTCGCCTGCACATTATATTGCCAAAAATGTCGTTCTTTGCTGCGGTTCGCGTTACTGCTGCTGTTGTGACCACCACCACCAGAAGTAGCGAGCTGTCCGGTGTCTTGGCTCATTACAGTTTCTGTTTGAGACGGAATGATAAAATTAGATGAAGATACGTAAAATTGCTTAACACACAGAAAAAAAATACGATTCTGATTTTACCACAAGACTTTTAATTAAGCTACACACACAGCAAACAAGAATCTAGTTTTAATTGTAAATTTTGGTTTCTACTAAAGAACTTGAACCATAAATTTTGCGGGTAAGTCGCATGTACTGTTGAAATATTACACGCTTATAGATATAAAATTTATTGTAACTCTATATTCATTCCTCAAAATAAAACTTTCACTCTCAATAGAGGTTCCAACTTTTCACAACCAAGCGAAAAAAACAATAAACAGAAAGCCGATACTTTTAAAGAGGCAATCAAACAAAAAATATTAAGCATATGAAATAAAAGATTAGAAATTATGCACTGCTGAACTGTCTATATATTTTTCAATTCAAATGCTTATTTTGTATTTTTTGTCTGGAACACAGAATTGTACTATTTAAGCGTGTAATACAGAATTGAAATAAAAACGTTATACTTCGATAAAAATGTATGCCAATATTTATTTCTTTCGGTATCTGTAACAATAAAGAAATAAAATCTGAGGAGGTAATCTTATGCATCTTTTTAAGTGAATAGAAAGCGATGTTAGGAAAGGTTAAACTACAATTATTTATTCAAAAATAGTGATATTAGCAAATGCCAATAAATTAAAAAATAAATAGCCCTCGTAAAATAAAAACTAGGAAATTATGAAATTCCTAGATTCACATAAGAAAAATATTTCCTGAAGTTGTCCATCTTTTCGTACATTTAGGAAACCATTATTTTTTATGTTATTTTTGCAGAGAAAACGAATACTCAACCTTCCAGTTTATTTGAAATGACTAACAATTTAAATTTCGCTTCATTTTCATAGCTTTCAACTATATCTCAGCAGTTACTCCTTGTTGAGCAAGTCAAAAAGAGAGCTATATAACATAAAAAGCACTTTTGATTACATTGATAAAGTCTAATGGAAAAAGTTATGGCCAACCCAAGTGATATAGCAAAAAATCGAGGACATTTCAGGACTCTATCAAAAATATGTGCATAAAGGCTGACCATGATCTGAATCCGAATCGTAGTTATTCTCGGATTCATCATCAGAATCCAAGCAGCTTTCATCAATGCTCAACTCGGGAGCAGGAGATGGCAGACCTGAAAAATATACGAGAATTTTACGATGAATCGCAACGCCTACACAAATAAACTGACGCTCACGCAGTTTTTAATAGTCATTTCAGAAACACAAAATATCCTTATAAATTTTTAGTCGAATGAAATACGAAAAAATTGATACATCAAGAAGTTGCTACTTTCTTTGGACTAACCCAGAGATGAAGAGGATCCACCAAATTGTTCTTCCGCCAATGAGCCAGTAGACAATAGATGCTTCCTTGGCTCTCGTCGCCCCCAAATTTGCTCGAGTACATTAGGAGCAGGAGCTGAAGATGACAACTGGTTGTTATGAGTGAACTGTAGAGAATTTTGTAGGCGGACTCGGGATGCGTTCGATGAACCGGATGGGAACTGACACGACAGAACATTGTTAGTTGGAACACTCTGACCAACAGGAATGAATGACTGAGGGTCATCAAAACCGGAAAGTGGATTAGATGGAGATGGTGCAGAGTGGAATGGAGACTGAGTCATTCGTGGAGAATTTGCCGTTCCAGGAGAACACACAGGTAAGGGGGATGATGAAGAGATGGGAGATGATGCGCTTTGAGGAGAGATCGGAGACGCAATAGAGGTAGATGATTGGAGCATTTCTTTCAGAGTAGAGGCCATATATATCCCTGACTGAACAGGAGTGTTGTTAGGAGTTGAAGGGAACGATGAAGCATATATGTCTTTAGGCATGGGAATCTGTTGTTGAGGGGAGCTTTTGAGAGGAATTTGCAGTTTCTGCTGATGCACCAACTGCTGAGTTGGCGAGAGAGGCTTGCGCTGCTGAAAATGACGAGAGACATGCACAGAATGCTGATCGAAATTTTTCAGAGGTTGATGAGATTGTTCTTCCGTTTTTATGAATTGAGCGTGCTGATGCTGTAGCTTGTGTAGCTGAGCTTGCTGGTGGTTCTGTAAAACATAATTTTGTTGAAGAGAAGAAATCTGAGGTTGCTGCGAAGGTTGAAGCTGTTGCTGCTGTTGTTGTAGCTGCGGTTTTTGTCCAACAGAAGTTGGGATAGACTGACTAACGTGAAGCCTGTTGTCGCCTCTCAATAATTGTTCATATGATTCTGCAGATTGATCGCGGAAAGGTAGTGATGTTGAAGGTCCCGGTGACGAGTTTCGGTTGACCACGAAAGTCTGGCTTAAACCGAGATCTTGGGATGTGCTTTGCTGGAATTTGCCGGTTGAAGATGCGTTATTCAAGAACGAATCTCGCCAAGCCGAGTTCGGAGGAAAAGATGATACAACAAAAGAATCTGAATTTTCAATTGTTGGCTCGATTTTAACAGTACCGCCAGAGAGCAAGCCATTCGATGTATTTCCAGTCATCGCAGCATTCAAGAAACTACTGTCAGTGAAGGACTGCGAATGCTGTGCCTGTTGAGAGAGTGACTGATGTTGCTGCATGTCACACTGATTATTCAGAAAAAGCCTATCCTGATTTTCTTGAAAGTTCATGTCTGGCTTGAACTCTGAAGATTGGATGACCAATCGTGACAAAGATGACACACTGTTGCCACTGCCAGAGTGACTAGAAGAATGAGGTCCTATTCCCATGACTTCGTTGGGTCGCACAGCAGCCATTGCAGCAGGAGAACTATGCTGGGGATCCAAGCAAGTCGGATCATTCATAGATCCACCAGAAATGATTTCATCTAAGTAATTATCTTGATACATCATCTCTCCACTGCCATGGCTCAACAAATCAAAATCATCTGTAATGAAATTCGGGTCCGTGCTATTATACTGTAGCAGATTACTATCTTTTCCTAACATTTCAAGAGGCTCAAGTTTTATATTAAAAACATCACCATCCAAGTCCATGCTTTGGGCTTGCCACATATGCGGAGAGGGAGAGTTTGTAGGCAGAGGGCTGAGACCCATGCTATTGTAGCTGTCTTGGTAAGAAATGCCATCATTGTGAGTCCTGACACCCATGTTATTTTGATTGTGTTGAGTATTCATTCCAGAACTGGGAGAATGGCTCTGTTGGTACGTCTGGTGTAGAGGAGACTGGCAGTTCGGCTGATATGGAGAACCAGCAATACCTCCACTGCCAATATACCGGTCGCTGCTCACAGCAGTAGTAATACCTGAGTTGGAGTGGAGTGCCCTGCTTAGAAGACTAGCATTTGAGTGCATGTGGTCCATGAGTTGTGACTGCTGCTGGTGTCTTGGTATGGGTACACCTCCAGAAATACTGCCTTCCATCATCAGACCATCGCCATTTGACCAATCCAGAAGGAAATCGTCCTGCTGAAGATTTAAAATATTTAAGACAAAACCATGTTATACACATATATACAGCTAACTAGCTACCAAAAATTTTTCTGTCACCATGCAGAAGCATAGTAAATTTTCAATTTAGGCAGAAGTAATTCAATAAATAAAGAAAAACTAAAAACTTATATTTCACCAAATGAAACAAATGTTAGTTAACTGATATTTGTCAGTGTTTATGAATTATAATAGTTTATTTTCAACAATCATCTAGACATACATAAAAGAATACCTGAGGTTTCAAATTGAACTATTAATTTAGAGGCACTTTCACACTAGATTTTAACAAATAAAAAATTAATTACAAATGAAATCACAAAAAAGAACTGTTACAATCCTGAAGTCACAGAGAAAAAAGTTGAACATTATACTTTATGTTAATCATGAATAATTCTCCAACCACAGTGAAGAGAGCATTTATCAATGAATTCAATCTGAATATAAACATTAGGAGTATTAACAATAAGGTCAGCCAATTTAGACTATGTTTAGTGTCATTTTCTGACCTAAAGTCTTAATGTTCATATTCAGGTTGAATTTATTCACAAATGTTTTCTTCTCTGCACTTTGGTTGGAGATTTATTTGGCTGAAGTGAAACAATGAAAACATGCTGCTCACTAGTAAGTTAACCCATCTTGGAAATTAAGTTTTAGCATTTTAAATTTCATTTTAAAATTATTACACACTATGCCAGAACAAAAAAAAGCAAGAGGTCATTTATCAGTTCTTTGGGTGATCACTGCAGAAAGTATTCTCAAATTGACTACAGCTTTCACTCCTAGTTTGAGTTTAGGTACAAGAATTAAATTGTTCTTTACCCATTAGTTTTACCCATTAGTTGACCTGAAAATAGGTGTGTACATGCAGTGTTAACTTATTTAACTGACTAACTCTCAGTTTGTAGATGCTAAGAAGCAACTTACCATTGTATTTAGGAATGAAGTCATGAAACCTCAATTCACATCATCAGCACCTGCTGGTGTTTGATGAAGTAATTCTGAAGTTCTAGGTATGACAGATCTGCAAAAAAAATTATGAAACTATTATCAAGAAAAAATTTAAGCAAACACATTGATTGCATAACAAATTCCTGATACACTATGAACATGATAAAATTCAAGATAACAAAATAAATACTTGGAGAAATATAAATCTCAAGTTACTGATTCAGATAATTGCTAGATTTTACATCAAAAACATAAAGAACCTATACCAGCCTCACACAACATGCAAGCCTACTTGTAATCATAATGTAGAACTTTTCAGACTTTGGAAAGTCCCAACCACATAAGCATATTGCTTTAATAAAATACCTCAACAACTGAGTCACTGGTAACTCAATAGAAACTGCATTCAAGTAGTATCTACAACATCATAAAGTGCTCTCTAGTTTAGTTTAGTTCTGTCTGCTGCAGTGAATGAAGGGTGAATTAGAAGCATTATAAAATAATGCAGTGTAGGAATGATAAGTAACAAGTCAATTTATTCATACAACTCCCTTTTCAGAAGAGAAGTAGAAAAAGTTAACTTGTGCTATTAAAAAAAAACATAGGCAATAACTGCCTTCAGCAACAAGTATTTATGACTTTGTAAAAGATAGCTTCTAAGTCAATAATACTGGCTTGAACTACCAAGCATGAGTACAGAAGAGTTTAAAAAATTGTGAATCATTAAAAAATGCCTGAATCAACCACAGAAGTAGTGACACAGGTATCAAGAATACAGCCATTGGCAACAATAGCATGTAAGTCAGCCAAACAGTTGCTTCACAACACCTGAAAGTGAACTTACACCACAGTTTAAATACAACTTGTACACTGTGTCAGAATATGAGCAAGTAAAAGGTACAAGTATCACATCCTACTTTGAGTAATTTTCACATAAAACTAGTTGTTAACTTACTAGGTGTAATCTACTGATATCAATTAGTGTTTCTATTGCACAAGCTACTAGTAGGGGCTATGGCAGCATTAGCAGATATATTAGTAATAGTTGGCATGTCATAGTAAAGTAATAGAAATAACTGCAGAAATAATTCAATGCTAGAAAGAGTAGTTAAAATGAGGTAAACATATTCATACAAATATTCCTTTATAGTAGTGTGTTTTGACATTGGGATTATTCAAAACTGTTACCTGAGGTGTGGCTATATTATCAGTCAGCTTACAAGAAAGAGAAAGAGATTTGAAGAAAACACAAAGCATAATTTGATGGCACTTCATTAAGAATATATATTTCATCACTCAAAACTGAATAGCTAAAAATAATCCTGGGTAGTTTTTCCTAATAAATCCACAATAAAGTGCCAACAAAAAAGTATAATCAAACACTGTGTTTAACCTTACACCCTCATACAGTATATAACAAAACAGAATTTATAATATGAGAGACACCAGCTGAATCATATGTAGTTCATGAATTTATCCCCCTGCAGCTTGACACCAAATTGCACTACACATTGCACTTAAAATGCTGAATATCTAATATGGAGTTAAAAGTTACATTAAGCAACTTGAATGCATTATACATGTCCTTAGCTCAATTGTATCAACTATTTACACCTTCCAGTCATGACTTCTGAGTCTAAGTTTAGTCTCATGACTCATTAATGCTATCATTTTTGAAAGCTTTCTTGAATGCCAACTAGCCAGGGCTTCCTGAATGGTCAAAGTTGATTACTCTCCTGTGACAAGCTCCCATAAGTTAATTCTTTTGTGACCTCAGTACCAGTTCACAGGTGCTACTCACAAGGAAAAAAATTAAGTACTGTGGTAAACATGCGTAAAAGGTCCTAGAATTAATATCCACTTTACCCTAGACCAGGAGTCAGCAAATTTCTTCCTAGAAGTCAAATCAAGCCCATCACAGATTCTTGTAAGTGTTATAGAGCAATTCTATGAAGCTCATGCTCATTATAGCAGCTATCCAGCCCACAATAAAAAATTCTTCACTATCTCTGTATTATTTAGCCAACAGGGAAAAATGTTTGGTGACCTATGCCCTACAACCATCACTGTAACAAAAACTTGCTACAATGACTGCAACAGTAAATAGGAAGGAAATCTCTGAACATATTGTTTTACCAGCATCAGCCTTCTCTTAATCCCTATTATCTCTACAAATCTTTAAAAATTCTACACAATACATAGACACTAAAGATATGTGTCATCTGCAACTTGAAATTCTTAGGTAAAGTAGAACAGTCTCAAGCCAGGATAGTTTTTCAATTAAGGAACATGTCACATCTATCCCATTAGATGAAATAAGAAGACAGCTTCACAGAATTGCCAATACCAAATACTGTACCACATTCAATACATATAATAAAAATGCCAGAGAATGGTGGTGACCCAGTCCAAACTAGCATCCAAACTTTAGTAAGATGCATAGCATGAAATGACCATCCCAGATATAGAAAGTCAATCTAAAATTTGGTCATTTCGAAGCCTCTCTATGGAACGCCTAATGAAGATCCTATTAAGCCTTTGTGAGAAGTTTTAGATTTGTATATATTTTTTCAGGTGTAGACAATGAAATTTTAAAGACATCCCAAATCTTATGTACTGCTTCAGCACCTATTTAGTGGTACTAGCAATGTAGTAGAAGAACATAGCTGTCACATGTAGTAGAAGAACATAGCTATCACATGTAGAAGATGGAAAGAAATGTCATGTTTTTGTAATATTTAAAAAATTACAAGCAGAATAATTAGAAATTTAAGAAGTTTGGGTTCATGTCCATTAAAATTGCTTAGTTTTCTTATAAATGAAACTACCTTATGAAAAGCTATTTTATTCTTCACAGGCAGACCCATTTATCCTACCTATTTCTCCCAGCAAAATACTGCTACAGTTAAGTTGAGAATTTGAAAACATAAAATATAAAAAACATACTACTTTCACTGGTATATTTGAGGCTATTAAATTCAGTAATTAACAATCCAAAACTAAAGTGCAGCAATAAGGCTTTATGTATGCTAACATTATTGCAAACATGTCCTAATTTATTATTGAATATCTTCAGACGTTCTAAATATTTCATTCCGTTTATATGAAACATTGCTATTTAATGAGGAAAAATAGCACTACTTGTAACTCCACTTACATAAGATGTTAGACAGATAGAGCAGAAATACAAAATTATGACTCTAGATTTTACAGCTTCCTCCTGTACCTCGTGTTGTGACTGGGATGGTAGTTTGCAGTACAACTCAGGCTATCAATATTCTCAATGAAGACAATAATGAAACAAAGAACTTGCATAATGTTAAAACTCTTCTTCAGACTAAAGAGCCTAAAAGCCATGAAGCTAGAAAATATCCAAGGACAGGATGAAACTAGAAAATATCCAAGAACAGGATTAAACTAGAAAATATCCAAGGACAGGATGAAACTAGAAAATATCCAAGAACAGAATAAAACTAGAAAATATCCAAGGATAGATTTTGAAACTAGAAATTATCCAAGGACAGGTTTGAAGCCAGAAAATATCCAAGGACAGGTTTTGAAGCCAGAAAATATCCAAGGACAGGTTTTGAAGCCAGAAAATATCCAAGGACAGGTTTTGAAGCCAGAAAATATCCAAGGACAGGTTTTGAAGCCAGAAAATATCTAAGGACAGGATGAAACTAAAAAATATTCAAGGACAGGATGAAACTAAAAAATATTCAAGGACAGGATGAAACTAAAAAATATTCAAGGACAGGATGAAACTAAAAAATATTCAAGGACAGGATGAAACTAGAAAATATCCAAGGACAGGATGAAACTAGAAAATATCCAAGGACAGAATGATACTAGAAAATATCCCAGGACAGAATGATACTAGAAAATATCCCAGGACAGAATGATACTAGAAAATATCCAAGGACAGAATGATACTAGAAAATATCCCAGGACAGAATGATACTAGAAAATATCCCAGGACAGAATGATACTAGAAAATATCCCAGGACAGAATGATACTAGAAAATATCCCAGGACAGAATGATACTAGAAAATATCCCAGGACAGAATGATACTAGAAAATATCCCAGGACAGAATGATACTAGAAAATATCCTAGGACAGGATGAAACTAGAAAACATCCCAGGACAAGATGAAACTAGAAAATATCCAAGGACAGCTGGAAACAAAAAATATCCAGACAATACAATGAGAAGTATTTTACATTACTTCTAGCTTTGCTACTTTATGTAGTAATTACACTTGACTGCTTCTTCATTGTGGTCACCAAAGATAAGTTATAGAGTAAAAGTTTCACATGCTTACTTACAGAAGAAAGAAACAGGAAGAAACTTTATTCCACTTTAGTACACATAACAAATACATCGAATTTTCAACACAATTCTAATATTTTAAGACCAGTGACAATGCTTCCAGTGACTGCCCTCATTTTCTGTGCTGCAACTTGCAGTCCAGGCTTGTAGGGGTGCTTACATCAACTCAATGAAAGTCTAGTTGCATTGCAAGTAAAGCTGCAGACCATTCAGGCCCTGTGATAGCTCCTTTAAGCTTATTGTCCAACAGTAAAATATCAATACATTTTTTTCTTACTTGTGTTTTTACACTAGAAATTTCAGGATCTGAAGAAAAAAGTGACTGCATAAATTTCTTTTGGAAACTATCCTATAAACCATACTCTAATAAATATTAAACCACATGCATCCCAATTTATTCCCAATCCAAAAAAATAAATTTATTCAAAACAAGCAAGTCTATTGTCATATAAAAGCTTTTCAAATTCAAAACTGCACAGAAGTTGAATTCTTATGCAATCAATATGCAAAGATGCAGCACCTATGAATTTAGCATGTGAAGTGCATCACATCTACATTATGATCAAAACTTTGAATTATTCAAGCACCGCACACGTATTTTTATTAAAGTACTGCACACGAACTGAAGTGTGTGAAAATATTAATACTTCTAACCATAATTTAAAGTCTGAAAAACAATTTTCACGAGATCATGCACATGCGTTTGGTATTTTTCCTTTTTAGTGCCAAAGTAAAATAACGTAAAAATATCGAAAGAATTTCCCCGACGCAATACGACACGTGCTAATAATGAAGCCTAGCCAATCAATTGTTTTCAAATAATTTGGAAACATTTAGCTACATTTAAATTGTCTTTATTCGGCCTAATGGCAAGATCTATCAGCTACCAGCTGCATGATAAGAGCAGGGGAGGGAGATAGAGCAGGAGCTACCCAAAACAACACTAGCACTTGTCGTTCATTTGGCACCTCGTCGAACACAAATAAACACAACTCCACACTTGCATAAATAGAAATTGCTCACCTTGTGAACTCACGAAATCCAACGTCAACGTTTACAAAACTATAAGATTCTTCTTTTAAACAGATATTTCTAGCACAAAAGCCAACAATCTGAATTTCAAGTTGAAAAAAAAGGTCTATATGTCAAGCAATTCTTATCACCACAACCTTACTTCGACACTGTTTCGCTTAGACTGAGTTGCCAAGTCTCCACGCCAATGTTTTTCTATATCACGTGATGTTACGATGACGTGCCTCTAACCCCACTTCTTGATTGGTTAGAATTTCTACCAATGGATGTTTAAACCAATCAGAAAACAAGTTTTGTGGGTGTGTTTTGTTTACGATAAAGCTGCCATCTGTTTCTATTCTCCCAAATTGCACACATTGATGAGAATATTCGAGATGTTAGAAAAAAATAGAATTATATAAAAAATTCAATAAAATCTACTTATATGTCTGTCTTTTTATTGCAATGATCCTATCAGAAGAGGGAGTTATCTATTAGTACGCTGTTTAAGCAAGGTTCGAAAAATTACAAATTAATGGCTACCTTTCCTTGTTTATCACTTAGAGGTATTTCTAGCAGAGTCATGCACTGTTGCTGTTTGTTTCGCTTATTAATAATATTGTAAGCCAAAATGCACGGATATAGTTAATTTCGGTCAGATGTTTTGGTTCGAGAAGTGCAGACCTTACTGTATCCGTTATTCGTTATCCCGTTATTCAAACCATAGTTCGAATACAATTGTATACATTAGTAAAAGGTATGCATAAGTTTATATATTTTCACGAGCATATGATAAAAAAATGTAATTATGCACAACTTCTAAAAAAAATCCATCGCTGTGTTCAAGTATGGCAACACGTAAAAACACGTATAAATGAAGATCAATGAATCGTACTGAAAATGTGTTTGCATTTCACCTACTGGTACCTTCCCACTAAGTTCGTTTCTTTTATAAGTACCAATAGTTGACACTTTCGTTTTAATTCACTCAAACTGATCAAGGTAAATCAAACTACACTCCCATCTTAGTATTTCATGAAGTTCAAGAGAACCTTTAATACAGTACGTGAAATGCAGTAAGTGGGTTAGCAAGTTTCGTATTTACAATAATGAATACTGCTGCACGATAGAGCCAATCGAAATTCTACATATAAGCTTAGTTCGGTTTGAAACATTACCGGGAGAAGTGAAAAATATTGTTTTAAAACTCAGCCAATTGTAGAAATGCTCCTAAATCCTCAAATCCATTTAACAACTTTGACACTGCGTAACTACACCAATCCGTTTAATGTCGATATTAAGCACGAGTACAACACTATTTTCCAAAGTTGAATATTTTTCCTGAATAACAAACTCCATTTGATTCTGTTCTCTTTCATACGCGCGGTGAGAAAGTACAAGTATATAATGAAAAGAAACGCACTACAGAGATCAGTAAGAAAGCGACGAGTTATGGAACTAGCTTATGACAGACCAGTAGCAAAATGACAGTACGCTGACTACAAAGTGATGACTACGGTGGTAACAATATTGGAAGACTACCTCCTCTCACTGGTATGTACCACCCACCCGCCTTTTTAGTCGTGGAAAAAAGGAACGTCTGGGTTCTCGGCATATTTTTTATCCATGTACTATTTAGTCGAATTTTAAGATTTTCAACAAATTAAGTTCTTGTACGAGTATTTACTGCATATATTGAAACATTTATTCAAACTTTTGAACATTGAAGGTACATCTCTGTTCCGCTACCGGCTGTCCGAGTATTTTAAGCAAATAAATAGTTCTTCTGTCCAGTTCGTGAGAAACAAAACCAAAATTTGAAATCTGTCTTGAAGGAGTCATTAATAGTGTGACGAACATCAAATTTTTATTAGTCGTAATCAATGAAATATATGTTAATCACTCAAAAAAACGAAGCGCATGCATTCAATCGTATTCCCGTAATTTTTAAAAGTTTTACAGAAATATCTGCTTGGCCTCAAAAAGTTCCATCGCTAAACCGTCTCTCAGCCCCTGTGTACTTTAGCGGATTACAAAGACGTCCAATCCTTATTCCCTTTTGATTTAGAATAGAATAGAATAGAATAAGGCAATAGGAACGAGCCGTTTGGCCCATTCTTGGTTCAATACCGAAGTCCCATGCCGTCTAAAGTAAATCCATCAGTCATGCACGTACACCTTAACCACGTAAGTCAATTTAGTCGTGTGCACACATATCACTCACGCACAG
>VCRD01000642.1:181548-195345 GCA_006783055.1 Trinorchestia longiramus | reverse complement strand
GGCGAGCCGTACATTTAAAAGTTCGGGGGCGACACGTGCGGGTAGGTGTACGAGCCGCTCCCGTACGGGTCGCACCCCACAACAAGCTTTTCTTAAAGCACTTCTCATGGCAACACTTTCGACGGCTTCATCACTTTTAGCACTCGAAATCACGTTAATATGGCACTCATCACTATTCAATGTATAACTAAAATAATCGCAATATATTCACGCACTCGGGACACTATATTGGTAACAAAAAAACTACATGGCAACCAACAAAAAGAAGAATTCTCACCTCGCACGAACAGCGGCGGAGCAGCGCCGTCAACAAATATGGCGGACTGTTTGGATGGATCTTCTTCATCCTCAGCGTGCGTGACGTCATCATACCGCCATTTGTTTATTGTCAATCGCGACTGTACGGGTCGCCTCCATGTCCGACTTGCCCCCACACTACCCTAGTCATCCAGAAAGTTGATATCCCATCACCCTTGATAGCGTTCCTCCATAACACTAATATCTTGGTGAAACCGCTCACCTTGTTCTTTACTGATGTTTCCACAATTCATTGGAAAATAGTTCAAATGAAACCGGAGGAATTGCATTTTCACTGACATGCACGCCCTAAGTTGGCGGAAATTCTTCATTATCTCATCAACCATCTTCTGATACTGGGCACTTCTGTCGTTGCCAAAGAAGTTTGCAATGACTGAATTAAGGGACAACCAGGCAGACAGTTTAGCAGGATTCAGTGCATCATCAAAACTAGCATCCTTGATAAGTTCCCTTATATGAGGACCATCAAATGCAACTGCCGTAATTTCTCCATGCTTTTTCGTTGAAACTTCTGATGAAGGATAGTAAATCCTCCACCTTCCCTGTCCAATGCCTTTACAAAGTTGTTCATGAGACCGAGTTTGATGTGGAGGAGTGGAAGCAATATCTTGCTCGGTTCAACCAGAGGGCGGGACACAACGTTGTGTGATCCAGGTTTTAATCTTTGTCTTGATGGCAATCTTGTCTGACGTAATGCTGGTCATCAGCACGGCTATCCCATAAGCACAGAAAGCATGGATACTTTGTATAACGACCTTAGAGTCCTAGGATGAATTCAACACCATTAAGATCTCCACAAATCAACCATTTATGTTTCTGGTAGTTCAGAGCAGACAACAGACGTTTCATGCTTTTGTGGGGTTCTTTCATTTCAACTGAGTGCCCAACAGGGATAGATGAAAACTTGTTTCCGATATTCAGAAGAACTGCTTTGATACCTCTGTTAGATGAATCAATGAAAAGTCTCCATTCCATAGCATCATACTTCAGACCAAGTTATTCAATCAAGTCAGCAATATTGCAACAGTAGACCAGTGAATGTGCTTCATTGAACATGAAGAATTTTCAAAATTCTCTCTCGCAACCCCGTTATCAATATAAAGTTGTTCCTGGTGCCAGTAGACGTTTCTCTCGAAGACGAGAACCTAGTAGCTGGGCAGACTCCTTCGAAAGGTTCTGGTCTTGTATCAGGTCATTGCGTTCGGCTTGGGCCAAAGGCACCGATTGGTCATCCTCTTCTGACCTGTATTGATCACACTTAACTGTATCAAACATGTCACTAGATTCGAAATCAGAACTACATTCCATGGTAACATTTGGCTCAGGAACAGGAACATCGGGGCCTTAGGGGTATGGCTTTATGGTAGAAGGAACATCAGGGTATTAAACAAGGCGCTTGTTCTCACGATTGATGCCTTTTAGATTTGTAATGCAAAAGCAGCAGTCGGTAACGTGATCTTTCCCTTACCTCCACATGATTGGGACACCAAATTGCATAATCTTCCTTTTCTTGTTCCTCCAATACCGTAAGTTCTCTACACATGTTTTGTAGCAGATATGGGAGCGAATACCTTATCCTGGTTTCCTAGTTTGACTTCAAAGTAATCGTGATATGACTTCTTCACAAAATACGTGATTTTTGCTTGACGGTCTGGAAGAAACACACGCCTGCAGATTTAACAGAATCTATTAGGATGGTTTTTACACTTTTAATCCATTTTTCTAGATCTGAAAAGATAAATAAAATTTATTATTAATGGTTACCCACGACCCAGTTTTGCAAAAGCAAACCCCATAAACGCTTGGATTGCAATATTTTAGAAAATATGCTGGAATGAAATGGACTATATCTTAAACCAGACCTGACCCACAAAAATCAACTGTATTTTTGAATTCAGCATGCCAAAAAGATCCTAAATCAATTGGAAAACCCTTGACCTTTTTAAAAAGTTTGAAATGCAGACCAGTGTAATCCTTCAATCAACTCTTTGTTCCAGAGTAAGCAGAGAGTTAGTCAATGAGTTGCTCTATGAATATTCTTTGTGGCTCTAAATGCATCGTATTGAACTGAGGTTTTCGTTCTTATATCAGGTCTCTACACCTTAATATCCACTATTCTTCCCTGCATTTTGAGTTATACAGCCTAATTCACTTTTTAAAAACCTAAAAATACCACGTGTGAAAATTCTTTCGGTTCTTATGGAAAACATACATGCGACTCGTTTCAACTTCTTTTATTGATTAAAGAACCAAGAGGTTTGATGAACTCGGAAGCAAGTGATCAGAACGTGAATGAGGAAACCGAAGTAATATTTTCAGGTTTAGCTCTAGTATCTAGCAAAAGATATTTGCTGAACTAAGCTGTGTGACGACGGCAACATGGTCATGGAGGATGACACTTTTCTCCTGACTAAGCGGCGTTCCAACGACAAGGAAGTTTGCTCTAGGACTAGGACTAACTACTGCATTATTTCCTAACAATAACACACGTGTCCTGGGATCATTAGTAAAACGAACGCTGTGATCGAGAACACTTAAAATTATGAACAACATTTTATGATATGAAATCAACAATTATAACCACAAATACGGACAGATCTGAACGCTGTTATAAATCACTACTTCAATTAATGACGTCTGGAGCATTCTTAGAGAAAATTGGATATTACTTTTCGTTCAACATGACACTTCTTTCACATTAATGAGCCTGATTTTCTAGAAATGTGTTTTGTTCATTACAAGAGAACCCTTTCTGCGTCATAACTTATAAAGTTAGTTCTCTTGAGCCACTTTAAGAAGTTTGTTCTCTTGAACTGCTTTAAAAAGTTAGTTCTCTTGAGCTACTGTAAGAAATTAGGTCCTTTGTGCTCAAAATCAAATTCTCAACCACCACATAACCCGCACTGACTACAGACATGCATGAAAATGCCGAATAAAATAAAAATGATAAAAACAGTGCAACTCGAATACACGTTCAACAATAGTTGTTATGGAAATTTATCATCGAAACAAATTGTTTCATATCCATATCAATGTTGAATTAATTGCCGCGTACAAATCTCTCTGGAACAAATTAAATACATGCAGATGAAATCATTGATTATTTAAGTATTAATATGTGTTGAATTATTTAACTTTTAAAGTATTTCATTTATCAAAAATTATTATTTTTCTACAAATGGTAGGTATATTTTTATGATAAGCAAGTATAACGCAACACATGCAAGTAAAAACTAGCGGCACAGTTCAAAAAGTTGCATGCAGTCCCTCAAACTTTTTGTCCGCCAAGTGAACGAAGGAACGAAGAACGTAAGTGTTAATGTAGCAATGGGATGACATCAATAATGAATTTATGCCACTGAAATTAGACCAGAAATATAGACGTGATTGAGCACGGTATATGAATCTATTTCAATGTGTCCAATCCTCAAGCTTGTTGAATGGATAGACATAAAGTTTTATACACACACACATGTACAGAGTGTAAACGCCAAGTGTAGACAACTTTCATTGTATTTTATTTACTTCTAAATGTTGGTAAATTCGTATTTCTTTACAGATTTTAAATATATGAAGAGTATAGTTTAAGTGCATTTTGATAGAACTTGGTAAAACTTATTAATCTAGCAGAATGAGTGACAAAAGTACTCTGACTGCCAGTCTTCATAAGAAAACCAAGACTTCTGCTCATTTATTCAAGATGTTAAATGTTATTTCTGGAGTGCATAAAGTGATAGAACGCTTTAAAGATACCGGGAGTCACATGCCAAAGGTAAAAAGAACCTCTCCACGGCCCGTGAGGACTAAAAAATTGATCAATGCCATCAGAGAAAAAGTGAGGAAAAATTTTCAAAATAGCGCCAGAAGAATGGCTAAAGAGGCAAATGTGAGCCGTATGACGGTCCAAAATGTCCTCAAATATGATTTCAAGCACCATCCCTATAAAGAGGTGAAACGGCAGCTCTTGTCAGGCCCCAAACGAGAAAAAGACTGTATAGGGCTAAACTGCTTTTCCAGCGTTTGAAGGAATACACACTACCAACGGTACTGTGGACTGATTAAAAGTTTTTCGTAGTACAGGGTATTCATAATCCACAAAATGACAGGGTTTGGTGCAAGAACATTGAGAACACACCTGCAGAACTGTGTGTATCATTCCAGCGCCAAAACCCTGCGTCAGTCATGGCATGGACCGGTGTGACATCATGTGGACAGAAAACGCCTCTTGTCTTCATTGGACAGGGTGTGAAAGTCAACTATCATGTGTATTTGGCGATGTTTAAGGATACAGTGATTCCATGGGTGAGAAAAACTTTCGGAGACAGCGAAGTAATACTCCAGCAAGACGGAGCGACCTTCCATGCCGCCAAATTGGTGCTGAGCTTCTGTAAGGACAATTTTAAAGGGTTCTTGTCGAAGGAACTTTGGCCACCATCTTCACCTGATTTGAGCCCGATGGAGTTTGATGTGTGGTCCATATTAGAGTAGAAGGCTTGTATCACCTCCTGCAGAAATATTGATTCACTCAAACGCACTTTAGTCAAATGCTGGGATAAAACAGATACTGTATCATTGTGTGCAACATGTTCACAAGTTACTACCAGACTTCGATCTGTGATTCGAGCCAAAAGAGGTTATTTTGAATAAAAAATATTAAAATCAAATCTGTGTTTTTTACCATGAATTTGAGCTATTATTTGATAAAATCGACTAAATAGTGACATATTTTTAACAGTTTCAATTTGTCTATATTTGGCGTTTGCACCCTGTACATATATACATATAAGTAGGTATATAAGAAAGCTTGCTTATGACTAATTTTGAAAATTCGTCTAAAAACTTATGGAAGTTGCTCACTTTGTTTGTTCTTTAATATCGGGTCATTTCAAAATGAAAGACTAAATGTCTATCTCTGCAAAAAAAGCCTATTTCAGTGCTGGGGAATAATTATTAACTGTAAGATTGTGATTGTTATTTCTATCGAGGCTGATGATCAAATCGGCTGGTGAATTAAGACAGGAGGTCCCACTCGATCGGTCGAACCTACGCTGTCAAATCGATTTGATCTTCTTCCCTGTACTTTACAAACAGCAAAAGCATTTAGTTCTAGATGATTCAGGAAGCTTTCCATTGTTTGACAAAAGATTTGAACTTTTGCAAGATTAATTACCAAAATTTGTCTGTATTTCATCAGCATGCATTGCAAATAGTGTATTCATATGTGTGTAATCATTGAGATACGTTTGTATGTGTATCCTGTCCATATAATCGTAGACATTGAGCCCATTGTTTAATTTTGCTTGACAAATATTTTTGGAGTGACAAAGGTTCTTTAATTTGACAATATACACACATCTGAGACACCCTATGTAATCAGAATGTGTAACTAGCTATAGACATGGTGTAAAAGTGATCTTGCTAGTATATTTTAAAATGTGTACTTTATTAGCAATGATTTTGCGTCTTACGGCTTAATTCCTTCCAATAAAATGACTAATAAAATTTCTATCACGAGCACAGTGTCGGTTCCGATCGTTCGGAGGCTGAGTTACAGAGTGGTTCCAGCGAACATGAACCAAGCTCAGGTAAGAGAAATTTAAATGTTCGAAAGTAATTTGCAATATGATGCTAACAATTAGGTATGGTTGTATATTGAGCTTAGAGAAAAGTAAAGAATTATTTTCGTCACTGTATTAAACTTACCTCTCAGATTTGAGCAGCTCAATCTTCTTCATCAGCCTCTCTTCGTGGAATATTTGAGTTGTATCCATTATCTGAAACTGATATTAATAAAATAATAATTTCTACCTTGATTCGATGATAACTAGCTCTGAAATAATGCTATGACTTTGTAAAATTACGACTAGATTTCCATCACGATAACAGAGCTTGTTCAGAGGAGTAATTCTCATGCAATCAGCTTCATGTTAATGAGTGGCAGAGGCCGACACGACCGCCTCAATATTCACGGCTGGTCAGTCGCTTGGTTAGCGATGGCATGGAAACAGTTTCGCCTGGGAGTTATTTCCTCAGTATTGCAGTTAATTATGAGCGGCAAAAAACGAGAACCAAGTACCTAATAACTCATAAAAAGCATCAGGCTGTAGCTCAAATGCAGCTCATAGCTTTAGTTAAATTTAAAGCTTAGTTTAAACTGTAAATTATTCAAATTTTTATCTTCTGCACTGTCTTTTTCGTGTATTTCTTCAATCAACATTTTTTCACCGTCATATTCATGAGTTTCCTGACTACCCTATGAGATTTTCAATTTTTTCGAGCCAAATGATAGTTTCAGCTCATTTTTGACTTATTTTCTAAAATACAGCCTCTCATTAAGGTAATTGTTTGGATTATGGAGGAGGCTGTAATGAGATGGGGTAATGTCTGCATAATTTGGCAGATGGTTGGAGCATTTTCCAGCTATTTTTAAAACTTGAGTCACTTGTTTTGTATGTAGGTGCTAGTATTTAAAAAAAAAGTTGTGGCGTGTTACAGCTGGACGCTGACGCCAGGTCCCTGTGATGTATTTCAGTTGACAGTAGAATGGCGCTGATATGATCCAGCAGTCTGTTAGAAGCTCATTGTGAATGATCGTCGTGCACTTGTGGGAGGTCATCCTCAAATACTTTGCAATTTGGAACAAACGAAATTTTTGTAGCCTGTTGATACAAGACAGAAAAGAAAAAATAATTTACAGCTTGTCTTCACATGACATAGAGTAAAGAAAAGTTGACTGTTGTGACAAAGTTCAATTGAGAAAGGCATAAATAGGTTGACAGTATTCAAAAAATTTTAATAACCATAGTGAGTATTTTTTACAGTTATTAATTATGTTTTCAGTTTTTTTTTATCGCTGATGTTATGAAACAGGACAAAAAGTGATTGAAATATTCGGAGCTATGCCCGTAGAGTATTTCAAAAGCATTTCATTATTCAAGTTCATATATATTTTTAATTTAATATTATTCGGGACACCTGCTTCTAGAAGTAAAAATACTTGAAGGTTTGATACTGCTTGAAAATTTTTAATTGCATTTTTCTGTTATGAAGATTGAAATTTGGTTCTCAAACCATGTTTCCCATCTGATGTGGAGAAAAAATGACCCAAAATTGATGGAACTTTACTTTCTTTCACCACGTGAAGAGCATGTTTGACGAAAGAACTAGATAATTAGCCATCCAATCTCTCGTGTTATTGCGCTCTTATTACTATGACTTGGTTTGGGGAGATATACCAAAAAGTTTTCAAAATGAGCTTTAGAAATGTTCAGGGTGCCCCAAAAATGTACACATTTATAGAAGGCTGTAGTTTGAATACTACTACTGTACATGAAATGAGTAACAACCTGTTCTGATTTCAAATAAAACTCGAGATTCTGTTCTTTCGAATGAAACCTGTTCCAGTCTCCAACCACTAGTAGTATTCAAGCTACAGTCTTTTAAAAATGTATACTTTTTTGGAACATCTTGTATACACTTTGCTGCGAAGGTAGTATGCAAAGGAAAGCGGGAAAAAACGATCATGGAACCCTCTGTCGTGAAAAGTTTTTCTGAAACCCGACAGAGCAAATACTACTCATTCACAAAATCAGAGATGTATTTTCCTTCCTATATCGCCCTCATCGTTCTGCCCTATCTGTAAAAATTTTTCAGTCCACTGGCAGGGTAAAGAGCCAAATGAAAAGCATGATGTTATAACCAGTTTTTGCTTATTGAATTCTGAACAAAATTCCAATCAAACTCAAGTGCATTGCTTTTGGAATAAACTGCCCTCGCATATGACGATATCAGTCAGTAAAATATTTAAAATCAAACGTGATGCACTACTTTGAGTTTCAAAGTAGAAAAGAGGTGCTGAGAGCTTCTTAAGCTGCTATTTAGAACAAAACAATTAACATATGAAAACTAAGGAAAAAATAAAGAAAGTGCTAAAAAACAAAAATATCAAGTTTGTGTTCTAATCTTCTGTAGTTCTAGTATTAAGTTGAGAGAAATCAAACATAACATATGACTATAAATACCAAATACCCCTTACAAGGTATTTTAATCTTCATCTCTTATGACGATGTAAACGACCGCATTTCATTTCTAAATCTTTTTTTTTAATTTCAACTAGTTTGGTCACCAAAATTTCAATGAATTCCTTTCTCATTGATCGTCTTTTTCTGATACGTAATTTTGGATTTTACCAAACGTAATGAAAGTATTTTTCATAGTGTAATCATGAAGTTCACGCACCAATGATAGCAAATGTTTTGTAGCAAGCGAGAGTGAAATCTTAGAAACTTTTGTATATTTTTATTTTAGCGTAATCAGATACGAGTGACACAAAAAAAGCGGGAACTTATTAACAATCCAATAAAACCAAGAGTGACAGAAAAAAATTTCATTCATAGTAATTGAAACCTTAAAACATGTCATTTAGGGAACAGTGATGGAATAATCACTATTTAAAAATTACGTTCCATACATGGTGTCCTCCTTTACGAATGCATTCTTGAAATCTGCTGTTGAGATTCCTCATTAACCGCTGCAAGATTTCAGCTGGGATACTGTGCATTTCATCGGAAATTCTCTGTTTTAACTCATTCAGAGTTTTTGGTCGAGTCGTATACACTTTACTCCTGAGATCCTTACTATACTCCTTATAAGAAAAAATCACAAATTGATAAATCTGGCGATCCAGGGGCCAAGGAATGTTACCGAATCTTGAGATCACACGCTTACCCAACAATTCTCACACAGCCTCCAATGATTGCCGTGGTATGAGAAAAATTGTAGATAGTGTAACAACTGAGTGAAAACGATTACCAGCTGCAATTTGAATTCTGTCAACAAATGATGACGTACTTAAACAATGACAGCGAACTTCTAAGCAAGTTTTGGATGTCAAATGAGGCCTATTTACATCTCACTGGTTACGTGAATAAGCAAAACTACCGTTGTTGGGCGGACACAAATCCTTATGAAGTTCATGAGCACCCTTTTCATGCGAGTAAGGTGACAGAACGATGTGGTTTCATTATATGTGATCATAGGACCATATTTTTTTTAAATGAACAGGAAATCACAGTCACTGTCACTACGAACCGTTACGTGTAGATGATACAATTCTTCGTTACACCTGAATTGAAGAATTTTGAACGTATTTAAAATTCTTCAATTCAGGTGTAACGAAGAATTGCGAGGATAACTCATCGAGACCTTTAAATATCTCAATAGGTTCAACGATGTTACCCTAGAAGTTCGAAGGGCTTTTGACATAGACGACAGCGTGCAAACCAGAAATAACGGCCACAAACTAATAAAAAGAGCCTACAGGACATCTCAGGCAGTGAACTTTTTCCAGTCAAAATCACCAGAACCTGAAATCAGCTAACCGAAAATATCGTCTCTGCTGGCTCTGTAAACACGTTCAAAAATCGTTTGGAGAAGTTTTGGGAAAAGAATCCCCCATTTCCGATAAGTACTAATTTCTTATCATTCTGAACTGTGGGCCTGTGTATGTATGTTTGCAATATGCTTGCGTAACTGAAGTACATGTATTTGACTATGATGTATGCACGTGATTGAAATAATTATGTATGTTGAGATGCATATGCATGATTGGTGCCTTTACGCTAGATGGCATAGGGGACTTGGGTAACAGCTCAAGAATGGACCAAACGGCTCGTTTCTGTTGCCATATTCTATTCTAGTGACATTTTTAAAAGTTATTTCCTTATATTATAACTTTCTCTGATGTATAACGCCTGATTTTATTAAATGCGATGCAGTTCTCATGTAAATACGTTAATTATGTTGATTTCGTAGACCATGAACTCATTATGCTGAACTATCGACATGCAAATTATTATAGAAACTAAATAGTTCCCGTGGAAAACCCACGATTTAGATTGGACTAATTTCAAATTATTATAAAGAGAATGTACATTGTTGCATTGTTGCACTTCACCATTTTGAACATTTATTATACATTAACAGATACAACTATAAAAATGCGTTGCATGTATATTCAATAATTTTTTTTCAAGTTTTATCTTGAGTTAATAATACATATTTGAACGCTATTTTGTAACAAAAATGTACACAATTATCATCTCCACAAAATATCAAAATACAGCGAGCATCAACGAGCAAAGATAGTGGAAAGTTATTTTTTTCACAATGGAAAGTTAGTTGAAGTCCAAGAGGGACTTCGTAAGAACATTTAATCAACGAAGGCCTTCCAAACAATACATGATTACAATGATTTCAAAATTCAGCTGTTTCGGCTTAACAACAGACAAAGAACGGGCTGACGGATCAAAATCGATACAAAATGCGTGTGTAATTCAACGTGTTTCATTGAGTGTTGCAGCAGATTTAAAAACGTCGACTAGACAACGTTCGAATTAACTAGGAATTTTACGATCAATGCAACGCATCCTGAAAAATGATTTAAAACTGCTTCTATATTAAATTGAAGTAATGCGATTGTTAAAGTTTTCAGATCATCCACAACGAAAAGACTTTGCACGTGCATTTTTATGTCATATGAATGATGCCATTTTCACTTCACACCTAATCATGTATGATGAGTTTCATTTCCATATCAGTGGGCATGTTAATGAACAAAACTGTCGATTCTGATGTGATGAAAACCCGAAGATAATCCAAAAGGGTTCAGAAGTTTACCATCGGGTGCAGCATAACGAGTGCAAAAATCATTGCTTCATACTTCTTCACGGCTGTTGATGGTGCAACCGTGACAGTGATAGGAGCCTTCTAAGCAAGTTCAAGCACAGAAAGTGATAAAGGAATATTTATTGCCACTACTGTAAGAATTAGGTATGCAGAATTTACAGTATGGTTCCAACAAGATGGGGCAACACACCATACCGCAAGAGAAACCATGGCAGTACCAAGAGCCGCGTCTCCTGGTCTTTCAATTTCACGTTTTTTTGACTTTCCATGGACGCCATGTTTTCCTCATTTAACCCCTCCAGATATCTTCCTATGGAAAAACCTTAAAGTAAAGGCTTACATCAATATCCCCAGAAGTCTCTGAGTTAAAAAATAACATCATCGAAGAACTTAACAGAATAACTCCAGCTATTTTGGAAAAAGTCAAGGAAAATACTGTACGTACAATACGCTTGAGTTCAACTAATAATAGGAAACATTTAAAATATATCATCAATACTATATAATAAAACGCCAGGTGTCTTTGAATAAATGCATTTATATGTTTTTTTGTGCGTAATTTCTCCTATGTTATTACAATAGCAATCTCCCTTAAATACTGGAAGTTAAATCCGTAGACTTTCAGATATATGGATTCTTAACTGCGGAGGTTAAATCTGTAAACTTTCTGATTAGGTCTGAGAATCTGTTGTTGTAAGTTCTTCCTTCAAATGCATGATATTAAACCCTGTTTTTTAACGGGCATGCTCACTAGTATTTAAATAATAAAACCAAGATTTTTCTTTCATTTCATGGGCAACAAATTTTTATAGTCGTATTAATTGTCGTGTAATAAATGTTGAAAATGATGAAGTGATATTTATGCCACCATGTATTAAAGTCTTACGACGAATTATTGTGTTTTAAATGAATGTTTTTCATGATGTATACAGAACTTACATTTTTTATCGTATATACTGATAACATGGCTGTGTAGGAGAAAAAGGCTAATATATGGAAAAATTATGTATTTTTAAGTAATCCTGCTTTTTTGATAACCAGATTACAAGGCTTATAATACATGTTTGCCTGTTGTGATTTCAGTTCAATAATTTTTGTTCAGTAATAGATTGGAAGAAAAGAACAGACAGAAAGGAAGCAAAGCAGAAGTAAAAGGCCTGAGGAAATTCATCGGGTACATGATGACCACTGAACTTGACGAGTCATGACAATTGACTGACATCAATTGGTCATCTATTATTCCACAATATAATAACACACAGCTTGTTGCTTGCTTGCTAGGTCCGTCTCTCTGTCACGCTCATAAGGATTTAGATGGGAGGAAATTCAAGAGCTTTGTAAGCATTGTATTGTGGATATCAAAGTCAGATCCTTCAACCTGGAAACTCCTTCACAAAGCCTGCGTTCACTGGCAAATAAAACGAACGAATTCAGTAATGCACACGTGAATTTTCACGTGTGGGCCCACTAGTACTTATATAGTAGAGTGTATCTCCATTTCTGTTTGTCTCTCTCTTTCTCTCTCTCTATCTTTATCTCTCCCACTATATCTTGTGTGTCTGTCTCTTTTTTCCAATTTATTACTGAAGAAAACTTATTAAACTTAAGACAGGATGGGCACTGGGCAATGTACCCAGCAATGTACTGGGGTTATCAAAGGCACCGGATTACTATAAAATACGCAATTTTTTCCCGTTAGTAGCCTTCTTTTCCCAAACAGTCGTGTTATCGGTATATAAAATACAGAATGGAAGTTCTGTATATATTCATGAAAAATATTCTGGTTCTCATGGTAATTCAGATAACAGTGAAAATGCATCATATTACATAGATCCTTAATTTAATCACATTTAAACCGTGACATTTTCACGGTTACTATCTCGGCCGTAATTTTTGTAGATAAGATACAACATGGCAGTTGTGCATATATTCATGAAAAATATTTATTAAAAATCCAATAATTGGTTGTAAATCGTTAAAACATTTGTCTTTATAATAATTTCAAATAAGTCAAATCATCCAGTGAAAATTTCAGTGGAACTATCTAGTTGATTATATTAATGAAAATCTTTGAGCTTCGCTTTCGAGACATATTAGTTCTGTCTCATATTAGTGCATGACTTCCATGCAGTGAAGCTTAAATAGAATTAAATTGAGTTTGTATGACAATTAGGATGGTTGCTCACAACCTAATTCACAATCATAGTTTTCAACATTTTTAATCATTCAAAGTGTGACATCAGTTTGCACTATGATAGGCGAATTTTTTCCCCGCTATTCAACATAACTTGTGCGTAAACATATTCGGTTCCTGACACATAAATCACAATTTATGAGTTGCCATGTCCCGCTTCTGACACCACAACTTATGAGCTGAAATCCGGTTTCTTCTTATACGCTAGATGCAATTGACCATCATTCAAATGATTGAGGAAACTTTTCAAGAGGATTATTACCTTTTCTTTTGTTTCAAGTAATGTTCCCTAAAGACTAATTTTAGTACTGAAAATATTTGTGTGAACTGTAAATCATAGTGTATACAGCAACATCGATTACAGACACAAGTGCTGTATGGGTGCACTTGCACATGCAAGTTTCACAGGAAAGTTTATGCGTAATACCCCGAATGTTTCAGTATCTCTCTACCTTAGCGACAATTTTTATGGACATGCGGCACTGTTGAAGTTTAAACTGTGATAAATTTGAAAAATTAGAATAGAATAGAATAGAATAAGGCAATAGGAACGAGCCGTTTGGCCCATTCTTGGTTCAATACCGAAGTCCCATGCCGTC
>VCRD01000642.1:133065-179145 GCA_006783055.1 Trinorchestia longiramus | reverse complement strand
CCTCTGTTGCTGTGTGACGGTTTGTCGACGTTGTGCAAAACGTATCCTTTTATTGAGACTTCCGCTGGGAGATGTCTTCCATTGAAATCTAGCCATGTTTCATTGATAGCTATGATGTCGTGTGATAACGTTGACGCAATGGCTTGAAGTTCCGACTGGGACTCTGAAGTTCCGACTCCCGACTGGGACAGACTAAACTGGGGACTCCCTGACCATCCCAGCACGACCAGTAACTGAGCCTGATTATGAATATTACTGTAAAATCAACACGTGCAGAAATAGGGAGTGATATCAAGTTACTTAGTGAAATGGGAACTGGAAATACTCCTAAGAGGTTATCACTTCACTTAAATATCCTATTCCGCAAGTATTTGAGAGACAAGCAAGCTGTTTGATGGTATACGGGACTAATAACAATTTATTATTATTTTGTACATGTCAGTAGTTCAACAAACCCAACAAACTTCCAATACGACCCTTAATCGTTTAACTAGCTTCTCATACTGTGTGTCATCTGCTTATAATTATAATTTTAATAGTCTATTTATTAGTATTACCATATTCAATTAAGACATGGAAGATATTTTATTAAGCATTTGAGTAAGCTCTTTTGCTGATGGTATATATGATTATCAATTCCACAGAATGAGACACTAGCCGTCCTTATGACTAACAGTTCCGTATTTAAGGCATTCTTCGAATGAATACGTCCGAAGCAAACTGTTTATTACTCATACGTATGCTCATATGTAGTTTTAGATATGAAGGAAAATTTTTTAGGGTTTCTCCCTCGTTCGAAGGTACTGCATATGGTATAAAATTTAAAATTTTATAACGCGAGCACTTTCTAACTATGTGTTGAATGATCTACAGTCCCTATCATTAGTTTTTACTTGTTAACTTCATTTAATGTGTCTACTATTTAGGCTGCAATTGATAAGAATTTATAAAACTATAAAAAGTAACTGAAAACTTACACAAGCTAATGGGCAAGGTTGTGATTCGTATGGATGAATTACTCAGCGTCCAGCCAACCTCGATGCTCAGACTCGCGGAAACGTTTTTACTCAGCCATAAATGCCACGCCCAGTCTCGGTTTACACACACGTTTACCAGGTGGCACACCAAAATCGTTCGCTGTATGAACTTTAAACTTTGCAATGACAGGTCAGTGATCAAGCAGGTTCCGTTGCGCCGGTCAGGGCGCGGTGGAGGTTGCCGTCAATCCCACACCACACTTCTCATTTACAACGTAAATATTAGCTGCATTTCATGAGCTGCGGAACACGGCTCAGTTACAGTCTGTTGGTCTAGGTTTTGTGGGGCCCTTTCGATTGTTTGCCTCAACCCTGCGTCCTGTACCTGGCAATCAAACCTCCAAAACCTTCTATGCTTGAATCTACGGCAAATACGTCCGATTGACATCAATGGACAAAACAAACGGAGCCTTGCACGCCTTTGGCTGAATATTCTAGGATGGATGAACTTCTATAAATTATAAGGCCTCGTTTACTTTCGAAGAATTCTTAAATGTTCGTAATAGGATTTTATGACAAAAATTGTGAGAATCATTACCAAATCCATCTGTAGAAAAATTTCCTTCTAGAACAACAGTGACTCTTTTAAAATATTTGATGTCATTATTTTCGTATTCCATATTAAAAAAAAGCACTACATAACTCAAGTATAGCGTTATTAACAATTTTGTAATTACTGACAAGCCTCCAGCAATTAAATAACACAGCACAGAAACATCTCATTACATGGGTCTCTTAAGTGAGTGTGTTTGGTAGAACTATCATACATACTGTTGTACGATGTTGTGAAGATGACTCAAGTTCAAGAAGGTAAGGAACACAAATAGGCCCTCTTAAACCTGTAGGTTAGACAAATATTATGCCAACACACTGTAAATTAAATTTCTCGGCCGTTAAGCTGCAAGATGAGTGGCTTGCAGAAACAGTCGTAATAAGCAACTTTTGAGTAATCATCGTTCATGGAAAAATATCAATTTGTTCTTTGTTGTACTATTTCTAAGGGGACATTTTTCCGTGTTGTCAGACTTTAATTTCCCGCATTTGTGTAACATCAACAGAAAAGTATCTTATTCTGTTCGGGTTCGTTATTCCAAAAAGAAATTGATTGTGTCGGTGATATGAAATGAAGGCATGATACTGGAACGTAAAACACAAACTTAAAAAAAAAATCAGAAACT
This sequence comes from Trinorchestia longiramus, assembly GCA_006783055.1. Taxonomy (NCBI): domain Eukaryota; kingdom Metazoa; phylum Arthropoda; class Malacostraca; order Amphipoda; family Talitridae; genus Trinorchestia; species Trinorchestia longiramus. The sequence goes on along the minus strand of VCRD01000642.1, from coordinate 176,930 downwards.
AAAAAGGGGACACTAAATGCTGACAGCGCAATGTAGAGACCAATTGATTTGCCATTCAAAAGCAACTAACGTTGCTGGTTCAAAATAGCACATATCAGAATATCCTACTTCATCGCACATGTGTGAGAAAAACAACAGCAAAACTGTAGAGTCTGAACCTTCTAGCCCCACAACTCATGAGTGAATCTTACACTCAATCTTATTTTTGCAGCGTATTCATAATTAACAATTACGAGTTAATAAATTAGGGTAAATTTATTATGCCACATGGCTGAAACACATTGTGCAACAATTTCTTCCATGTGAATAAACTTTGGTTATTGGCGTGCATGGAAAATTTTTAAATATTGGGAATGTTATATTCCTTTCATTAAAATTCTACTTTTTTCCTTTGTATATCTATTCAGAAACATTATCGTTCTTTAAGAAAATAAAACAGTGAATAGATTTGGGTTAAAAGCTTTATTCGTAAAGAACGCAGCAATCAATGTGTCCGCCAGATTTTGCTTCTGGGAGCGAAGTGAAAGTAATGAATCCTGACACTACGGGAAGACTTATCTCCCTGCTGGCATCTAGTGGAGTAATTTATTGCATTCTCAGCTCGTGCCAAGTCCAGGAAGATTTTGAGCACAAGTGGTCAATCTATTAACGTCTGCTGAACAATAACACAGACCAATTTTGTGTGACGTGTGCCAGGCCCGCAGTACTGCAGGGCGAACATATGCCTCCTCTCACATCATCTAGGAGGCGGCTGCGAGTCGTGTGTGGGCTCGGAGCCGTGCAAATACCTTTTGAGTTCCTGAATAAACTGAAACCGACTGTAAAGGTTCCTAAAATAGACAGATCATAGCCTTGAAATAACAAGACCCGTAATGAACACCGAGGGAGTCAACAAGACAATATTGGACATGCGTCGTCCGAGCTCCACTTGACATTTTTGGGCATAAAATGAGTGCTGGGGGTGCTGGATTGGACAGAAACCTCACATTTACGAGGTGTTTACAACGAAAAAGATGGTTAACGGAAAGTTTTCTGCTGTCTTTCTTTAATTTTTTTGTGCTTCCCACCTGCTATATATTATAATAGTAATAAAATTCTGCTGAAATTTAATTAATTTCATCCCATTTTGAACTGAAGTTCAAAACCTCGGCAATTAAATTACTGTGTACATATAACATTAAAAGAACTCTTGACTTTCAAGCCATTCTTTACTCTGTTGTATGCACTCACGCAGTGTACTGCAGCCTTCATGCCAAATTGGAAAAATTTAAAGTAATCGCTACTGCATTTAGCACGTGTACTTGAGATCCATGCATTTTAGAATCTTTATTCATTTTGTGAGACAAACTTGGTTCAAATGACATGCAGTTCGTTTATCCTCTGTAAATAGTTTTAGTATTTTGTTCGCTTGTGTGCTAAAGTGTTTCCCTCTTTATTTGAACGATTTCTTAATTTTTTTCAAACGGTATAATGACATGTATGATCGAAATGCTCGTTTTTCAAAAAATTTTCTACTGTTTTTCGTGAACTGTGGCTAATAAAGAGTTATAGTTGCAAGTGGCTTTCCTTGCTCTCTTTTTTCTGATTGCAAACTATCAATATTACTCAGTATAATTAAATTATTTTAAACTAAATTTGATTTTCTCAGCTTAATGACAAACTGCATGAAAGTTTAATAGCAAAAAGACAAGCAAGATTTGTCAAACGAAGTCATTGAAATAACTTTGTGCCTTACAGTAATGAACCACATCTATGAAAATAATATCGAACCAAAGCAGCAATTAAGCAAAGGAAAACGACAGGGACAAAAACTTTCAACTTAACTAAAGTTTTACCAAAAATAAATTATGTACTGCCACTTGTACGTCTTTCAGTGCTCTTTCCCACATTCCTGCTCGGTGAGCACAGACATCGTGGCATGGTGCGCTGCTGATGCGAGTAGTTTCATTAGTCATGAGACCCGATCTTTGTAATGACTTTGCACTCGCACCTAATGAAGCAGGTACATTAAGCAGCTTTTGTCATATTTGGCATCAAAAATACTTTGAAAGTTAAAACAAGAGTTATATATGTTTATTTCATAGGTGTTTTATCATAAGGAAATTTTCGTTGCATTTGGCCGTCAAACTTTTGACCTCATGTATGGAACTTACACCTTTGGTAAGATAATTCAAGAAAAATCTGAGGGTCACAGGCTGAAAATTCCCCTATTTTACCAAGCTGAATTTTGTCATTCCTCAATTTTCCGTAGACAGGAACTCTATAATCAAAAATATTTAAAAATGTATTGGTTTTATGTTACATAAACCAGTAGCCAAAAGCTACGCTCAATAGTGAAATAAAATCTGGAGAAAGAGGTAACCCTAAAATATGAAACATATCTCACGGATCACAGTTACATGTCTGATTTTACTCGCTTATTGTGAATATTTTCAAACATAGTTTTCAGGTGTAGTAAGGAATCAGATGTAGTGTAGATTTTATGCCACTTTGTTTTCAACATCATTAGTAAGGTGACTTATGTTGTTATTGTCCACTCCTAAGTATTCCATTACAATGAACTAGACATCTACGACCAGTTTCGGCTACAACTATTCGTAAAATCCTATTAATTAGCTGTGAGGCACACTCCTGAAGTGGGTAAATTCCGAATATGTTTCAGTGCTTACTACTAACTAGGTCTGTCAACAAGAAAATTACAGAGGAAAAACTAAGCTTAATCCTAGTAACTCGAGATGTAGTTTGAACGAATCCTGCTGCTTAATGAATTGGTTCTATTTTGAGCATAGCTTATGAACACCACAAGCTGGACTTAAGCACGTCATGAAAATATGGGTGCATTTCTAAAGCCTTGGAAAATCTGCAATAGAATTTACTGATGAATATGAAATGATGAACCTAATCTGAGGGTTATAGCTGTAAGAAACTGACCAGACGAATATATTTATGTTAGAGGTACTGACTTTTTCTGTTTATTGCAACTTGAAAATCAAGCGAGTGAAAGCCCCGAATATCCAACAGTTCAGTTCTAAGTAAGCTTTTATTATACTGGCTGTTTATTTTGATTCATTAATTACTGCTGTGAAGTAATTACTCAATTAATAAAACATCGTACGCCTTCTTTGAATAATAACAACAAATGAAGTTCGTTCAGAACATTCTACCAAATATCTAGAGAGAGGTCCGAAGAGGTACTCTGTTCTAATGAGTCGTGTTTTCTACCAACGACATGAAAATTAAATATTTGAACGATCGTCTCTTGATATGAATGTAAGCCTACGGGAAATTTGTATTCAACAAGTTGAAAAAATACGTTTCTTTTAAGTTTAATTGATTGTGAATGTGGCGTGAATATTATTAAATTACACTATAATAACAGTCATTCATTCGTACAGTAGTTGTCTTCAGCAGTCCACTAGCATCTTTATAGGTGCCATCCATGTTCTAAGTTAGCAAATTACTAGACACAAGTCTAATTTTGTGCCTTAATTCTAGACTAGTCTCCAACTGGCATTAAATGATTTCTCAAAAGGATTCATTAAAATTCAGAGTTGCCATTGTAATTCCAGCATTTGCCAGCGTAAAATTTCGCGGTCGTGTCGGCAGGATTCGCTTCATTACGGATCGTCAGTAGTTTGGCCATGACGACAACGTCTCTTTAGGCCTATGAAATACTGCTAGCGCTAGTCTGGCTACTGTTCTGGTATTGTGTACAGTCCGGGTGCAAAGTACAGCCGAACTTCGGGTGATTGTACAGACTTATAGTATGTTTGATAATGCAATATAATGCTTCAATTTTAAGTTAAATTCTTCAGAGTAAGTTTTTGGTTTTGTCGTTGTTGAAGTCCGAACCTACGGACTGAATTCTATGCATGAGTACCTTTCCGTTTTTGAAGTATTGCTCACAGTTCACGTGGTTTGTGTCTCTGACTTCTTAAATAGAATGAGATCTCTTCTGCTGTTTTAAGGAACGGTGGTTTGCGGTTTTACTAGGCACTCAAAAAAGGAAATGAAATCCAGAGGCTTTCGTAGCTTAGCCTCAAAATTCAAATAAGAATATTTATTAATCAGCAGATCAATTGCTGCACTCAGTCAAGCGTAGGCTTAACATTTTAGTTTTTCTAAAATAAGATCTGATCTTGATTATCAAAGGTTAAAAAAAAGTTTTTTCCGTACAAAGTCTCATGAGTCACTCAAAAAAGTGTGTATAAAACGTACAAAAGGAGGTTTCGATACTTATGGCCCGGCAAGTTTCCTAGTTTTTCGTCCGCATAAAACTCATGCATGTGAGTTGTATTCGCACTCTGTAGTTAGAGTAATGAAAACCATAGTAATTAATATCTTTTAAGGTTTGTGAAGAGCATCCAATAATTTTGTAGTATGATCCAAGTTGTAAAGAAGGTTTATTTTTACCCGCTGATTTTATTATTAGAGAATGTTTAAAAAAAATTTCGTCACTGATACTTTACACAAGCTTCGGAGAAGAAATTTTGAACACAAACATGTAGAAGAATTGGACATGCTAGATTTGGCTAATCAATAGCACAAGTTTAATTTAAAGTGCTTTATTACTCCAATACACGTTAAGAAGAGTATAGAGGTCAATCATAGCTTGCAATTTGATTATTTGAGCTAGGTTTTGGTTCCAAACTATGAAATATGATATGTCAAAAATCATTGGCTAGGCAATAAATGCAGTAGCCCGAGATCAACTAACTGTTAACAACCCTCTGATAATAATTTGTGAACGTTTATTAATCAGTTTGTAGCGACAACATATATGCTGGGATAAAAACAGCTAAAAAAGTTATTTAAATGTGGCACACTCATTCCGTAGAATTATGCTCACATGAGTACACAAGCAACTGACTTCATGAAACTCGCTTTATGTTGAACTTCGGTTTCAAACATTTCGTTCATCCATAAAATTTGGCAATGAACTTATTCTAACCCTTGTATATTGTATCATGTGCATTTATCGATTCGAATTTTCACTGGTATTTGTGAATAACATTTGAAGTTTGTGCTATGAAATCCCACTCAAATTTAAATAAATAGAAACTCCTTCACACTAGAAATACCGTCTCGAAATGCATATGAAGAAAATTCATTCGCTTGTTTCTCAAGTGAGCTTCTATCAAAATAAATTTTGGATTTACCTCGTGTAATTGGGTGAACTGTAGACGATGCCATCAACATGCAATTAAAAAATTGGGTCGAAGAAGCTCAATATTTTTCTATTTTTCTCCTATTTTGCGTTTCTTGCAGGTGTTGATAGTAATCTCTTATTGATATAAACCTAATTATACGTTATACAAGCGTAAATTGAATCAATGTCAGATGTCCATTTTTTTATTTTTGTGCAGAAAAGGGTTAGAAATGACGTTTTAGAGGTGTGTCGCTTTGCAATTGATGTAGAAATAGAACCGATAACAAGCCAGGTCATTTGCGAAAACTCAAAATATTTTCCTTGATTTGAAGTAGAAAATGAAAGTCCTTACGCAGCTTAAAATGAGAATTAATTTAATTACTGTTAAAGTGACACTATGCTTTGAAACAACAGTTTGTTGTGTTTTGTCAGAAAATTCTTTTCACTTTAAACGCGCGTGTTGGTAACGCAGTTTCTGCTATCGTCAGAATATGTCTTTGATACATGCACAGCTATTTTAATACCCATTATCGATATTATTGGTAGTTGTGCACCAGTAAAATGAATTTGTTACTATCGACTTAGTATGATTAACATCGAAGACGACAACAATAACATTTATTAATATAACACTCAGGTCAGCGAATGCCTGAGCTTCAGAGACAACCCAATTTTACGAGCATGTTAGGTAGGCTTGGCTGATCTCTATGTACTGTGCTGCGTATGCTTGTCAGCAAGATCCATTGCGACTGTTTTTATAAAAGCATCTCTTAATTTGTCCTTACTTCTGTTATCCATTTGACATAACTATCATCACGTGAAGGACTTGACAGTTACTGTACAATGATGGCTGCTATTGTACAATAGAGAGTCAATAGAGTTTACGGTACCAAGATAGGAGATGTTGTGCATATTAGGTGTTCATTTTTAACTTAAACCGAACGATAATAACGGAATGAAAATCTCTACGTTATTCAAATTTCTTTCGTACATGGATATATTATTTTTTTAATGATTGCAAAATTACATCGAATGTTACTTTAAACTCGAAAAGCTGAATTTATCATCTCCTCAAGAGTTTATTAGGATGTTACATGGAGGAGCACAAGCTTAGTTTAAGTATGGGAATCGTTGTCTTTAATCGCAGATAAAATGAAGCGAGCAAAAAAACATTGGGTGTACATTTTTAGCCTCGGCGGCCAACGTGATCACAATAATTTTCAACACCGCTTCTGAAGGTCTATTACGGAGTTGATAAGACCCGAAAGAAACGTTCATTTACGGTTAATTAAACATTTCCCGACCATAACTGATGGCCATTGTGTCGTATATAGCCTGTATCAGTGCCTTTTTCTGGGATGGGAGATCATTAATAAAAGTGACGGACGCCAAGATCAGTTTTCTGGAGGCGGCGAGCGATTCGAAGATGCAGGGCAACGTCGCTCGGCAGAGGCGGCCAATCTTCCTTCCTTATCGACATCTAAAATCTCTAGCATTTTTTATATCAAAATGAGGAAAAATAGTTAAATTTCTAGGGAACCTAAACTAAAATTCCAAAATTCTTTGTAAGCTTTCTAACGACAAATGTACAGCGTTAATCAAGATGCGTAGACATAAGCAATAATTAGCTTTAAGTGCTAGAGGAAGCGTTGTAATTTCGAGCAGAGAAGCATGGCCTGGTGGCCGAGCACCGCATCGCAGGCACCTTGTTAAGGGAAAGAAAGCTCAATTAGGTCTCAAGAGATAATGGCTAGTCCAAGACCAGGAAGGTCGGTTACGCTTCTGCCCACCGAGCTCGACTCATTCCCCATCCTGGCCATCAAGACCCAGTAAAAAGAAAATAAAAAAAAATTGTTCCAGAAGCGTGGCTTCATGGCCCAGGTTGGCCCGTCCGTCGCTCCAGACTGCTTTATGGAACTAAAAAGTGGAATATCTTACGCCGCAAAAAACGCTCCCGGGCCAATTTATTATGATGATACGAAGATAAGCTCCGGGAAGCGTCAACTTGCCACAGTATCAATAAAAATTGAATTATGTTCCATCAGAGGGGTAATTTTTTCTCAAGTTTCTACAGGGATTTTAGGCGAGGAGCGATGTTTGGTTAGTAGCGTTAATAAGAAACACTTGGGATACCTGCTTTACTTTTCGTTAAGGTTGATTGTGGCTTACAACCTATAGTTTGGATAGGCATTGTTAGCAGCAGGCATGTTAGGTAACTTCAGTTTGAACCCACTCTTATGAATAGCTAATCGAAATACTTTCATATCTTCGAAACAATTCAAACAGAACAATGTTTTTCAAATAGTATCATGACTTGAGTCTACAAGGCTTGTCAATGCATTATTTGTAGCTCTCATTTCATTATGTTCTGATGAGTTCCTTTATGTAAAATTAGAATTATCTTCGTACGTTTGTAGAGGGAAGCTATAGTTTGTATGATAAAATTATTTTATTGAGTTCAGCATAAGGAGATTGTTCTGCATACCAATAAGTTTTTGGGCCCTGAATATATTTGAAACAATATGTTTGATATGTATAGCTTTTAGGTTACTATATTAAGTCACCTATTATCGCAAGTTTTCGACGGACACTATTGCTCATCTTGGTGTCAAAGTTACCTCACAAGTAAATGTACGAATATTGCCTTCTCACTTCAGATTTTCTGCCAATTGGCTCTTTTCTGAGGCTGGGTGCCACTGTCCTTAAATATAGATATGAAAGTCTCAATGAGGAAAAAATAAATTTAAAAAATGATCATTATTCGGAAGGCACTTCTTAGAGCTATTGACAAATTGCGTGTGGAATTTTTTAGCAAAATTTCACGCTTGTACTTGATATTTAAACTATAGTGCAACAGTTACCACATTGAAATTTTAAAAAAAGTATCAATCGTACCACGTCTATGAGTTTTTATACAAACAGTCGAAAAGTATGGTGTCTGTTTCACTCATGGCTACCGAATGTTCAATTTAGTGTCAATCAAAATGGGTGTAATATTTTTTTGGTCTGAAAAGGAATTTATTGACTACTTCATATTGATTTTTACAATATTTTTAACTATTTATGCAATACAGGCTTATTAAAGAAAAAACGGATCATATTTTCTAATTCAGTCTTTCGTTTACAAAAAAAAAATTGACGACGACAAACGGGAGCTCTGAACCATAAGTGAATTTATTTGTTTCATTTGATTACTAAATATTAAAAATAAATAAATAAACAAATATTATTAAAAATAAAAAAAAATATTAAAATTAAAAGTAAATATTATTTACCTCCAAAAACGTACTATGAGAACGACTGAGAAATGTGATCTGTCATCAAAGCTAAGTTTGTTTCATTTATTTGAAGAATAACTGCAGCATTACATTTTCTGGTGGCCAAATCATGTTTAAGGCATCTAATCGAGTCATAAGACTTTATCAAGAAAGAGGTTGAAAAGCTTAAAATGACTGATTTCTAAATGGCTTACATAAATTTATAATTTATTAGAGTACTTGACTCTTTTCAAATTTTCTTATCATTTGATTTTGATTCACGATTTGTCACTAAACTAAATTCCAAATTTACTTTCTTATTTTACAAGGTCAGGAAATGGGACCCAAATCCATTGTTTCTCTGCCAAGAACTTGTAGAAATTTAAAGCCTTAAGTTAACAAATTGATCATGAGTCAAACAATATTCTTCTACATCAACGATGTTTACTTTCTCAAAAATTAACCGCTAAATCAAAGGAACTAAAAAGAATAAGAAGAACTTATTTCAGGTACACGGAATACTTAACAGAGCAATGTCTCAAGAATATTGGCCTTTTCAGATATTAACTTTAGTAAATGTTTGCAATTATTAAAACATTGAAGAATAGATGCATTTTATTTCTTTTAAATTAATTTCTCACGTAGTCCCATTTATTCAAAAACGAACGCAGGAAATAAATTCCACACAACGTCCAATTTCAATTCATTCTATCATCCCTTAACACACGCTGAGGGTTAGGCTGTATTTTAATGCTGTAGCTTCATTTCATCTCAAGATATTAAATTTCCTTCAAGAATCACGACGTTCTCTTGCCGACGAAGACTAGACGAATAAGGTGTCGTGGAGTGATTTAGTACCCACGTACTTTGTAAAAATGTCCTTGAAAATGTGCACGTGGCCATGTAGGGATACCCAATAAACAAAGGGGCACCCGCTGGCCAAAAGGTGACGTAAGTACCGGCCTGGTCCGACCTTAAACAACCATTATCGCGGTGGGGAGAGACAAGTCCTCACAAGAGCTATAAACAAGATCGTGAAGAACGCAGCGCTACATAAAATTTTCGACCGAGCCTCATAAAAGCAGTAACACACACGTTCACTCGCAATTTAGTTAATTTAGTTTACTCGTTTATTGTTAGCACAGCTGTCAACGGTGATCACTATTTTTGAAAATATGTTTGAAGTTAAAATGTGATGTATATAATTGAAAAAAAAGTTCTATACGTTGATTTCATCACCTCGAAAAAATGTTGATCAAGTTCATTATACGACAGCAGGTGCCACATACGAAGTGCAAACCGCTGCTAGTGATGAGTCAAACAACGTTTACCTACAGGTGGGGCTTCATCTTAAGGTAGATGGTCACGTCTACCTTAAAACGTCTAAATCTAATCTTTTCTAACTCGTACTGTTCTTGATGGCAACCATGGTATAGTATAAACCCCACATGGCGGTTCTACATATGATCAAGGTGCAAAGCATTAAAATCAAATGGTATAATTCTACAGCATCAAATACAGCCTAAGAAGATTTTTATTCTTCATAAGGATTCAACGAAGATTTACCGTCATTAAATGCGAAAACAGTGCTTTTAAAGTATTGTTAGAGTATTATTATTAGAAAGCGTTTTCAAAAAGTATGATTGCGTTTTAAGAGAAATTACAGCTAATTTGCTTTAAAAATTAGTGTGCGAAGTAAAGTAAGGGCTGAAATGGTGCAAAACGACAATTCCCAACGTTGTTTTTTATGATACCCTTATAAATCAAAAACCAAATTTGAGTTATGAACATATTACCTGTGTTTGACTCACTATGTTCAAAATGATTATACCTCCTATGAGATGTCCAATACAATAACTGATGAGCACGTGTTTTAGTAACCCCATGTCCTGAAGGTAAAGTTGAATGTGAATCCACTTACGAAATTGAAAAGGAAGGCGGCAGCACTGCTTGCATGGCGCACCTTTAGATGCTCTATTGGAGGAGCGATGATTGTTCGCTAACCGCTTCGTCGACCCGCTTCATTCATAGGCGAAGGTCATTAGGACTATCACCTTACAGACCGCAGACGCGCGTATTGAGTTGAGCCTTTTCTTGATTGCTTAGAAACGGCATTTCTCTTTGACTCGCTCTAGGGACTTCTCCAGGGTCCTTTTCTTGGGCGTTCTGTTGTCACTTCTTAAAAAAAGAGCTCGGCTTTTATTAGGAGTTCTTCCCTTTCCCTAATGTTGACGTGGTGCTTTTGATGATGCACAATACGCCTTTTTAGGGCTGCTGCACCTGCGTAGACGCAGCGTCGTCTCTTCGTGTTCCCACGAATCTATATTGCGATTCATACAAAAAACCGTAAATAGATTTTTATTTCTTATTTGGCGCAGCCTTTGTCAAAGCCATCCAAAAGAATCACAAACGATCGGTAAACCCCGAATTTGTCTCAAATATATATTTCTTACCGATAAAGATTTTAGATTTCATTGTTGTAAAAGTCGCTGAATAATACCGACAATAACATGCTGAGACGAAAAAAAGACTTCTTTCGACCTCATAAATGTGGCTCATCATTTTTTGAGAGGTTTTGAAATTTGAATATTTCAACTGTTTGGTGAAACATCAAATTCATAAATGAACTACGTTTATATTTCTAATTAGTTAAGATTACACATACACAGTAATTTTATTTATTTGATTTACACGTGGTCAAAAACCGATCCAAAATTTAATTCTTTGTCAGTCTGGGTCTCATTTTTTAAAGTACTGATTGATTTAAAGACAAACAGCACTTTACTAAAATAATACTTTCGTTGGTGTAGCCTCTGCAACTTGTGTTAACAATAATTTGAATGTTATGAATAAAAATGACTGAACCGTTATCTTGCCGTACATTTATCCAGTCAGAACAGTACTGGCAGTTAGTGATATAGTCACAGCAACCTACCTCATTGTACTGCTATGTTTATCATCTGACCATACGTCCCTATTCCTGTGTAGATGTAATACATTTCACTATAGCAGGTACTGAATTTTATACCTGAACTCACGTACATTTATAAAATGAGGTCATTAAATTTAGGGTGGCCGAAGTTTCACAGATTATTAGGTACTTGAAAACTTGTTACTGTTTACTGGAAAAAAACATTTTTAGCTGTGGATAAATGTGTGAAGAAATGAAGTAAGTAAAAGTAAAGACACTTCTTGAAAATAATTGTTTTATAACATGTTCAGTGTTTAATTTGAGCGAGACAGTAGCTTTTTGTGAGTTTAAAAATTTCCTTTTTGACTGCAGAGAAAACGTGTACATTTTCATTGGGAAATCAAATAGCCTAACCCCGTAGATTTATTCACAGGTAATTTCCCAACCTGACTAAAAATTGCACGTTATTGGTGCTGGGTTCTTTTTGAAAAAATGAATTCTGTGAGACCAAAAAAATACAAAATTAGTTTAAAAAATGTTCTATCATAATATGCACCTCATTATTAAGGCGTACAACAATAACGGAGTTCATGGCCATTGAGTGAAAAAATATATTTTAAATCATACGTTTATAATGCTGGAGCCTATATTCACAAGGATGTTGCTTAAATTGCGATATAAGATAGCTGACACAGTCAGTACTAAGTGCCTCTTCCTGAGCTTGTGTGCAACGTAGCAGATATGAGATGCAGACTTTGTACTCCTCCAACAACTGAAGAATAACGCTTGCTTTACACAAATTTATCTCGATTATGTTTTCTACCTCCCACGCTCAAAAGATTCACTTGCAAAACAGAGAAGGGTTCCAAATAACGATGGTTTTCGTATTACGTTTATTCAAACTCATGTGCTAGATTTGTTATTTACATTCATCTTTAGTCAAGCAGTACAGGATTATCAACATCATAACGCTTGATTTGAATAATCAAAACAATATTTTAATTTGCTGCATGGAAAACCAAGAGGATCTGTTGCTAAATAGTATTATCAAGTCGTCTTACTTTTTTGATGAACATGTGTTCAGGATTTAATACTAAGCCCCACGTGAGTCTGTGCCGAATTAATCAGCAGTCTCAGATTGTACCAAAGTTGAGCCCTGCGTTTCTGTACGCAGGGTATAATTCGCGGGGTGAACGTTCGTGGGATAAATGATCCCTTGCATAATACCCAGCTCGATACACGGGCTCTGAACGTGACTTCAGTCGCAGAGCGTGTTTTGAATAATTATTCTTGGCGAGCCAATCTCTGACAACAATCACGAAGACAATCCCTGGAACACGACTCTTCATGCGTGCATATGCAGCACATGGCTTGATTTTTGAGTAATGCCGGGATAAATTTCGTGTCAGTCACTGTGATCTATAATGCATTTTGTTAAATTATGCTACTTTCAAATGAACCCCTTTTGTCAGCTATTTGTAGAGTATTTTAACTCGTCGTCAAGAAGATATAGGTAGTATAAATTTAAGATAAAATATATAGTATAAGCAGTCTACCAGAATTCTAAGAGCGTCGACTAAGGGCGATTAATAGCAGTACTGACACTAAAGATTTCAACCAAAAAGGCGAAACATTTTCTCTACTACAACAGTTACTCACGAGCTAAATCAAAAGCCGGCAGTGCATTGCAGTGAAAGCAGCCCGTGAATTTTGTAGAGGCTGCACAGCGCAGCCAGCGGCCTATCTGTGAGAAGATCAAGCGCTTCATGCTACAGCAATACGCGTCTCGCAGATGCCAGCTTTGATTATCTCGCTCAGCATCGGATTATTGGAGGCCAGGCACCTGAAATTACAAAGATGGCCGCCCGACTCGTGCCAAGATAACAGCAACAAAAACATGTCGAAGGGGTTTCACAAATACACGCCGGAAACAGCGTTGCCTAGAATACAATACCATTTATCCTGAAGTTTGAAGTTGCTCCTACCTAAAACGTCACCAAATAGTGTTCTTTCTTTTCTCCGATAAATTGGAAATTTTTGTTATTTGTCTTATTTGAAAGATTCTGAAGACACATCCAAATGATGTAATGTATTGAAGACTCAAAATCCCATCGTAAAATTCTGCTGAGGTCGTACGAAAATTGACGGACCAACACGCCTAAAACTCGTTCTGAAGTTAGAATCAAGCTGATGTTGAGTTTCCTGATGTTGCATGCTCGATACTAACCTGCACTGTAGTTTAGTATCCTTCATTCAGCCTTACATGTACATTCGTTCATTAACTTCTGGTGATCAGAGCCAGCAACTAAGAATGTTTCCAAAAACATATCCGTGGTTAAATGAATGGCAGTTGTTTGTAAGCCTTGTTTTGCAGCTGATTACGATGATGCCTACACCAAACTTCTAGTTATGATGCGATGACGAGGTCAAACTGATCTATGATAGTTTGTAGAGCATTACAAATTGCAAAAACCCGACCTGAAGATACGAGTATACTGTCACAATGAAATATATACCTGATTTTATAAAGCGTTTACAGATCGAAATGAATGTTTATTGCAGTAGTTAACTACTAAAATAAAATTTCAACTTGAAAACCAGAGGAATAGTCGACTTTGTTTTGGTATGTTCGGTATCTTCACGTATCGTCAATATTATCAATATTTTTGGTCCTATAACATGAAACTTAGCTGATAAGTTAACTAATGAACAATTAATTTTTATTTACATCACTGAGGGTTATCAAAAGTTTAAACCAGTTATATACGGCTGAAACTCAAAAATATTTTGTCATTATTTTCGAACAAGAAACAATCGGATAACGTCTTCTTAGTTTGTCTGCAAGAATTTACCTGGACATGATTTAAGAAACACAGTTTCAGTAGAATAAAATTCTTCAAGCTTTTATTCTAACCAACAAGCGATCAGACAAGCCTTAGCCGTCCAGCTCTGCGATAAATTTACGACACCTGACATGCTAATTTTCCTAAATAAAAGAGACCTGTCAGAGTTGACGCTCCGAAGAACGATGAACCACAAGAGTACAGTAGTGAAATTGCTCTATTGAGAAAGATGGTTATCTTTATCAGACCATCCTATCCAGTAATGACCATGAATAAGAGATCCAAACTGTACCGAACACTTACTGTGAATAGCATCGTCTTAACCTGACCAGATGAAAAAGTTCGATTAGAATCAACACAGGTGCTATGAATTGGGATACGCATCCTAGTTTAAAGTCGTCGGGGAAATTCCAAGCCGGTTCGACGGGTTATGAACTGAAATCAATTAACATGGATCTAGAATAGCCCTACATAAAGTAAAATATTCAAAACTTGAAATTTATGTGACATTCCTTCTGTCTATGATACATGCTGTCGATGAAGATGAGGTGAAACGTCCCTCTATAGAGGAATTTTAACTTTATAATATATATTAGTGATTCGTATATATTTAGGTATATACGAAAGGGATTCGGACATACTCGTGATTGGTATAATTTGAGCGCGTACGAAAGTGTTTGGTACATATTAAGAGTTGGTAAATATTCGAGACGTACGGAAGCGCTTACCATATTAAAGTAACGGATGGACACTGTGCAGGAAGCCGAAAGCAGCCAGCAAACGTCCTGTATTACGCATGGAATGTACATACATGTGAGGAAAATTTCCCCAGTTTAGATCGAAAGTTGAGTTAAAGCATTCTAGTTTGGCTATTAGAAGTGACTGCATATCGAGCCACCATCGAATCGAGTTATTAACCTAATTATTGTTTTTGACTTTTCTTCGGACCCAGGAATATTCTACAAAATACATTTCTTAATTCAAATGCTAATATTAGAGATTTGATAGCATTGATTAAACATAAACCCAGAATTAACATAGCAACCGAAAAAAAGTTTCTATAACTGAAACAATAACATGCAAGCAGTTTTAATGCTTGATAATTTCTTTCAGTAGCATCGATAAATAAGGTGCAAAACAAAACATGTCATCACTTTTCTAAAGCAAAATTCCATTATGCTTCACGTGCCCTGAGGAGGATTATTTTGAAGAAGACTACGAACGTATTTATTGAAGGGTAAGCCCCTGATGTGGCCTGAGAACTTAGGGTACTTTATTGCCAGGTAATGCCACCAATTTCTAATGATCCGAGATGAACTAAGTGAAACAGTCTGGTAAATACCGTAAAACGGAGAAATGATTCATAAAATATATTGACCAAGAACAACATCATGCATAATTTTTTGTTCATGAAGCCCATAACACAATACTTGTATAATGTGCAGGCTGCATTAAAATAAATGTTACATCGAGAATAATTGGAATGCTACGAAATATATGAGTGCTATTACTCTACGACATGTCTTTCTCTAGTTGCTCCTCCCTGTTTGCTGGCAAACAGTCTTAAGAATTTCATCGAATATGAAAGCTATCTTCCCTTTTGTTCTTCTTTGTCGAAAGCTTCTATTATAAAACCGAATTTGCTGCACTTGCAAAGTACTCCTAGTGAAAGTGACTGGTAGCTAATTGTTCCCTCATTGTATCATACAAGTGCTCATTTCTTTTCATACCGCAGGATGTAAGAAATCTTCAAGATCGTCACTTCTTCTGTTACCTCAACGACAGAAGTTTGATCAGAAACTCCTGCTACTCCTTGACAATCTTCTGTGATCATTAATTGTTGTGATTTTTTCAAAAGCCGTAGTGTTAGGAGAAAACAATTCTTGGTTTGATGGTAATATCATATGAATAATTAGGCAGCTCCTCCATGGGCCTAAATAATCACTAGTCAATAAATCCTCATCTGCCACTTACCGGAAATCATAAGGGTCGTTCATACACATGCCTGTACAACGATACGCGAAAACGCACGTGCGTATAATAACACTTCTGAACAACTCCTCTGCCCACCTTATCACTAACCTCTCTTGGCTTAATCTCGCCTCTATCACTTGAGTGGCACATGATAGCCTCATGGTCTCACGCGATCATGGACGTGTTTGCGAGAACGACAAGTGCACGTATTCCCTTTGATTGTAATTAGAATCAGCACGCAGCGATATCTCTCATGTAGCCGTACTGTCCTTCCACAAACAAAAACCGCCAAGCAGCTTGGTGACGCGTTAGTGTGAATGATAAGGGAACTCAATGGTTCGGTACTTATAATAAATGACCAAGTTTTATCTTAATTATTGGTACTCGAAAGTCCCTAACAAAGATACACTCACTCGAGGTTGAGTGCGAGAGGCGATGCTGGTCGAGGTCAAAAGACGAAGATCATTTTCTTGTGTGCATCAAAGTTGTATACATTTTTGAAGAGCTGCATGCTCAGTTCATTTATGCCTCATCACTATGTGCTTGAGTCTTTAAAAGAGCATAACATTCGAAGACCTGCAATGACATTACTTAGTTTTTCCTCATGTTGATTATTTTTCTTCCCATTTAGAGAAACGCTTGCTTTTAATAAAAGCTTGTGAAGTATAGCTAAACATAGCCACCCGTTCTTGTATATTAAACCTTCTAATGGAGGTCATTCATGCATTTATTTACGCTGGAACGCTAATAATTGTCTAGGAATAAATAAACTAATATTTCGTGTGCAGCATTTAACAAATATAATTAGTAGATCATTGCTATGCAGTTACATATATCGAAATTACTGCTCATGTATGCAACAGCTGTCATTTGAATCGCTGACAATTAGTAGCAACAATCAATGAATATTGATAAAAATATTCAATAAATCAGCAATGAAACGCACTAGAAATTTCTGGACGAAATGGCGTGCCAAGTCACCCATTATCATTGTTACATCCACAAAATTGTGGCAGAATCGTTAACAGAAAAATAATAAAAACGTGTAAGTAAGAGAATTCTCACAGTTAAGAATTCAAGCAAAAACGAGAACTACCAAGCAAACGCGTGCCGGCATCAGTGGGACCAGCTGACAGCATCATAAACATAGTCTTGATTGTTAGTCCTACCGTGTAACAGCCATAAACATAGTCATGATTGTTAGTCCTACCGTGTAACAGCCATAAACATAGTCTTGATGATTAGTCCTACCGTGTAACATCCATAAACATAGTCTTGATGGTTAGTCCTACCGTGTAACAGCCATAAACATGGTCTTGATGGTTAGTCCTACCGTGTAACAGCCATAAACATAGTCTTGATGATTAGTCCTACCGTGTAACAGCCATAAACATAGTCTTGATGGTTAGTCCTACCGTGTAACAGCCATAAACATAGTCTTGATGGTTAGTCCTACCGTGTAACAGCCATAAACATAGTCTTGATGGTTAGTCCTACCGTGTAACAGTCATAGACATAGTCTTGATGATTAGTCCTACCGTGTAACAGTCATAAACATAGTCTTGATGGTTAGTCTTACCGTGTAACAATCATATACAATAGTTAGTCCTTCATGTATCAATTTTGACATGTAGGGAATAAATGAATGCACTCAAAAGCAAAAAAATAAGTGAAGCAGGAGTTGCTCTTCAAGCGAATGGAAATTTTGAGCAGAAACCGTTGGATGACAGATCAGCAAGTTAAGTGCAAAATTCACGTTCGTATTTTAGCTGCGATACTTGTTATGCCACCAGCGTCATCTGTGTGAGACAAATTCTATTGTCAATGTTATGATTTATCACAGTTTTCTTCGATCATGGCTAATTTTGCAAAATCATTTCAAGCTTCATAGCTGGAGAATCAGAATATGTAACAGGATATAGAAAAATAAATGTCGCTCTGAATGTACCAAATAAGGAACTCTAGAGAGAAAGATAAACACAATGTTTTTCAAAAGAATTGATAGCAGCTAAAGAGGAAAAAAGGAATGATAACACATTACAGAAAGAAACGAAACGAGTAGGTGAATTTTGTAGCATTTTGTTGTTGAAGATTTATTCTACTAAATATAAAATTATAATAAGCTACTGGTAACCAGGACTGCATTGTGAAGTAACAAATGTGTTCTATCACGTTGGACGATGTTCTGTATACATATCAAAGCATTAAAAATTTTAGCCCACTAACGTACCATTCTCACAGTAACCGAGAAATTAGACAAGAGTTCATATTTTTCTGCTAAGCAAATGTGAAGGTGTGAAAAATGCAGTTATTCTTCAGCTATCAATTACCTCGAATTGAGCTATATGCCTCACAACTGGCCGAAAGTTGAGCTCAGTTTCCGATAGACATTCATTCCAAATTAATTATAGCTCAATTATGGGTGAGATAATACAAATATTCCACGCATTACGCAAGAATTCTCTGATGTCACGCAATCGTTGTGAAATTTTCATTCATGACGCTTGCCAACGCTGATGACGCAACAGTTGCAGTCGTATTGATAATGCTGACGTTGCATGTCACCGTAAACTCAATGCCGTCAAGTCAATCCAATGAATAGTTTAGCTTCTTTTATTAAGAGCTTTATTTGAGTCATAACGTTTCAGTGCATTGATATTGAAAAATTCGTTGGCTTGTGTCTTCTATCATTTTGTATACACTCCAAACAAACTGTATGCTTATTTCACATGAACACTAACAAGTCGTTAGTCAACCACTTACCTGCAAGAACGTAATATAGAAGAACGTGATGTTTTGAACGAGCAATCTCGAGTTCCAAACCAAATGAATATTTTTAAAAGAGTTTTCTAAAATAAATGACAGAGAATCATTATTTTTAGTCTATCCTGATAAGGAATTATTCAATCATCCTTTAGTCTATAGATAACATTACCATGTATTAATAATTCAAAATTTACCTATAAGGAAGCGCATATATTTTTAATTCACCGATTTAATTCCAATATTCCAATCAAACTGAAACTTCTAAAACCATATTCACTTTTCATTACTTTATATTATAATACTGTGGCCTTTTGACAAGAACATCGAAGTTCGATCATCAAACAGCTTAGATATTAGCTCTGCGCGGTGTACCAATTTTCAAGTGCGATTACGGTACTCAAAATTAGTACAGTTGTACTTTGTTTTGGTAGCTCGATCCATTTCTGCATCACAGTAACTAGAGAAACTTTCAAAACCATTCAAGTTTAAGAAAATAATTAAATCTCCAGAGGTTATGTCATGGCCTCTGAAGCTGAAGACGACCCTGATAGACAACAATTTTATCAGTTACACCAATCCGAACGATATGCGTATTGCAGCAGGAACTTGCGTGACTCAATAAATTTTTTGTCTTTTAGCCAGGTAAAAAGAATCAATTCATTGCTATTTTGAGCTCTGTCCTTTGATGCCAATGACGCACTCACAAGAAAAGAAATTAGTAAGACTGTTCGCGAAATTCAAAGAAAATTACGCAACATGTTCGATCACTGTTTCCTTCTCTTAGTGACGATGATAGTTCAATTACACAACCTGATTCCATTTCCCTTCTTTTAAAATGAAGCATAAATATAACCCACACTCTGTGCATGATTCTTAAAAACAACTTTACCTTTTTCATTGCAAACCGCTTTTTGAACTTGTATAGCTGCAGCTCAAGCTACATTTCATTTACCTGATGACTCTAGCTTCTCATAACTTACCGGCCTCCGCATAACTTACTTGTCTTGTTTAAAATGAAGTATATGCCTTCACAATTACATCCACGTGCCCATCAAACGACATCGTACAGCCTTCGTTCTAAAACCTAACATGAGGCGGAAACTGAGTCACTCAACTCATTTCCTCTTCAGTAATAAACTCTAATACTGCGGTCTACTTCCTCCATCGCACTCTTCTGTTTTTATGAATAGTGAGCTTAAAGTTATTCTAAACTTGCCACAAACTGCCTTTATCAACTCTTCTTTATTTTTTTGAAATCTCGGACAGTTCTGAACTCAGTCACTAATTTTACAATACACCTTTTTTCCCCCATACATGCCGCGTATAATTTTTGAGGCAATTTCACGCACTTAACTGACTAATTTCATTATGAAAGTTTCCAATTCTGTTATAGGTAGGTATATTCCTGATTGTTTTCTATACATATTTCACGATCCGCACTACATATTCAGTTCCTTTGGAAATAACTAAATTCAAGTTGATTTTTTCTGCCTTAGTAATGGATTATGCAGAAGTCTTATACATATTGTAAGTCTCATACCCGCCACAGGCAAAACAAATATTGAAGAAACTCCCAAACTACAACAACTCCGATAAGACCACATTTGCATCGCGTTTGTACACACGGCAGTCTTGATAGGACCAGTCAACCATCCTCAGTAGAAATCTTACAATGCAGAACCATTCAGTTCTAATGTACTTCAGTATTGTATTATTCTTGAAGATTATTTTCAATTTGTAGCAAATTAGTTACTGACACCTGGGAGTCATATAATATTTACAACGTCATATGTAAGTTGTACACTGGTGAGCTGTTAGTCCAGATTATCATTAAGACCTAATTACGTAGTGATTGTACCTCGCGTGAACACGGTAGTTATGATACCGCATACTGCTCTTGTGTCATTCATGTCGCTCGCCGGCACTTCAGCATTGCAGGCCAGGAGGCGCAATTAAAATATCACTATTTAGGACGTACTACAGAAAGATTCTTGCAACGGTGAAAAATTCCACTATATACCGTAATACATACACTATACACAGTTTGTTGCTTGTTTGCTTGCATAGTCCGCCTCTCTATCACGCTCTTCGGTATATAATATAATATATAATTCGGTAGCGTATATATGTATTGTAAGCATTGTATTGTGGATACCAAAGGCACATCCTTCAATGTGGAAACTCCGTAAAGCCCGCGTCCACTGGTAAATCAAACGAAAAATTTCAGTTAAAAACACCCGAATTTTCACGTGTGGGTCTACTAGTCTACATATATAATCGACTATGTATCTCCATATCTCTCTCTCTCTGTATTTCCTGCGTTCCCTGGTGTAATGCTATAGGGTAGAACTCGAAAAAAATGCTCAATTCTTCCTGGAAACCCGTCTGAGCTGCAAATTTTGAAACCTTGAGATGAAGACACTGCACTTACTAGTCTAAATTTGTACAAACTTGTCCTCTTTTCATATTTAATTTCCTCGCTGGAATCTGTAAAGAGAAAATTTGGAGCTCCGTTCAGTACGGAAATTCTCGTATTGAACTCCGTAGACTAAAATAAGATAAGTTTGGCCTTGAAAAAGAAAAATGTTTAAAATATTTTCTTTTCATCATTTTGCATGCACTGTATTTATGTTAAATACAGATAGTTAATGAAAATACTAGGAATAAATTTACCCTCATTAATTTGTTGAACGAAGGGAAATTCCATGAATTTAAAGAAAGTTATTCATTTTCTCTGCACACTCATTAGAGACACGACGCGTGGCTGTGTGGCCTTGCGGACACCCGCTACAGCGCGTGTGTCCTGCAGGCTGCTGCTGCAGCTCTGCGTCATCAGCAGCACAACATTACAACGACTGAACGCTTGAACAAATCAAGTGCCACACTGCTACCTAATAAGTATTCACGCAACATTGACCAGTGAACGCACAAGTGCGCTTTATAGTATTACGGCTGAAGCTTAGCAGGCGAAATTGAACACGTTCCTTTGTCCAGCATGAGTTCTGCATGTACGGTTAATAATAGCTCTACAGGCATTCAATTTAACCAATTTTCGTTACGTTTTTATGACAACGTCAGGACTGTCAGAAATGATGTCGAAAACTCTGGTCATCAACCTACCTAGCTCTCTGAGTAACCTGGAATGTTAAGCAGAAAAAAGGATTTCTTAAGAATTCAAAACTCAAGTAAACTTAATGAGCTCTTCTCAGAGTATTGTCAGCCAATTGTGCTGCACTCCAAGATAATCCATGAAAAATAAACTCAGTGTTGTATCATCATCTTGATCTTGCAGGGTGAACATGGTTCACAGTCGCCTGTACGTTACCAGTATTGTACAGGGAGGCTGCCGTACATTACCAGTATTGTACAGGGAGGCTGCCGTACGTTACTAGTATTGTACAGGGAGGCTGCCGTACATTGTCAGTGTTGTACAGAGAGGTTGCCGTACATTACCAGTGTAGTACAGGGTGGTTGCCGTGCATTACCAGTGTTGTACAGGGAGGCTGCCGTGCATTACCAGTGTTGTACAGGGAGGTTGCCATACATTACTAGTGTTGTACAAGAAGGCTGCCGTCAGCTGAAGGGCGTGAACATCATCAACGTGTGGCACGCGATGCTGCCTGCGTGGAAGAAGATGAATTTAATTCTTAGATAAAATGGTTTGTTCTCTATGGAATAGGGCATGATGCACGTACGAAAAATTTCGAAACTCAAAGAATTTTCCCTAAATGTTTAATAGACTTTAAATTTCGTGTGTTTTTTAGTTGTGTCCTAGTGATTGTGCATTCAATAACCTGGTTAAATAAATGATAAGATTTTCATCACAAAAATATAGCTGAAACTAACTGTTCATATGCTTTAGCTAGCGTCAGTTTTCTAAGAAAATATCAGGCCACAGCAGATCTGTCGAAACTACAAAAAAAGCACAGATCTCGCACCTCACATCGGTGGAAATCAATAGATACCAGCTGGCTTGTTGCAGTTACAGTCTTGAAGTGGATTTTATTTGTAAACTGAGCATAATTACTGGGACAGTTGAGGGAATTTTCTATCAGGGTACAGGGAATCGTCTGTGCGTTTACACCTTGCTTGCACACTCAATGCTGAATATTCGATAATCGAGTACATGCAGTGAGTTTTGGAACCCGGTATTCGCAGGGCTCGAAGCAATTTCTTATTTCGTAATTTTAAAACGGCAATGGATCTTGACGGATCCTGAATTTCATTAATTTCGGAATCACATGCAATTGCACGTGAATTATGTCTGGTGCTATCACGAACTTTCCCTTGAAACAAATCCCTTGAGACGATTCGTTTGCATCAAATCAAGCTCAAAAAGAAGAATTTATTCCGTTGAATAAGGAGTAAATCATGACGATCAAGACGGAGATAAAGTCGACTGCGCGGTGCTCAGCGATTTCAAAACTCTCATGTTCGAAAGAAAAGGTTTTGGGCTGACAAAAAGAATAGTTACTCTACTAAATTTACTGTTCGTATCAAACTTTATCTTTATTGAATGAGTAATTTATGGATTCGATCACATTTGTACTTCCAGATTTATATTTATCAGTGTAAGGAATTAAATGAAAGAAACACACATATACATCAAAAGAAAATGAAAAGGAAAAATGAATTATTTTCTTTGCTTCATCCTAGCATGGAGCAAGTCACATAAATATGCTAAGATATTCATATACTGTATTTGTGCTCGATAATGTTCGTAGTAACTGTATAGCCTTCATTTTTAGACCTCAAAATGTCTTACGGTTATGTGTGTGATGCAAGAAACAACTGTCACAGCAGACACTACGTTATGTTCTCAATAATTGCATAAAACAGCTCTTTATTTTGTAACTGTCCGTTTTAGATTGAAAAACTAAGCCCAATTATGATTCAGTGTTACGTGATGCTAAATAAACTTAGAAATGTTGCGTTTGTGCACTACATGTAAAATCAAATACACTCACGCCTAATTTTTTAATTCATGATGAGCGTGTAATTTAACAGAAAAAATTAGGTGGTAATTTTTTAAAACATTCGTGTGAAGCCCCCTGTCAAAAAATTAGTAAAATCTATGCACGACAATTTAATACAAAAAATAAGCATAAAAAAAGGGATTTGAAGTACTTCCGATCTAACTAAATATTTGTGGAGCATCCTGAAACAAGGATCCACAGATAACATAAAAAACACGAATATATGATAAATTTATTTTTCATGCGGTAATACTTTTCTTATAGCCCTAGTGTACCACGTATTCAATGGCCTGAGCTTGATCTTAGAGCTCGTAGACTGTGGTCCTGTCGTTACTTATACACCGATTTCTTCAGTCATTCAGGCGCGTGTGGTCGGAACTTTCTTGAGCTTTGAAAGTCTCGACTGGTTGATGTATTTATTGGATGGAGGTCTTACAGAAGCGAGACAGAAGTCCGCTCAATGGTTCCTCTTAAAATACTTACGGGGAGCAGCATGAATGACCTACACAGCCTGGTAGGCCTAAACTGCCGGCATAGAGAACCCTTCATGGCAAAATTTATACGAGAACTTTTTATTGCCTTGCAATGAGAAAGAGAGATCTTAAATATAAATATATCGATGCATTTTGGACAATCGTGAAACACTGCAGTGGGAGGAAGAAAGTAGCAAAAATCAAGAGGCAACAATTTTTTTTTCGGGACAAATAACAACATAACTACGAGTAGGCAATCCCAGAATAACCACCTTCATCAAATAATGTTTTGTTTTGGTGCACAGAAACCACTCATTTGCACACTTTTTCCCGTACTGCTTTTTCGTTATTTTATTTATGTTCATGTAATGTACATAAATGTACATCAATAAATACACAGTATAGATCATAAACCATGCACGATATATACAAGCCTAGGATTTTGAAAGAATAGTATATAATTAAGACAACACACATTCTGAAGAAAGTATAGAACATATGGGTATCCTCTATTATTGTAATTTTATATTTTCGATTTATTTTCGACGAATTCAATTGCAATTCACATGAAGGATGATTAGGCTAGCGTTCCAAAATATTTTTGAAATAAATAAAGTTATTGAATTTATATCGAGCATAAATTATGTTTGGAGCACTAGAACACAAACCACATTATCTTTCCTAAAGTAGTCCCTGCCTTAGATCAGAAAACCGGAAATAACTGTTAGCACTAGAAAATGACACAGAATGTAAAACAGAAGACTAGCATCCGACTGATATGCAGGCATGCTTGCAGGCATTAATCGTTGGCATGCTTCCGACAAAATTCGCTCGGAAACGACGTGACCTTTAATTAAATTTAATTTCAACATCGAGTCAAATACCCTAGCCGGAAGTTCTTACCCAACTGCGGTAAATGACACAACCAGGCATCACGATTTGGTTCTGGTAATGCTTCTATAAAATAGTCATACAAAATTGAAATTTTTCTTCAATTGACATATCTAGAAAATCACATTGGTAGGTGGTATGAATTGCTAAACCTTGACGTGAAAATATTTTAATTATATAATAGAAAGGTAAATAAATGGTAATAATAATTATGCAAGAATACAGTATTTTAGCACACGTACTTTGAGTTACCTGAAGGCCTGGTAAGAAACATGTAGTTTTCAGTTGATAATAATCGTGGCTTACACTCATTCCCCAAATTAGTCATAGAAAACCTTAAATTAAGTTTGAAAAGTACGGTATTCAAAGTATGAAAGTTTACTAACTCCCTACTTGCATAGATAAAATATGAATCATTCTCATGCATACTGCGTGAAAACGATGTGAATAATACTATTTCTGTGCGTGTAGAAATATTAAAACTTATACGCCAGAGAAAAGTTAGTGTATAATTCCATAGAAAGCTTCTTCTCCTTATCTATTTTTACAAATCGAATTGGCTAAACGATGTTTACAAGCAGTTGTCATGACAAATTTGGAACAATTCGTTGTAAGACCAGCACAGAAGCTGCATTAAACAATTCATAACATATACTGTATAAATCATTCATGAAAAATTACAACTTCAACTAAATAACTTAGGTTTTTCAAGAAAGAATTTGAGATCGGACTGAATGTGCACAAAAAGTTTTGTGAATTGAGCTGGGCGGAAGTATTAGTAAAAGGAGCACATAAAGTTGAGGGAAGTGTTCTCGAGGAGGACAGGAGACCATGTGAGTTGTTTGATGGCTCTTTCAACAAACCCATCAAGAAAGAAGCAAACATTTTATGAAAGCTTTGGCAAACACCACCACTGGCAATGAAAAGTCGTCTTTCAAATGGAAACGTCAGTAAGTCGATCGAAATGAAGATGGACCAGTAGAGAGATGAGAAGCCGTCAGACTTTGCGCAGCTGAGCGACAAACGAAGTATCCGTGTGTCATGAGACGTATGTAAAAAATATTCTAAAATAACTGTTGCAAGTTACACAATTGTAATGAGGTTTTATTTAAAGTGCAAGTTAAAATATCACTTGCCTCTGTTATAATACTGCAGTTTCATTCATAAATCAGTAACAAGTCTATGAAATACTGACAATTGTCTATTAAATGAATAAAATACATAATTTGTGTCAATAATCGAAATTAGATATGATCAATGCTCAGCTGTATAGCATAAAAATTCAACTCAATTTCAGTTAAATCTATTGCAAAATATTTTCTTAATATAAAGGACCAATGAAATTTTAATAAGTTTGTAAGGTACAAATTGGTATGTTTTTCTTCTATAGAGATAGTTTTTATGATCTGCAAGGGGGCTAAAATAAAAATTTAATAAGCAGTTCACTTGTAGAATGGCAATTCTACCACATCTGAAGTGACATGTCTACAGGCCAGTTAGCTACTCTAGCTCACATGAATTTTACTGCCCACATTCCCAATTCTGCTAAACGATTCTTGAACAAAGTTCTATCATGGAAAGCAAAAAAAAAAACACGATGAGGCACTAGACTATTTGTGAGTACATTTTCCTGTTTTTTTTTATGCATGTGTACATTTGAAACTTACGTGAGAACGATGATAACAGTCATCAATACGTATGACAACTTGTATTTGTTAGACACAATACGCGTGTCATCTTCGTTTTTCCTTATGCCATTTTTAAATTATGAATTTTACTGATTTTAATTTCCCTAATATCTGTGTTCTACTTTTAAAATAAGTTTCTTCTAGATTTCGTGCATACTCACACTTTTCTCCGAAAAATTTAAGGCAAAATGTACAGACAACAACAAAAATGTTGCGAGAGTAAATGCTAAAAAAATAGATGTCGCTTATCAAAATTCTCGAAGTTAGATTTAACAGTACTGTTATAGGGATCGGCTGATATAGAAGTAAAGTTTTTCCGAATCTCAGATTACTTGGGCATTCTTTCTCGGATATTTAAGCTACGACTTACCAGTTTCACGCTCATGTTATGAGGTATAGAGTGGACTTGTTGCTGAAGCGACGCAGCGTGGCAATGAAGCGTGTCGGCAGAAGCTAATGGTGTTTGTGTAACGCGCTGCTAATGCGACTTCACTACCGTCCGCCAGGGCAGCGCTCCACACGCACGATCTCACCATTGACAGAGCCATCATTCGAATTTTTGCGATCAGTTCTTTGATTGTGTTCGCAAGACGAGCAAAAGTCCTTCCTCAAAAGATCAATTTTTACTAATGGAAGTTCCCTTTAATTGCGTCTTTCCTGTGAGGCTTGGTCGGTCAGCCGTGGAGGTTTGCTGATGAATAAATCGCTACGATGACTTTCAATAATTTGGCGTTTATAGAACTCGAAAGAGATTTCTAATACCCACCACGTCGATGGCTCATTTGTTGAAAAATGCTTTCAAAAAATACGATCATGATCACAGAGAACGGTGATGTTTCGTGCTGGGAATGTTCATTTTACATGCATTGTGTGATAGGAACATATTTTGGTTCAATGAGCATAATTTTACGAAATATATTTATTGTTCCGGGTAGAGATCCATGCATCCATGCATAATAGATTATCAGAGTTTATACCACCATATATATATATAATTTTCATGGAAAACGTATTCGCGTATTTAGTGCCAGATTGGAAAAAATTAAGAAAAAAAACTGTTCATACTGTATAGACTTCTCGAGCAACTGATGCCATATTATATCCACTATTTTCAAATTATTTTCGAAAGAATAGTTTTCCAAGATGGTAACTTCCGCTTAAAAATTTGATCGTGAACGAAAACATTTCTGCTCTTCTCTTTAGTGACAGTGGAGACGCACCTCACTTTCCAAGTGCACTTGATGATGACACTTGGATGATGACACTTGTATAATCGAGACATATTGGCAGCTGATGGTGACAAGGACAGTGCATCAACGTAGATGTCAGGTAATCAGAGGACGCGCTCTCATTGGAGTAATTCTGGAAGGCCTTTTGGACACCTTGACGGAGGGTCAATTAATGAGGTACAGTCCCCTCGCTTTGCTGCTTCACTTCTCTCCAAACATTAGGATTTCCTATCCAATTTTGTAGTATGGTAAAGTATGTCCGTGTCATAAAGTTCATTTACTCGGTTAAGAATTATTTTTATTTTTATTTAGTAATATGTTGGATAAATGTTCTACGAACATAGATTCTTATGCCGGCAGCCACGAAGAGCCAGGACTGCGCTCTCACGGTGTGCGTGTGGTCCTACAGTCGGTAGACTGAGCTGTAAATTACTCTTATCAATACACATGAAGACCTAAACGAAGACTGTGATAGCATCAATTCAAGCCTCGTGCACTACGCACGGTGTAAAATAAATTTGAAAGCTGTTATAGTCAGAAGTTATTAATTAATCAATGACCCTCAATCATATAGTAGAAAATGACAATAACCTCGAAACTTATAGAAGCTATTCAATTTAAGATACTTACGGAGAGGAACATCATGAATTCTTTTCATATTGTTTCAAATGTCTTGGTGAAAGATGAACGTAAAAGAAATAGCATCTTTTTATGGTAACTGCCCTTAATTTCTACTTCTGTGCACAGGGAGGTGACAAATATCCCCCGGTCTTCAATTACTGAGGCGCACAGACTTCTGCTGTCCAGTCTAATTGTTTTGAAATGAGACCTTTTGAGAAGAAAATTATGCTGCAATATCATTTTTCATTCAAAAAATGACACTTGCAAAACGCTGAAGAGCTTTTTTGACAGAACAACGAGAATCAACAAATCAACTTGCATGGCTTTCGGTCTCGTGAGCAAGATGTTCCAGGCTGCTATGAAGGTTGGTTTGCGTCACGGTCACGTTGTAGGCTGCCCCCCACATTAAGGAGAATTGCCTCAGGTTATTGGAAGGATGTTCTGGTGAATTGTACAGCTCTCTGACTGATGGACCTAAGTTTCATGAGCCATGCAATGACAAACAGGTAACGATTTTACAATTATTTTCAGGGAAATAAAGTCTTATTCTGAAAATATCAGTGAGCTGTGTTCTGTATTTTACTACATCGAATTAGAAAAATAGCCTTCCAATTAACAAAAAATGGTTTGCTCGAATGCGATTTTTCAACACTAGTTTATTTAAATGAATATCACTAATCAAGTCGCCCTCCCAGTCTTCAAACGGCTGCATAAAAGTTCATAATTCGATGAAGTTATTTCTTTATTTAGAATTATACTATTTATCAAAAAAAGTAGTGAAAGTACTCTATTTTTTAACCTTAATTTTCTATGTTTCTTTTTCTTCCTGTGTCAGTTACTCTAAATCAGTATTTCAACATTTTTCAGCGTTTCATTTTTTTAGTTGCATAATTGGTACAAGCAACACACTATCTATCTTTTAATAGTTACTATTTTTACATAATTATAACATATAAGATGGTTCATCACACCAAATTTTAGAAAATTATTAAGAAAAAACTATGAAGATATACACGATAGAAAAGATCTTAAAGTTTTGTTAATTAATTCATTTAAGTAACTGTGTTCTAAATACTTACTTAATCAATTTTTGAAAGCTTAATTGATTTTTTAATAATTTCAACTAATTCAATCAGTTTTCTAAAATGAGGGCGTTATTATGATCCATCCTGTGTATGACTCTATGAGTGCTAAATAATTTGAAGCTACTCTGAATCCGTCACTGATAGTTTAGGATTTATTTTATTGCTTAATTTCTCTTCGCAATAAAATCATCACTTGACCATAAAAGCTTGACTGAAAACAATATAAGTAGATTATAATGTAGATCGTAATCATCATTGATACATACCATAAATTAATTTCAGATTGGTATGCTTTTTTCAACCGAACCATCCCAATAGAGTCGAAATGTGACAAACTTTTTACTTTTTACAAAGCTCACCACGAATGACCATTCACATACATATAAGTTGTCAGACACCCAAGAATGCACTCACAAGATAAGTGCACTTGAGCGTTCATAGCATGCAAGATATTTGTAAGCACTTCGTCATAACAGGTCACGACCCTCAAGTCACTAGTTTCATGTCCACGACACTTAAACCAATATTTAAGCCCGTGCTCTAAACACTTTTTTACGCGTGTTATAACCCTGACGCCATAATATATCTGGATTTTTTAGATGTTCGTTGAAGTAAAAGCATTTATTGATACCCCTGTGACTTCTCTTGAACAGTTTCCTCCTCGCTATCAAGCGAGTAGCTCTACATCACCCATTTATTTTCTCTTCCATCCTTACTTCACATAGCTGATACACTGCCTATGAGGAGTCAGTGCATTCAGAATCAGCATGGTTCATTATTTAACGAAATTAATGTTAACATAAATTTTCCCATTCTTAATTGATTTCAGTACAAAATAGGACGTAGTAAGTGAATAGAAACAATACACATAATATATGAATCATATACGTACATATTTCGAATGGATCTCTAAGTCAAGATTCATCCCCCTAGCATTGTCATCTCTATTGGATTCATTTGACTGCCTTTATATAAAGTTACCAAGTTACGTATGGAAAACTCATTCCAGCACACACGATAATGTGGAAAACAGTTGTGAAAAACTAGTATCTGATAGAGATATATTTTTTCTTATTATGCAACGGTTTTGGGAATGACGGCAATGTTGCAATGTTAACAATGGATATTTCCTCCATACAAAACTGGTACCGTCATATTGGGTTCTGTTTCCTTCCCGAGGGTTTTTACGGTCAAGGTTATGCCTTAATTGCAGTACTTATCGAAGGATGGCTTCCATTTATGGCTCTTTAATACAATGCTGAGCTAAAAACATTTCCTGACAGGCGTACGTCAACTGAGTCGAAAGTTGAACAAAAACTCATCTTAACTGAAACAAGCACCGTTATTCAGGAGAAACTAGGACTAGACTTCTCCGAAAGAAGACCCTATGTCGCAACAACTTGTCTTGCGTTACTCCACGATTCAAGGAAAGGTGATAGTAAGGCAGCGATGGGACACACGTAGTCGAGTTTGCCGTCACCATTTACATCTGTTGATCTAACGCGGTCGGAAACGCAAGATGGGCTGATTTTCATCATCATCGAGAGTTCTTACCGCATGTGAGGACCAATTTCCACGCTTTTGAATTCTTTTCCTTATAAACAATACATATTTTTCTCCAGCTGTTGGCGATTACAGCATTTTAGACTGCCAAAAGAAATGTGAATACACGTTTTTGAGGCAATGTATCTTGGTAGAAACCCGTTTTTACTAATGCAGACAACTGACATTATTGTTAATATTTTATTGTATTCATACTTGGCTTCTGTCATCCTTGTACACTTTTTGATTATTTGTTGGACGACGTTGGTTTCCATTCTATTTTTTCTATCAGTACGAATGCATTCGCTTCTATTATGTACCTTGAAATTTTATTCTAATTCATCTTGGCTTAAAATCAATTTATGAAAGGTTTCAGTTTTTCGTTTTTTCAGTATTTTATCACAACCATAGAATTAAATGCACTTGTTTGTGTATAGTGAAGTGATTTAAAAAATTTACTATTTTGATTAAGAAATTCTGTTTATTCCTCTATTTGATTTGGATATCATACTGAGGCTATCGTATATAATTTACTTCGTTTCTCATTTTCAAACAAAATTGCATGGTGAAAGCTTAGATTTGATTGCAAACTTCGTTAACATACAATCTGTTAGTCAAATATAAAGAGCCAAAATTTGAGTTGCAGAACAATTTTTTCTAAAAATTATTATAAATTGTCAATGTAAAAATATTTATGATTCTTATATCCATTATCTCAATTTGTGAATTAGGGCCCAAGAGGGGCCTTGTCAAGTATAAGAGACTGAATGTTATGTTTGACTCATCAATAATACCAGCTTGGTCGACTGGTGAGCGAATCTGCTTGCGAGCGGAAAGACCCGGGTTCGAATCCCGCTGCCGACATGGTTGACGCGGCTAGAAATACGGCATGGGACTTGGGTAAACAACCGAATAATTATCGAAGTAATTATCCGACCCAAGAATGGGCCAGAAGGTTCGTTCCTATAGCCTCATTCTATTCTATTCTAATATTGATGACAGCTACTGCTGACCTGAAAACAATTCTTGAACCCCTCTCATCCCCCGGCATCTTGGCATTCCCTGGATACACGCACAGATGTTGAAAATAAAATTTGCCATCTTATCAAGAGCGTCGGAATCATTTGACATTGAAAATGAAGTATGAAGCTTAGAAAAGTTAAGCCAATGAATAAAGCATCTTTGTTCTAATGCTGATGAAGGTGCTAGTAAGCCATAAATTTTACGTATTATATGCATCACATAATTTTGTAAATGTGTAGGAATCAAAACCATACATTTTTTGCCCTGATATTTCATACGCAAGTGAATATACATATATTCATATCACAAACACACAGCACAAAATGAAGAAGTGTGCAACAAGTTTTGCTTTGAAGAAGTTAACTTAATAAATACTGGCATATATATACATATATATATGTAATTACTTTTCTGTGTTCGATTTCAGCAAATTTAGCAACCTACTCTGATCAATAATCTCTTTTTCATCACCTTTAGAAGTGCAAACACTTCATTTTATTCTTTATTAATCTCGATTTCTCCAAAAATTTATTGGTGGTTTTACCTGTAAATATCATACACTTTTCAGTAAACTTATATTTCTCTAAAGTTCCTTTCCCATATCATGCAACTGTTACTTAACTTCAATTAGTTTTGACTGTTAGCTATTATTTGTTCGGTTAAATACTGAAGAATTACAGGAAATAGTTTCAATGCATTGGGATTACAATCCATCTTTAGAAACTAAACAGCTAATTAATTCCTTTTAATGTAAGATCAAAACAATACTATGTAAGTACAGTTACCATGATGACTCTTGTTTGTGTTCGAACGCTTCAAAATTTTCATGCATCTAAGAATCAGGGATGGTTTTTTCGTAAAACAGATGAATGAATCATGTGCAAGAGATATTGTAATGTTTGACAGTGTGAAATGCATCAGCACAATCTTGAGCAGTGACACCTTTAGCCTCACTTCCTGGGTCAACAAGATAATGTGTCGACTTTATTGATGATCCCTCTTGTACTGCTCGCTTGTATTTCTCAGAGCTTGCACGTGACTGAAAATCACTAACACCCTTTTGTGTCAGCGAGACTAATGTTCCTGACTTGTTCAACAGAGACTCATCTTGCCATTTATTCCTGCCTTTTTTGAAACACGGAAATTTGCGTCTCATCTCTGTGTTGAATTTTTTATTTATTTTTGACATATTTTGTGAGGGGCAAGTCTGTAGTGACATCAAATGATCACCAACGAACAAAATTCATCCAAACTGTTCGTAATTGAAGCTGATTAAAGACTGCCAGACGAGTCACGATATCAAACGATGGGATCAGTCATACAAGACTGATACAAATATAACAGATTAATCCTTAAATGAAACCAAACTAAAGCAGCTGCCGCCTGGCAAACCTCTCCCTCTCTCATACCATTCCAACATACAGACTTAATAATTGTGCAATGCACGATTGATGGAAGTTGATATTTAAGATACTTGAGGAATCCAAAAACTTGCCCGAATAGAAATTTTGATATCTTAATCACAAACATCTTAGGGAAAATCCTGATGAACCCTACAGCGAGTCTGATTCAAGTCAAAGTCGTTCCTTTCGGAGGACTCAGACCAAATTCAATTGAAAATAACTTCAAGGACAGTTGCTGGAGGCGGAGCCAAGGATTCAGAATGATGCTCTGTTCCCCATGTTATTCTGAACTAAGAAAATGTTTTGGCTTCGGCAAATTAACTGGTCTGCAAAGGGTGCTCCAAGCTTCCATTTGGGGTATTTCGTTGGAGACTATTAATTAATGCGTCTGCCGTTGGGAAAAATGAGGACAAATGAGTATAAGTTTCTCTTCAACGAATTAACGAGACTTTGAGTCCTGCCTCGACAGAAAACAAAGAGCTAAGAACTATGAGGCTATGAATAATAAACAAAAAATGAACCTTGAAACTGAGTAGCCAGCATAGAACATAACGAGCACGGGTGCGTGTGATCTTCGGACTACGATCAACCAACTTTAACTCCAAAGCTATTGATGCAAGTCATAAAAAGAGAACTTCATGCAACAGTTTCTGTTACATCAATTTATCAGGAGAGCTATCATGGCCAAAGATTATACTTCTATCAAATATGTGGTTTATTTTAATGCAAAGTTGACTGAGGTGGTCCACGAGGCGTAATGGGCACAGCTATGAAAAGCGCGGATATTTTGTAAGCCGGACATGTGCCCCGCTGGCGGGCAAACACGCGTCCGTCACATCGTCCGCTCTTATTCATCTTCGTTCAAATCGGTTCGTTGCAATCAACTATCATATATTGCAAGAGTTTCTTACAGGAAGGACACTAGTTTTCATCAATGTGTCACACTTCTTCACATATTGCATCTATTTCTATGAACAAACCTGTTTTATCTTATTATTTCATAATATTTAATTCCCAACGTAGGCAAATTATAGTGAACGAAAGAAGTGATACCTAGTCGCGTGTGGAAACCAAGAAGCAGCTACCTATTTTCGTTCATCATCGTTCAGTTCAATCTGGGAACATTTTAGTTATTTACAGAAAGAATTTAAAAATTCATTGAACTCAAGCAACTAGAATGTTTAGAACACATTAAAAATATGTATTTTCAGATGAATTTTCAATCTATTTAATTGTAGTTAGCACCTATTGAAGCTGTTATGAGAACTATAAGATCTGAACTCGCACGAAAATAAACGAAAGAAGGTAATGCCATGATCTTCGTTCGGGGCTTGGTGGTTGAGTCCGCGACTTGGTAGCGTGGGAACGATGAAGCTCGTGTCTTCCCAACCCACGTTACGCTTCTTTATAACTGCCTCCACAGAGCTTCTGTTTCTGCTCAAGCTCCTGCACTCACGCCCCTCCTATTACAGACACTCTTAGTCATCATTTTGTCAGACATTTTTTCTGAAAGTATGGTAATGATCACATAGACTTGGGTGGCGGACTGGATTGGGACCGTTGTTTGCGAACGGCTGCCCACCAACACTTGTTTGTCAGAATGCAAAACTTTAAAGGGCAGGTGCTATAGAAAGCGTGAAATTGTACAGGATTATCTAATCGTTCGTGCTTACGAGCATGAAGAACGCTGGTAATTAGTGCAAATTTTGAATTGCTCAACGGGAGTGAACATGTTGCAAGGAATTAAGTAAACTATGTATTTTAACCTAAAATCAATTTTTTTCTATTCGTAAATTACTGATGTAACAGTACTAGAAACGTACAGCAACATTTCTGTATTTATTGTTTTGTGTTTTGAAGAGGGTGTGAATTTGTAAATTTTTTTACCTTAGCAACTGCGGGTACACCGTCTTCAACCTGTGAGTAAAATTACTCTAGGAAAGAAATATTACTGGAACCGAGCTTAACCCTGCGACAACGAAGTGGGCCTGAGAGGCCCAGTGTTAAAATTAATAAGCCCGTAAATTGTTATTAAATAATTTTTAGAAATTTAAAGTCTATGACTTTAATAAAAGGCTTAATTTAATAAAATAATTGAAGTCATTAAATAATTGAAAAGGGGCTGGGCCTCATAGCCCTACCTAGTCTCCGATGCTGCTTATTTTTATCCTTCGTTCCAGGGTTAAACATTCAAACAAAAAATCGTTAGAAACTAGAGTTAATAATAAAAAACTTCAGGACACACGAGTTCCTAAATATCTGTCCAATTAAAATGATCAGAATCCAGAATCAGTTGTCCGGAAATACTGCCTCTGCTAGCACTGCGAACACATTCAAAAATCGGCTTGATCAATGTTGGATGACGAACTTCCAGCATTCCAAAGTACTGGTTCGAAGTGTGATAGAAAAACCAAAAAGCGAGTTTAAGAGAAAGCACTAAATAGGTATACATAATTAACTAAACTACATCAAAATCTGCTTTTGTCTCAAAATTGGCCATAAATTTATAAATTACGCGAGCCAAAATCAGCGCCACCCGAATTGGCGCTCTTAATAAGAAAGTAGCGTTGATATATAACGTGGACAATAATAAGTAATGCTAATGACGTTATTGATGACGTAGAGAACTACACAAACTATGGAAAACGGCTACGTATGTTAAAACGAATGTACTGATGTCTGTGTGTGAGAATTCTGTTCTGTTGCATTCAATGAGTTACATAATTATAGTGTGTCACGAGTAAAATAATTTTAGTGTACCATGATTCGAACAATTAATGTGTATTTCGAGTTATATAGTTATTGTGTAACACTGTTCATATAACTATTACGTACTATGAGTCATTGTGAAATGTAAATTGGGTAATATCATTATGAACCACGAGTCAGGTACTTATTGTTCGAGTGTACTGTCAGTCGTATGATTGTGTGCCGACTGATGACCGTTAGTGTGACTGCTACTCTTCCTCCTTCCATCTTACCTTACTCCTACTCTGTTGCCTGTGCCTGATTGGTGTCTGACATGGGACTTGGGTAGTGACCCAAGAATGAACCATTTGATTCGTACCTGTTTCCATATTCTATTCTCTTCAGTGACAAGTAAACGCAGTTTATTAGTAAATATCTCAGGATGTGGATTTGAATATTAAGTGGTATCCAATCATACACTAAATTTTGAATATTGCTAGAAGAAGTACGAATGTAAATCTCCTATAGTTTCAAACTTTGCGCATGGCATGACCAAATTCGATTTGCAGTACCTATTGACAAACGACAGATAAAATCCAAGTAAGTTACCTGATCTGCCAAGTTCTAGGATTAAAATAGACTGTATTCTGGGATGGGACTCGCACAGGACATTATTGCAATTGTCTGTTTCTGAAGAAAAGTAAGTAGGGATCGAATTTCAAGGCCTTTGGTCTGTAGGGAAACTTGTCTTTTGCAGGTCCACGGTTACGTAAAGGTGCTCTAAATTCAGCATCAGCGCTACCGGTTCCGCCACGGGCGTCAAATTGTGACCACTCTTCCGGAGATTAGTTCAGGATCACTGATTCGGTGTAGGATTGCGGCTGATTAGATTTTGATCAAATGTAACTTGACCGTTGCAATCGTACGGAACTGGCATTGATGGCCGTTACGAATCGGAACTGATGGTGAGGCTCCAGAACGGAGCACCAGTTAGCCTTTCAGTTGCGTCAGTGAACGGTTTTATATACATCGTCGCTGTCGAACAAACTGTTTACACGAAATAAATCATTCTGTTAATATCTTTCTCTAGAGTAAAGTTCAATATTAGGCTAGCCGCAATGTGATGGCAACCGAGTTTCAACAGTATGAATATTGAAATAATAACGCTACAAGTCTTAATCAGGATGCGCTTCATTATAACCAGTCTTTAAAACCCCTGTAGGACAACTGAGATACGAGTATAAAGCTGGGCTTCGTTGAATATTTCATATTATTATTATGTTAGCAA
This sequence comes from Trinorchestia longiramus, assembly GCA_006783055.1. Lineage (NCBI taxonomy): Eukaryota > Metazoa > Arthropoda > Malacostraca > Amphipoda > Talitridae > Trinorchestia > Trinorchestia longiramus. The sequence continues at coordinate 139,123 of VCRD01000642.1, read as the reverse complement.
ACGTGTACATAAATTTGAGATAGTTTGTGGCATTCAGATCAATTGGTGGATGGAGCCCTGTCTCAATTATTGAATTCGATTATATAGTTTTACTCCCTTATATAAGCATTGTTCTACGTTAATTTCATAATTTTATTGCTTGCGGTTCTCTAAATCTTATTGCGATCTAATCATGCACGCATAGTTTCATGCAAAATTATTAGCATACTTTGTAATATATGTACTTCGTAATGATATACAGTTTTTGTATTCTAAAAATACCTTTAACCGTATTAATTTCTAGCTCATATCGTAAATTAGAATTACTCGTAGTTAATGTGTGCAAAATATATTTTTTCGTATTTTATAATATTAGGGCATAATATTTTTTTCGTGTACGTCAGAAAGACATTTTCTGTGTGATCATTTGTGTGATTTTTACCACCGCTCCACATATACAAATAGATCATGATCATCTCTATTAGTAGATAGTACGTTTCTTTCTGAAATTAACATTCCCAGCTAATTTATTCACCAACGATTTTTCTTTGACGGAAAATATTTCACTCGATTTAAAAGAACACGTACGAAATCTGTTGATTCATATCACATCACCTTAAACTATTCAAAATTTCGCGTTCCGTTACCCTATTCTCATTCAGAACAGGGGGAAAAATTAGAAGCATCGCAGAGCACGTCTTGATGGCTTCCCATCTCGTAGCATCCTTGGAGGTCTCAGTGGCTAACAATGCCCTATTTCATAGTTGGTGAGGGTTCCTTCTTTCTTTTGTTGGCACTAGGCTTATCTGTGATGAATTTTTGCACTCTCACACCCACTTCACGCTCCCCTCAACAAGGAGAAGTAAAATTACTGTGTATGGTACGATACTCAAGCACCGAAATACTGGAGAATTTTAACCGAGAGACGGTATAAGACGAAGAGAAATAAAACATTCAACAGTTTATTCGTACTTTTTCACGAATTTAACTTGTCTTATGACACAGACAAATTCTAAAATATCTGGAAATTAACAATGAATTTTTATCAAATCTACTAAAAGTTCAATCACAGTGTGAATTTTAAATATCAAATGTTCAATGTATTGAAGTGAAACTATCACAAGCTGGGTTTTGTTATTGGAGAGATAACAGATGATGCAACATGGTAGGCTTAACGGTCGGCACACGAGAGATTATTGCTTCCATCTTTCTGAGTAAATAATGCAAATGAATGCTGTATACCTAGTACATAATGAGAATATAACTCAAAGATTAGGCGACATATTCTGAGAGCGAATGCAGGAGGCCCCCATGGGTCGAGTTCATGAAGGAAGATCAGCTTTCATTAAATGAATCGAGCAACGTGACGCCGCCCAACAGACTCCACTCAAGGCGAACGTGCTGGCTAGAGATGCTGGTTCCTTTCAGCATGCAGTGAGCTCAAAATATTGTTGTAATATTATTCTCTATGGTGATCAGAAACTGCATTGAATCTCACCATGTTCAGTTACTACAGTGCAAACGTTGAGCTGTTCTTCGTTTGAGATACTGATGATGTCATGTGATTAAGTGTGTAGAGAATATGTCATACACATTTAAGACAGTCATTGGCAGTGTCGGTGTGAACCCGCACGCGCCTTCAGTTTCCAATTGTGTTTTTCTTGTAAGACTCCTTAGCTGGTGTTACTTTCATCGTATTCCTATTAAAAGTTCAAAATAGCCGGTATATTACTACGTGAGGCGATGAGGGCATCTGCCTTTCAAAGCAAGTAAAATGAATATCCTTATTTCCTTCCAACTGAAACAACATATAATAAATGTTGTGTGACTGTGAACTGCAGTAAGATGCTTATAAAACGTTCATCATAATACAATCGACGAAATATTAAGTTAGAAAAGTATCAAAAAGATTTCCAAATTCTTAGAGAAATTGTAGAAATACTTCATTATAACTAAATGCCAACAAATAAATTTTTATAAATTCGTTCAAATAGCCTGTCAAAAATTTCGGCAGTTGCACAGATGCATAAACTATTGCTCCTTTGGGTGGAGGAAAATAAGACAAACCTGGAAGTCAAAGTCCTATTCATGACACTCATTGCCTCTGTGTGCATTACTCACGTCCTGTTACATTGACGTACCTTCTTTCTCTTGTGTAGTGAAAGAATTACGACATAACTTATGTGGTACTACTACTGCTTCGGAGAAAAATAATCGGTTTCTCTAATTTTATGTTTATCTCATGAAAAATAAGAAGACGCACATATATATTTTTTCCCTATATTTATTACTACATGAGGAGTAGTTTCTCAGGAACAACGATTCTTTTTCATGTCAGAGTAGAAGATTTTAACATTATTTCATTATTTCCTTCCACAGCTCAGAAATTGTCATGCCTCTGAAAATATGAGTAAACTAGTGTCTTACAGTAGCTCATTAATTTTTTATTCTAATTCTGCAGAATTTGACAAATCTGTCCATGCCAGCTGACGATGTTCATTCAGTTATATAACGACGAAACGATAATTCCAGGAAATAGTTTGCAGCAAATTGCTAGCATTATCTTAATTTTTCAAGCCTATTCTCATGTTTGCCTATGATAAATTCAGAATTTTTATTACAAGAATGACATCATAACTTTCAAGAAGTATTGTAAAAGTATTTACGTTTACAAAGGAGAATTTGACCCCAAAAAGCATGAACCAAGTAGTATCATGAATTACAAAAATGTATGAATCAATCTAGAAAAAAATTTACTCAGTATACTTTGTTCAATAGTATTACTCCTTTCCAAGAACTATTTGCTGTATGGAATTCAGTACAAAAAGTTCTACTTAGGGCAAAGAAAAGAGCTCTCATGAAAACTTAAAAAATCTGAATATAAATAAAATTCAATGAAAAGTATATGAAAGCCGAATAAACGAAATCCCTTGATCTGCGTTGAAATAATGTACAAAAGCAAAAATTTCCTTGACGTATAACTACGTACCGTGTGCCGATATCTACTCCTTTGATGTTATAGTTCTCAGTTGGAGTCTATATACCGGCTGAGGTATATCATTTTGCACTCTCGGTACTGATATGCTCTGAACAATCTTTAAATCTTTAGGGTTCAGAGTACAAAAAGAAACGAAAAAAGTTTAATTTGAGCAAGGGAGTGAGCTAACAAGCCACGAGGCTTTTCAAACAATGTCTTCTCAAGACCATCCTCTTCCACACCCGCTTTGTGAAAGCACCATCGATTCTCACACTGTTGACAATGCAAGAGAAAGCTAGAGTATCGCTAGTCAGCTTCTGGAGTGTTGATACAGAGGAGGCCTTTGGAGCTCGTGGAAATTCCTCTCATTTGAGTTCAGTGATCTGGTCAACATCTTTACGGTCCATGAGAACAAGCACGCGAACACCACAGCCAAATTATTTTATTTTTTAAGAGGTCAAGTCTTTATGCCAAGCCTTTCATTTATCGTGTACTTACTAAATTTTAATACGAACTATGTATAGAAACAGTAGTGTCTTACTAACGGTAGTATTTTATAATGACGATGTTTTGATGTTTTTAAATGCAATAATTTGTTAAAAATAGATCTGATGTTCTGAATTGCAAAGCCTAGGTGTTTGCTAAATATCAAAATCTAGTCTCTATCTGGCATTGTCAGGGTTTTAGTAGTTCGTCTGTTGGCTGAAGACGAACAATTTGGCAACGGCACAAAAAAGAATTTTGCAAGCCGTTCGTACGACCCATAATGAGTTGAAGAAAGTATGCGATTTAAAATCGGATCATGCAAACTTCAGAGAGAGGGGAAAAGAAATCAAAATCCATTCATTACCTATTCTCATTATTTCCATCATTTGATAGTCAGAGCAAAAGAGCAAGGTCCTTCTCATTTGCGCCTCAGTAGTTCACAATATTGAAATTACTGAAAAAACATTGAGACTCAGATAATCTTTCTGTATATGTTTGTTCTTGATAATAAATGTATACATAGAATGCACTTAGTTTTGGAAATCGATGCTCTAGAGTACTTGTTATCTGCATTAAAAGGGCAGGGTGGAAATTCTTATTCTGATCAATAGTTAAAATTCGAATAAAGCTTGTGGGTGATAGCTACACTCGTCATCCCCAACTTGAAGGAAGAATAAAAGATACGAGTAATTGAGACTGATGTTAATAAAAAATCACACAAAGAATTAAAATAGGAAAAAATGTAGACGCTTTTGAAATAGCCTAACAATTCACAAAGAGTTTGTTAGGATTAGAAATAAATCGAGCTGACCTCCACCAGGCAAGTCAGTCAACAAATGACAACAATAATTAATACAAAACATCAATAATAATACAGAAGTAAAGAACAGTAAAGAAAGGCAAAAAATTTGATACCTGAAATCTAGATGCAATTTTTGTATTTTCGTACTTGAATCCTGCTTACTCTTCTTTTTTAGTCGTTCACTTTGATACTGATGGTTTCATCTTTCAAGCGCTAAAATCTCATAAGAAAACATTTTTTGGGTACATGAAGTATATCCATGTACGTTCTCGTTCAGTTTTCCACATGAAAATATGAAATTCATATAAAAAATCAAATAAATTAATATTTCTGGCATTTAATATTTGAAAAGTAAACTCGGCTAACCTGAGTCTCAATAATGATTATGGTTGTGAAAATTTTCCATTTGAGTTTTACTTAAGCAGTAACTCACGGTAAATAAATGTAGCTTTCCTGTAAATGTGGTGACATTGATCAAACTCAAATATTCAAAATTTATGTTCCGTTGATTATTTAATTTAAACACAATTCACAGTAAGAAAATAGATTCTGAACACAGAGGTACAAATAAGACTCGAATTCAAGTCAAGTGGTTGATCTTCGATCACTTATCGTAGGTCATGTGATCAGGAACGATAAGGCACGGGGAGTCTTTATCTTGCCACGAGTTTCAAGATGTAACTGTGTACGGATACTTGAAGGCATTATTTTTATGACTACGACCAATTCTAAAATATGTTTCTCAACAACACGCCCTTGTGATGATGTATGCAATTTTTTCATCATGAACAATTGCGCTCAATGAGTCTAAAAAAGCTTATTTACAACATAGTTTCTGAGCGTCGTTTTTCGCTATCTGAATGACATGAACGCTTGTAATATATTATTTGAATGGAAGGGTGAATAAAATGAAATAGAATAAACGACAGTCGAGGGCAGGAACGACCCGAGTGGTCAATTCTTGTGGTGTTACTCAAGTAGCATGCCGTCTAAAGTTAAAACAGCCGTCACGCACAGGTACTTCAAATACGTACAAGCACCAAGATTAAAATACGGTGAGAGGATGTAGAGAAACAACCACACTCTCAGCTATCGAATCTTATGAAATAACTCCGTGACTCACATTACATAAAAATGACACAACCCGGGCTACACAATTATTACATGACTAAATGTGGAAAGCACTTCACTTTAAATTGTTATTTCAAATGTTGTTATTTGATTATCGCACACGCTCTCAATTCATCTCCGTCAAAAGTACTTATCTAAATGAGATAACAAGGTGAGTGCGTGAGGCAGACACTGCTTACAGAGCTCGCAACAGAATAAGAGCGACCAAATAAAGCAAACAAATGAGTGCAGAGTTTAGAGTCTCCTAACCACAGCGACATGCATGTTGCAACGAATGCATTCCGATAATGAGTACTCTTACATTCAAGCAAATCGACATGAATATTGATTTATCAGGAATATTCGTTTATGAATGGATTCAGTACAGTTCATTTATGAATTTATTCACTTTAGTAGCCTGGATTTTGTTCAATGTAGAATGTCCTACCATGACTTCTGAAGTTCTATGTATTTTTTTCTATATTTTATTCGTGTATCAGAAACTGAACGAACTCTGGTAAAAAGCAAATGTTAGACAATGTTTACACTATTGTAAATTCACGTGAGCCTGCATTGCACAACTCCCACGTCAGCCTGCATTGCACAACTCCCACGTCAGCCTGCATTGCACAACTCACACGTCAGCCTGCATTGTACAACTCACACGTCAGCCTGCATTGCACAACTCTCACGTCAGCCTGCAT
>VCRD01000642.1:117599-133059 GCA_006783055.1 Trinorchestia longiramus | reverse complement strand
CACGTGGGCCTGCATTGTACAACTCACACGTGGGCCTGCATTGTACAACTCACATGTCAGCCTGCATTGCACAACTCTCACGTCAGCCTGCATTGCACAACTCTCACGTCAGCCTGCATTGCACAACTCTCACGTCAGCCTGCATTGCACAACTCAACTCTAAGTAGTATTTGCCTTCATCGAATTTCCATGAATGAAGAGTGTATCTCATTCTCAAAACTTTTAAATACAGTATTTTATTCAATATAAAACACCTGATAGAAATGAATTAAGCTGAACGCCTTCCAAAAAAATTCATTTTAACTCCTAACATTACTTAGTAATCTAATTGAAACTCCTCGCATTTTTAATATTCTAATGGAAATTCCTAAAATGACTTAATGCTGAATGAAAACTCCTAACATTACCTAGTACTCGGATAAAAACTCCTGTCATTATTTAGTACTCTAATGGAAACTTCTGATATTACCAAGTACTTTAAGGAAAATTCCTGATATTATCCAGCACTCTACGGAAAACTCCTGATATTACCTTGTACTCTACGGAAACTAACATGGAAACCAACTTTAAAAATTTTAACATAAACGTGGTAGATGGTAAGGGAATGAGAGGTATGAAAATTTTTATTGAAATGCTGCATATTGGTGCAATACGATCAGTTTGCAGCATTTCTTATGTCTTTAAATACAAAACTGTATTGCCACTAGTAACTTTTATTAGTTTTTCCAGAAGCAAAGTGGAAGCTACAGCCTAAATTTTACGAGTAATTCAAACGTGAAAAGTTCCTTGAGTGAATGATAACATTGAATCAGATAACTTCACAATAATTTGATTGATGAGTGCACTACATAAATGATAGTTCAGAATTACGCAAACTAGTGAAATATATTCTAGGCTTTTGTATATAAAAAGTAACATTTATTTAAAAATACATCAAAACTATTCAATAACATAATAAGATACATCTGCAGTCATAATTTTACTTGAAAATATAAAAGGGATTTCCCAATGATGAAAATAATAAAATATAATTTACATACATTAATTGCACAAATATGATTCACGTTATATAATGCAAATTTAGCTGAAAATTGTTCTCATATATCAGTTAAAAAGTCTGTATGTATTGACTACGTAGGCCATTTTTACTTATTACTGTAGTGAACTGAGTACATGAAATAGGCACCAAGCGCTAGCTTATCAGTTTGACTCTATTCTACTTTGTCTTCCTCCACGTAACTGTTGCGATACAGCAGCTGAACAAGCGACAAATTTGTTCTTACTGCGATCGGTAGTATTCTCGGGTAGTATTCTCCATTTATCCGCTAGTTCTTTTTCCTCGAGCTGGAATCATCACTAAATGAACTCTGCCGCCAGGTATACATGCTTGTAAAAAACGATCACGCACACGTGCTTGCGAAAATATCATCCCTTTTACATGCTTATAAAAAACCATCACGTATAAATGCGTACAAAAAGACCATTCGTTTAGATACGTACTAAAAAAGACTATCAATATACATGCTCACGAAAAGAGCATCACGTATAAATGTAAACAAAAAGATGCTAAAGTATACACGCCTAGAAAAACACTACCAAGTATATGTGTGTAAAAAATCCTTACGATTACGTATGTACAAAGTGACCATTGTGTATACATATGTACCGAAAGACCGTTAAATAGTCTTGCGGGCAAAAGAGTATTGAAAACCAGTGGCACACAAATAAACTCAAAAGTTTGATCGCTAGTTCCATATGTTGCCAAATTATGAATGCTTCCGTATTGAAGTAAAACGAATACAAAACAATTGAAATAGCTCAGAATAACGAGCTCCAGTTATTCTGACATTAAAAGTCATTTGCTCTTACGCGCACTATAAAAACGATGAGGAACAGTAACATAATCATAAGCTTGTAGAATTAATGTCCCTCGAGATATAATCACGACAATAATAAGAAGCTTTATCAGGGAGACTTGACGTATCAAGCTTGAGAGCAGCCCTCACACGGCCAAGTCAAGAGGCTCCTGGCGTGGGAACGTTAGTCAAGTGGTCTCACATCTCTGTTATTACTAATAACTTAGTCATCTGCTGATAGTTTTGTTCGTATTTAATGGCTCCTCTCTTTTCTGATTCTCTTTATGTTGTACTTTAGCTAATTTCCAGCCTCAACAAACCGAAGTTGATATTGAAACTAAACATCTTTTTTTAGCATCCTGCATGCAAATCAAATCCTCCAAAATTGATCATAGCTCCCATCCAAAATCAAAGGATTTAAAGTTGTAATTATTGTGTTCAAACATTGCTGAAGATACTTAAAATACCTCATTTCAGACAACTGATAAGCTAATTGACCATCAAAATTGTAATATTCCTGATGAGTTAATAATAATAGACGCGTTAGTTCATTTTCATTTGCTGATGGGACTCTATGGTGAAGGTTTTCAGGTACATCATGTATTTTGCTTCACTCAATTTAGTTTATCTTGATCATTTCTTCTATGCATTGTCCTAGAAACACCTGAGGACAGTTATAGAGAATTCTCAAGCGCAAAAAATTCTGTTTTCTGCTATGCTCCTGCAGCCAAGTAAATTGAAGCATTTTACCTCTGATTAGATACACTTAAAATTTAGCACCATGTTAACTCTCTACAACTTTTAAAAGTTAGTACTTGCAATCTTATAAAAATACTCATCAATCGAACCATGCGTTGAAGTAGTACTTATGAATTATCAGTGACTTGATAACGTACTCTTCTAGTATCATGGTCAATCGTAAAGCAGCCTTTTGTGTAAAAGAGTGTGGACAACTTGATGCCAACAAGGATTGTCTGCATACAATATTGGTGCTTACATTGATGGGATGGGAAAAATCCAGTAGCCTGATTGTCAAGACAAGGATTTTGCATGTGAATTTTATGCAACATTAGGTTTAGTTCAGTTACAGAGCCTACATTGAGCACTGAAGCTGATTCCCTCTATCTGAGAGCAGCTTTGGCTATTTACACAGTAATGGAAAAACGGCAATCCTGATGATATTTGAAGTATCTACAGCCATTATTAGGTCACTTGACATTACGGTCGCATTAAATATACCAAATTATACCTTTTAAATTTGGTAAGTTACATATTATTGACCATGGTAAGAAGTAATTACAAAATGAAAGGTTAATTTCTACGTTCATGAAACCTGTCCCACGTCAACATCACGAGTTGTACATAATTTGGATCCGTTACAGCTGTCAGGTCAGTCACTCGCACTTCGTATCCAGCGAACGCTCTCATTTGTTTTTTTCTTTGGGGCCAAAGGCCAATGTCAAGTTCTGCTTCCTTATAATGATTTCGGCCCTTGACCTTTGACAATGGAGCAAAATCTTCATATAATAGGCGAAGAGCTGGCCAATGCTAACGCGGTCCCCACCCCGGCGGCGAACAATGGAACGGTCAATGAGTGACGTTGGCACTCGGGCAGAGGCTGCGACGTGAAGCATTGGAGTGTGGAAAACAATGGTCTATGGCAACACGTTGGAATTTGAAATTTTATCGACCGCCCACTTAGAAAAGTGGTTATGTTTAGCATGGTTATACAGTTATGGAGATGCTATGGAGAGATGCACTGATTTATATCGTTCCTAGTTCACAATCAAGTGATCCAGAAATGATACAACCCAATTACTGAAAAAATTAGGTAGCAAGCTATGTAAGTCTAGAAAAATGATCAAAAGTTTTCAAGAGTTAATGTCAAATTTTTTTACTCTAACATAAGCGGATGGTACGGAACAGCAAATAACCCGTACAGAATTATAGCCAAAAACATATCGGTTGTTAACAATTTGGCTTCAAATATTGTGACTAGATTACGATCAAATTGTATTTGGAAGACGTTGTTATAAGTATCTTCCATCAAGACGTCTCTTGTCTTGACGTAACACAAAATTTTGTCACACTAAGTCGACGACGACCAAATGATAAAAAATGATTCCTTGTAGAATTACTGTATGATAAAATCATTGATCGCATGGGAAGAGTGAGATTCATTAATTTTATTGTCTTCCTTTCCAAAATTTTACACAAAAGAGCACTGAAGCAAGGGAAGGAAAACGTTTCATTACAACAAGACCCATTGCCAATTAAACAATAGAACCCTTTAGCAGGACATGTAAAATCTTACAATCAAACCAGTTTAGCTTCTATACACTAAAATTAACAGATGTTTTACACTTGACTAGGAATGCTTCTAGCATTGTTTCTCCTCACTCAAAAGTAAAATCTTTAAATAAATTACCCTAATAAACAAGTTTTCCACATTTTAAAATTCACGCTTATAACCTTAAGTGAGCTTCATACCGTCACTGTGCGATGATTGTTATGGATTTAAAATTTCAAGTTTAATAATTTATAGTTTAGTCATATATTTACAATTCAGGGTCTAGTCAGTAATGTGTTAGTTATTCTTCAAACATATTTGATATGGTCTATTACCTAGTGTTATTGTTCTAGAGTGCAGCTTTCCTGAATGCTATAGCGTGTTCTACGTACTAGCTAACAATTTCCATCAAATTAATTCAGAATAAATCACTTTAAGTAATTGACAAAAGCAACTTTCAGACCATTCTATCCACTGAAAGTGTGAGAATTGTTTTTCAAAGTTAATTAACCAACAATAAAACCATTAGTCATAGAGAATCAAAAGTTGTATCATACGAGTATAATAAGGTTAATTATCACTTTTCAAAATCACAAATGAGGTATAAGTAGCCTTTTGACATTGATCTTGGTTTCCCTACGTGCACACAAACATGTCCTTCGTTTTTTGTGCAATCGCTGTGAGTGAATATCTTTGCTTGTTATAAGCTGAAGACAACTTTCTTCCTCCTGTGACCTGCAGGACACCTGAAGGAAACTGACTCCAACAGTTCAATTGTTCATCCAAAAGTATTTTGGATGATTTATACCGGTTGAAACTCGAGGATGACTTCGAAAGCGGTTTTGTATGAACCTCCTTATATACAGTATATGATGATAAATTTGAGTCATTTTAAAAGAATGGATTTCCATTTTATTCAGTTTGTAGGATTCGTGACAGATTCTTATTTGGAAAAATCATATAATTTAGATATCATAAGTCGAAACTTAACATTATTATTCAATTGTTTTAAAAGTATAGAACAAAACTAGTACTGAAAATCCATGATGATCGTGAGTGATCGCGGCCTCTCCGGGTTTTCTTCGTACATGGAACTTAGAAATTTGTTTTTCTTCAGTGATAATTCCTTTCAAATCGGATTGAAACGATATTAAATACAGCTACAATAGTATAATGATATACAATAGTTTAATAGTAAAATTGAAAAGGCTATCAGTGATTGCGATACAAAAAAGGTTTTTAATCACACGCTATAAAAACCTCATGACTAGCTTCTGAAATCATCGTTCTTTAAAGTCTATTCTCGACGAATATTAACAAGCGGATAGCAGAGGGATTCATGGTGAAACATTTTTCTGAAAATAGACCGTGGACTAGATAGGGGTCAAAAAAAGAATAGGACTTATTATTCAATAGCAGCTCCAATTGAAATAGAATAAATTGAAGGTAAAGTATTCATACTAATTAAATAAAATATCTTAAATGAAACGAATTTGTATTCCCACGCTTTTATTACTCATCAAAATGTACACTTCTGTTCTTTTTCTCTCTGCTTGCGTAAAGAATTCACAGACGTGGAGCGCCTGCTCCATCTATTATGTATCCATAACGCTACGAGCTGAGCTCTGCATTGCTGAACCAGCCTCTGCTTGCATAACTCAGTATGAATTAAGTCACACTCGCCTAGAGCATCGCGCTTTATTCACGCTCTTATCAATCCTCGATAATCATCATTCTCCCATAGTTCCATAATATTTTCCTAATGTGGCAGCTAATAGTATCGGAATGATAAAATATATATTCTCCTTTTATTGCTTGTTACAATCTCAAGCGAAGTTTATTTCATTTCATTCTAGCGTTCCAACATCCTCGAGGCCTCTGTATAACTTTAGTATATCCCCTCTCATTTACCTTCATCGACACTTCAACAATGAAGCACATGGTGTCCTTCTCTACTCACTATAATTTTACTTTTGATTCATAAATTAGCAACCGTTACTCTATTTGTTGGTATTATACTTAACTTCTTATTCTCTCTCATTTATTATGCTTTATCTTTGGTGTCATCGTGTGTCGCTAGAAAAAATTCCACTAAAAAGATACTGTATGAGTTTTGCCTTCATTGTTAGTACCTACGATACTAGTGATTTAACTTCGATTTACCTGGAACATTACATTACAAGAGGGAGTGAACCATTTTCAGATTAATGTAAATGTATATAGTTTTTGAGTATGATACTCCTGCTCAAATATTACTGAATACAAACCTCACTGTACTGTCGCTTGATTAGATTCAGAAGTTGCGTTACCATCTGTTTTTTTCAAGGTCTTTGATGTAGATAATGAAGAGGACCGGACCTAAAATGCTTCCTTGAGGGATTCCTGATGTTACATGAGACAAATCATTGATTTAATCAAAAATCATCAATCGTTGAGTGCGACCAGTGAACCATTTTCGTATCCATTGATATTAGATGTTTTGTATACCATGAGCTTCCACTTTGGCCATTAGCCTTTCGTGCAAGACTATATTGAAGGCTTTTTGAAATTGAATGCATACAAGGTCTACAGTTTTTGTACAGTCTTGCATACTGTTTAATTTTCCAAGAAAGTCTGTGAGACATCTACGTTATGCCCTGAAATAGTGTTAAGTGTCAGAAATCAGGTTTCGGGCTTGAAAGTGTTTTGTTATATGGACTTTGAGTGATCTTTCTATTGCTTTACTGATGACAGGTGTCAGACTGATTGAGCGATAGTCATTGGGTGCTTTTTTATTTCCTTGTTTTGAAAATAAGAGTAACATTTACCTACTTTCATTCCTCCAGAACAATCCCAGTTTCGAGTGATCGATTGGAGATGTTTCTTAAGTTTTCTATTATGAATACACCGTTTGCAAGGATCTTCTAGGGATTTCAAGCGTTAGATTGCGAGATTTCAGTTAATTCTTTACGAGTGGTCACTAAAGTCAAGTACGAGTACTTATTTAGAATTCTCAGAACAATGTAAATACTTTAAATTTTCTAAAATGTACATGTTCTAATAATGTTACGTGGAACATTTATGCTCCTTAATGAAAATCAATTACACTTGATTTTGTGAATATATCGTAAAGGTTGTTTCTGTATTAAATTTTGAAAGCATTCACAGTTTACTGTAACAAAATAAATTAAATTTGAATGTTTGAAACCCTTTGCTTTTCAAAGAAACACAACCACTACATACAATGTCTTAGAAATCATATAAACTTATGAAAAAACATTTTGCATAAGAAAATAAAATTACCATGAACAATATTCAAAAAACTTGAGAGCTGATTTGATTCAAAGATTTTTTATCACGCTAAGTATTCCCGCTAAGGTGCGGAATAAAATCCTATACAATTTTAAAAGTTTTGCAAACGATACGTCGTTGAACTCACGAAAGAACATTACGATGGAATTTTTAAAATAATAGTTTTGCTTTTAATCGCTTTCAATATTCAATACAGTAATATGAAAACTTACAGTCAATAATATAGGCAAAAGCTCTATACAAATGTGTAAATGGGCTTGTAGGATGTCGACCTTCTGGCTCTTAAATATTCGGCAGGAAAATCCTCTTGTGTTGTCAATGCACAAACTTCTATAAACACTTTTGAGCTTTCCTTAAAAAAAATTGACGAGACCCAGCCTTGAACATGAAACATTTTCTGAAATATTACCATAGTTTCGTTCTTGAATTCTGAAGGTGAATTGATGTAAAAGACAAATGCGCGAAGAGTGAACGACCTGAATGGGAAATCGACCTCTTCCTCGAGCCAATGTCCCCCTGTTGAAGAATCTTTCGATACCTTTATGGTGGATGACGGTTCTTAAGCCCTTTTCGTGAATGGGAACCTGATTATAATTAAGCTACAAGCCATTGCTTCTGAACGGTTTATGTTGATAGGTGATCACACAAAGAATGGAACCTTGTGTTGTAATATAGCACCAGGCCGATGTTTTCTACTTATTGACATCTTTATTCCCTAGGAGACAATAAGGATACTGTTCGAGGCATTGCAAAACTTAACTTTGCGGCAGCGATAGTCATTAACCAGACTTGCTAGGTCAATCTACTTCCATCAGGATATAATAAGTGTTGAGGAGAGAGATTAATAATTCATTAAAGCACCTGAAATCAAATAATGGCTACCATGGCCGTAAGGTTAATCTATAGTGCTAGCAGATCAATTGGCTCTGGATGTCTGAGATCATGTATTTAAATTTTCATACCATTTTTTGGTATTTATTGTTGTTTACAAATTCCAACTACACTTTGTGTGCAGATTATTCTCGAACTAACTACGAAGGAGTTTTTAACAAAGCTTCAACATCGCTTAGCGAAAGAATCAATAAAATACCGTATGACCGAATAAGAAACCGGTATGGTTCAATTTTTTGCTAGTCGGAGAGGACAATTCAAAAAACATAATAAATGAAAGAGTTTTGAATTACTCAGCTCAAGGCCTTTTACTTTGTACGATTGAACTAAGTTTAATTAGTTTTGAAGAATCAGGTAGTGGTCATTCAGAATCTGGTTGTTCAGATGAAAACACGACTTCAGTCGACCCTCATTTACGAGGTGAGTCTATTCAACGTGATCCTGATGTTTAATCAGCGATGAAGAGCGTTTGTTGATGACCTACATGCCAGGACGGTATCAGGTCATGATAATGATGACGATGATGCATGAAGTTGTTTGTTTTCCAATAATTTGTAATAGTTTTAAAAATTGTACTCGTGGCAGTAGCTGTCAACAAGAAAACTGCTGCAGTCGGCGCTGTGTGATGATGGACACGGAACCAAGATATAAAAGCTTGAAGGTTCTCCATCAGATCTAACTCTCCCATGATTGTCTACCCTACTGATCTAGGGAAAAAATATCGAAAAATACAGTACGATCTGGAGATAGAGATAATACTTCATACTTCATATAAAATCAATTCATAATTCAATCAATACTTCATATAATATATTTAAACGCTAAATTTTAATGAAACAATGGTATTTATGGTACCACAGAGGTCGAATATTTATGTAAGGTGGCATACGGTTTCACATTTAAAATGATTTGATCTTGAAATGGATATCTTCAAAAACAGCCCAAACCACTTTGCTTAGCAAATTTCCATAAATGGCCCGACATTTTGCTTAAAGCAAATTGCTAGGTTTGAGCGCTCCTGTTTCAAAGCAGTCCTCTGATAACGGAACTATGCATCAAAATATGAAAGGTATTAATGCAGTGTTAGTGCCAATGAGTGAGCAGGACATAATATCTCTTCCTGACTGGCGCGCCGTACTCATCATAACCCATATGTTGGGTCTGCTGGTGCGATGTGAACTGCAAGTTCAGGAAAAGCGGCTTAGTGCATTGAACGCCTTCAGATGATTGGCGTGTGATGCTTCCTTGCAATATAATTAACCAACAGAGATCACAGAGCTTAGGTATCGTTTACTTACTCAATGAGGCAACTTATATGAGCAAGTTATGCGGCTACGAAGCTCAGTTTTCCTTCACCCATTCAGAACATTTTGACGGCTGGGGCTGAGCCATTGGAGACACAATAGTCTATCAGAAGACAATTGAATGCTGATCCTGGATGGCATGATTATTATTCAATACTTAATACTCTGTCACGGGATGGTCCCGCTCAATGCCCTGGCATGACTTACGACGCAGGTAGAATCCTCGCACGTCACCAGCTTATTTGGTCGTTTCTCTGGTCGAAAGTAGAATACAGCCTCGTAAGATGTGATGACGTGAATTATCTATTATGTTTCTTTGTCAGCCGACTTGGTTTCTTTGTAAGTTCCTTCGTAGTGAGTGAGAGGAAACTGATAATCAGGCTGGTGAAAAAACTGATCTTTGATCTACACTTTGAGTTGAACAGGAATTAAGTTTTAAAATTTAAAATAGAGTTTAAACTTTGTACGTACTGTTTAATGATTTCAGTTCATTCTGTGTTGATACTATGTAATGAAATCGTATTTGTGGTAGAACATTTCAAGATATAAAACAATTCATGAAAACATTTCTAGAATCCCTTTTTGCTAAAGTGAATGATGCACCTAAAGTTCTTGTAAGTATTAATTGCGAAGAGACATTCGGACTCATATTAACTTCCACTCAGACGCCAGAGTAGGTATTGTGTCTTCCATTCTCCAGAGTCTAATCGTGAACATATTGAAATAAAAGAACAATAGGAGAGGAATAAAAAATCGTTACTTCAGAAAGGATTTATGTTCGTTTCTGATATTTATTATTGATTGGGAAGATAATATGATTATATGAACTAATAATTTCAATTTTGGAATTTTTGTAAATATTAAAGTGTTTAAAAAAGTAACAGCACCATATTCTTACGCTTACATACACCACCACAAAAACAGTCCAACAAAAAACAATTCAGTGCTATAATTCATTAATGAGCTGTCGGACCTCATTTTATTCGCATTACAGTTTCCGCCTGAATTTTCATACATTTTACAAACATTTGCTTACTCTGCAGGTTTAACTTTGATTCCAACTGCGACAGCTGTACACCCGATTCGTTCAAGAATGGTTACTTAAACCATGAGGCCTGTACGTCACTAACAAGTTCCCACAAAACTTTCGGTGGGGTTTAAATTTGAGATCTCGCTGAGGTGCCTGAGCGTACATAGATTTTTTTAGCTCACGACTCAAAGTGCGAGACGAACTTTGCTCAAAATCGTTTGGAGAGTTTCACAAAACTTGTTCGTTCACCGCTGTGTCGACCACGGCCGGTTTGTCTTGATCCAACCCCTCAAAGTCTCATCAAAAACTTATTGTCTACCACATTTACTACGTGATGAAGCTGATTTGTCATGCTGCTTCAAGTGTGCCCAGTTGTAAATCACGCATTTATTTGCCAGTTTCAGGGACAGTGACAATACATTATTTACTATATAGTGTAATGTTTTCGCGACTCTTCTCCATTCTTGAAACTTGCATAAATATTAGGACAGCTATAACATTTAGACGAAGTGACTCCTACGACAGACACGGTACAAAATGTTGTTGCGCAGGTCTCCTCTGAATTAAATATTTCTAAAATAAACGCAAATAAGAAACATAAAATGTATCAAAAATCACTGCGTGACTTTTGAAATCTTGCAGAGTAAAATCAAATCGATAATTTATTCGGTTTTCTGTCACAACTGTACAATATTTCAATTCAGTCAATAACATTATGATCGATAATTTAGTCCAATTTTTTAGTCGAAAACAATATTTCTAATTTTATTTTGAACAATGACGATGGCACACAAACCTGTATACAATGATATACTAAGTGTATTCAACATACTCGACAGTATCATGAATACGTTCTGATGAATACTATTCACGCACGAAGTGATGGATGAGTTCACTGAATGCTGTTCATGCACGAGGTAATGGATGAGTTCACTGAATGCTGTTCATGCACGAGGTAAAGGATGAGTTCACTGAATGCTGCTCACGCGTGAGGTAATAGATGAGTTCAGATACGAGACTTCATGTGTAGCATTTCCCAAAACGGTCAACTTTGAGGAAAATCTGCTTATTTAAATTTTCTAGTCGTAATCATTAAAAAAAAATTTCTAGTAGTTAGAAGAAAATTATTATTCTTCTGAAAAAATATTTTTATTTCTGTTGTTTAGATGACAATAATTCTAAATTTAGGGGTGTGTATGAGCCTGCAATGTATGTAATATATTGAAGTAATGAATTATTGAAATGAGCGTACCCAGCTCCGCAATTCAACAATTATTGTTTAAATGTAGTGTGAAAAATTCCCAAATAAAATTACTGATGAAGTGACATGAAGCTGAGTCGAAAAATTAAATTTTGAAAAATTCTCCTTACTCAATTATGAAAGCATACTCCATATGTACGAGAAATTAAACCGTGGCTTACCTCGTATTTTCAATCGGTTTCTCGTGGCAAATTCCGTGAGTTTGAAACTCGTTTTACCGAAACCTTTTACAGTTCACACTTCCTTTGTCTCATATTCTTCTGACGACATACATGGCGGACTTCTCAAGAAATTTAACATTCGTATTATTCGAAAGTATTTATAGCCTCCCTTTCATTGCTCTTTATTGTACACGGGTGAGGATGTTCATGTAGTAGAGGTGAAAAGGACATTCATGAACTTATTATTCCTGCAATAAAGTTTCCCCACTCGGTACTGACAATACAAAGACTTCCGACAGCGGCACGTGCCACGTTACTAACCTCGTCTGTCACGCTGTAGACTCGAGCAGCACGACCACAGGGCGTGAGGGTGGTGGGCTTGATCGTGTGGCGGCTGCGGCGTACGCCAGCGCTTCTTCTGGCCACCGGAAGCCACTGCTTTTCCTGCGACTCAAGCTCAAGTCCTGGAAGCCAATATCAGGATTTTAAGTCATTCGTTTCTGTTTCTTTAAGAAACTGGGGAGTTTTACAGTCACAGCAAAACAATGAACAGACCTCGCTCGTATAAATTGCACACAAGTTACCCTAATTGTAATAGGTGTACACGTTAAGCAGGAATGATTTTCTTGCTACTAGAATAAAAGATAAGTTCAATAAGTTGGCAGATATTTGTATGCTGCAGTGCAACTTGAAAGTAAATTTGGGGCTTTATGAGTAGTCTTGCATGACACTCAAACACATAATTTGGACCCATACGAAGAATCTACTTTAGCATTCATTTAGCTTTTCATGACATTTATTCTACATAAAAACAAGATCAGTTGATAAAATTTATATTATATTACATACACATATTAATAACGTCAATGTTCATTCAAATCTATGACTTATGATACATAAGAGCAAACAATCCAATCTAGAAAATCTCTTCCAACTTTTCTACGGTGATATTAGAAAATATTGACAAAAACACCAGTTGCAGTGAAAATTCGAATGTTGTCTTTTAGAACTAGTACTAAGGCTTATTATTCTGTTATATTTGTGGCCAAGATAACTAGCCAATCTCTGAATTGATTGTTTTAGCAGTGTTGCACATCAGGACAACGTCCATCACGAGCTACGTATACAAATAGCATTAATGTTTATGTATGCCGGATGCATCAGGTAGGATTGTAACGATTGTAAGCATCAAGCGCCACTGACGTGAGGAAAATGTCCTGCATGTGTTGACTGATGAATGAAGCCGGCCCAGCCCAACTGATCGTGCGACAGCTCGATTCCGTTACCTTCTACATCTACAAATAAATTTATTTAGAACACATTTCCTCAAGAAGAGAAAACACTCAAGTTCAGCTCTTGTACTCGAATGCATTACAAATTGCAGGATACATTATCTGGTTATAAAGTTTTTTCCAACGTAACAATACACAGCACATAACGAGGAATATGTCTTCAAATTTATCCTAGAATATCTTGATAAAATGATTATAGCTACATTGTTAAGATTAAAAAGAATAAACAATCACTACCAGCGTTGAGTATTGAGTGATGATAAGCATGGACTTTGTTCTACTAAACTCATATCTGCGTTACACATTACGATGTCAAAAGGTTTACACAGGAGTGATATATGTACTAGCGAAGTTTCTGAAATGATGAAGTCTGAGCTTCAGTTTGTATAAAAAACAATTATTCTGTGGAATGATACAAGTCACATTCATTCGTTCTGTGCAATAGCAGCAGCTACATAGCTCTCACTGCTTGTGACGTACGCTCTTAGAAGTGATTGTGATATCTAACAGACGAAAATGCGATCATGCAATTGACCTGTGGATTCATCAAAGGTCCTGAGCAAATTTCGTCCCGTCCCTTGCTGCACCAACTGAAAAGCATGATCCTAATTAGTTGTGGAGTCACGAGAATATCATTGGTCAATCAAATAAATTGAACGAAACTTACATTAGCACAAAAAGATGACAAGGGCAGGAATGTAGTGTAACGAAAATGCATTATGTGTTCAGATGAATCAAGAATTCTTTTATTAGAACGATACGAACTAAGAATCTAAATAAACCGTAAGCAAATTTCGGGTATTTGATGTCTCGCAAGTTTGATGATCAAAAATACTCCACACCGTCAGAGACAAGACAGGGTTTGTAACCTCGTGTAGATTGAATGTTTGAGCATCTTAGGTGTCCATGCACTCGTACGTATTATGCATTTTTACTTTTACGCCGGACTCGGTATGTTTCAAGATGACATCTTTAGTACCGACAGATCTCATGTAGTGCATAAATGGTACTGGGAACATGAGGAATCATTCTCACACATGGAATGGTCACCAGTTTTCATATTCAAACTCTGTCGGAAATTTGTGAGACAAACTAGCGAGCGAGACAATTGAGAGCCTCGACACATCATGTTTTCACATCAAGAGTTTGATTTTTCTTCCGTCCCATTCTGAAGTCTTTGCGCGTTCTTAACGTGAAGCGCTCCTGTAACATGCAGAGAATAAACCATCTAGACAATATGTAGTTAACCGCTGTATCAGTTACATTGATTTATTTCCCTGTTTTTGTTATATATTATAGTACATACTTTAAGCAATGTGATTTTAATGAACTGTTTTTTTATCTTTCGCTATCAGCTATCTTGTTTAGGATTGTCAAAAGATTGAAGCGTTGTAGCATAATTAAACGTTTAAAAAATGCAGTTGAACTTTGATTTTTGTGATCAATCAGCTGTAAGAACTATGATGAAAATGGAATCCGCGAGAATGAAGCAATATTTTACGTCAGAAATAATGACACCCAAAAATGATAGATAATAGTATTATAACAATGACCTTTATAGGGAATAACTAAAGTTCAAAGTTGATTGGGCAATGAGAAGTAAATACAGATAAATTATGAGTTGGGTATATGAGCATTTAACAATGCTTTTGTTTCTGAAAACTTAGTGGCGTATGGAAGACGGCAAGGAGAAGATTGTGTTTGAATGGGGAATCCCTGTCCATAAAGACTTCAGGTATCAAGACCCAACCTCAAGTTACTTTCTTATCCAAGGTTACTTTTCTTCTTTGTCTTTTACTGGTATTATGGCCAGCCTGAAAGTGCATCCCGTGAGTCCTAAAAAAATCGGCCGGATGTGCGCACCATCTTCCTTCATTACACGACCTTTCTTTAATTCTACCTTAATTTTCTCTTTCTTTCTGTCCTTACGAACACGACACAAACTTACTGACTATCTAACTTATTGGGTCAGGACATCGTGTGCAGCAAAACACGCGTATTTCCAATCATTTGGTGTTCTTGGTCCTTATTGGTCACACCTTATCTTATGAGAACCCTCAAGCAGCATATCACTTATTTATTTT